>MU159153.1:42058-52419 GCA_015888305.1 Antheraea pernyi | reverse complement strand
ACAAAGTTTAGGCTTCACGTATTAATATATATGATGATGATGATATGCTGATTTTATTTTTACCCATTTTAAGTTGCTTCAATTAATCTATATAATAACTACTTAAGCGCTATGGAAAAGCGTAACGGTATGTCGTTTATATAGTCATTTGAAAACACTCTATCTGTCATTTAAAACCTCGTCAAAATCGATACAAGCATTTCCGAGATATACTATGTCAAATAACAGAGGACTACAATTTTATTTAATGTATGTATTGGCTACTGCAAAGAGGTATCTGGATTTTTGTTCCTTCTATTTATAACTTTGTTTGGAGTTTTTGGCGGGATCTTGGGTCTGTCATGTAGTGGATTTTATTTTTTATTCATAATCTTGTGTTACTTGACTCTATATTGTGTAAAATTGGTGGTGTTTTATGTAATATAGTTTGTTTATTGTGCATAAGTGAAGTGAATAGAAAATAATACCACGGACCATGAATTCTGAGATGCCACAAAAACTCCATGGAAAGTTCTAACAAGGGCGCCACCATCTTGTTAGAATATTGAATTAATTACTCGACAATGGAAATTAACAAACTCTCTGGAACATAGTACGCTACTATCTATATTATAATAAAACTGTAACAGGGTCAAATCTGAACTACCTATATTGAAAACTTCAGAATTGGCAGTATGGATTAAGTCCTTCGCCTGTCCTATTGGACGAATATTATTACTACCACCTTTATTGGCAGATGTCAATATCTCTTTTTTATTTACATGCGTGTATATGTTGTGTAAAATTGAAGCAGTAGTGTGAGTAATGCATATTTTAATTATAATAATTTAATGTACTTCTAATGCATTTTATATAAAATAAATAACTTTCTACACTTCTCCTCCATATAAACTTTAACTATGCCAAATTTCACGTTCATCCGTTCGCCCAATTCCGTTAAGAAGGGATACAAAATTGAGGCTTCAGGTATTAATATAATGATACTAATTAATAGAGAGAGTATGTACCGACATTTCAGTATTAGTATTTTGTTTTTTTTTTTTTCGAACTGACCACGCTATTGACCAAGCGAGATCTTAACAGCTTCACCGGACTACCTATTACTACTATTAGTATTTCGTTATTTCATGCACAAGCATGGCTATCATTTTCTATGCTAAAAATACAGAAAAATAATTTAATATAATAACGATTATTAGTTATTATATTAAACTATTTGTTTTGTAAGCACTAGTTAATAAGTGATAAGTGTCGGATGTAAATATTTAATTTTATGGACTCGAATTCTACTATCATTGCGGTGTGAGTTGTCTTTTGTGAGACACGTCTTTTATATATACTTTGTTTAAAATAGTCATATGTGAACGTTGTTTCTTTCATAAAAATGAGTAAGTTTCTTCCTACAGATTACTATTTATTCATATACAATTATTTATTAGGTACTAATGACCTGACCCGGCTTATTATGGTTATGTCATAGTAGGAGCATCCAGCAGTCGGAGCATTCAGCAGTCGAAATTAACACATCAATATTAACGCATATTTTTATTACAGAATCCTACAAGAATTCGAATTATCGTAGGCGTTTGTAATAAAAATATGTGTTACTATTGATGTGTTAATTTCGACTGCTGAATGCTCCGACTGCTGGATGCTCCCACTAATGACAGATATAATGCACATTGAAATCAATTTTCTGTTACACTTTGATGATTATAATTAATTAAAATCATAGAAACGTTGTAAATATCTTCACATGGACAATTTTATTTGTTCTTTATTATTTTAAATCTTTTAATTTTTTTTTTATCGTGTAAAATATTTATTGATGTGATAAAAAGTGATATAACGGCAATTTCTGCCTAAGTTAAATGCCCAATGCTGAAGTAAACCATATGAATTAAAAAAGGTAGTGATTGTCTAGTGATTAGACCGGTGGAATATCAATCCGATGTCCGTAGGTTCGAATCCCGGATGTGCCAACGAATTATTCGAAATTTTGCGTGCATTTACTCGTTTAAATTACCGAAGCTGTCGACTGACGGTAAAGGACAACAACAGCCCTGAATATAAGAAATGTTGTTGTCGTACCACTCTATGTGGGAAAGCAGAAAACTATGAATTTCTCAGAATTTCAAATCGCCACAGCGTCGTAGGCACACGTGTTGATTATGCCACACCTTCCTTAGGGAAGATACTATGGCCCACTGTCTCTTACAGGCTGGTGATGATCAGCTGCATATATCTATATCTTGGTAAACTTATCTTTGTGTAATATTATTGCATCTTAAACTAATATATTTTTTTCTACAAGGCAATATATAACTTCATTGCTAACTTTGGATATGAATCGCAGAAAAGTGCCCCTTAACATGAAACGGTTTCAGCGATAGAAACCATTGAATTTGTCTTTGTCTATTTCATAAAGTTTTTTGGTGTGAATTATTTTTTAAATTTTATTTCAGATCTATTTCAACATCATCACATCTTTATATACCTTTGCCTATTATTAGTGAGCCTAATAGAGCAAATTCAGTCAGAATGTACATTAGAAAATTTGCCTACAACAGACTCTGGAATTTGTGCAGCTGATTTAAAATGCATGACTGGAATAAATGATTTAGATGCCATGGTTAAAGAATGGAGTTGCATTCAAATTAGAAATGAGCGAAATTATGATTATTACTATGGTTATAGACGAAATACACCTAGAATCACTTATAAGAGCAACTACGATTTGCACATGCACTCACTGCAAATAAACGAGGAAGATCAATTCAATAGACTGAATGCGGTTAATACACATATAAAAACTATTACCGTGAAAAATAGTAATCTAGTGTCAATACCATCACCGCTTTATACTTTGGAACGAGTAATTGACATCGAGGTAACAAATAACAAAATTGAGAAATTTTACCTTATAAATTTTTTCAATAATATGAATTTGAATAAGATTAACGTCTCATACAATTTAATATCGTTATTGGGAATAGATAATGAGCTAGGAGGAAGAGAAGATTCAACAAGTATTACTAATCTAGATATTAGCCATAATTTGATTGAAGAATTGCCAAACAACTTATTCTCACATGTCAGCCAGCTGGAACATTTAAACATGTCATATAATAATATAAGAAATTTTGACATATTGACATTTGAAGGCATAACCCAACTTCAGTCACTGATTCTATCTTATAATAAAATTGTAGAAATAGGGAACACGTTTGTCAGGTTTGTAAATTTAAAAACACTTTTTTTGGATAATAATCGTATAGCAAATATTATTGGCCCAAATTTTGTTTCAATGGTAAAATTGGAAAGTCTAAATTTAACTAATAATCTAATTGAAAAGATTGAAGATACTGCATTTCAGAGTTTAGCCAATGTAAAAGATATCGACCTTAGTCATAATAAAATTGATATCATTACAACTAGTTTGTTTAGAAATAATAGCAAGATAAAATTCCTCTCTCTTTCTGATAATAACATAACAATTATAGAATCAGGATCATTTGAGGGTAAGGAAATTACGAATTTCTTTATTGAAAATAATAATTTAAGCGGTTCTATCGAAAAGGGTACATTTAGTGGCATTAACGTAAAGGTATTAAATTTTAAAGGGGCATATATAGAATCTTTAGGTGATGAAGCATTTAGCACAATGAGTACAAATATGATTTCTTTAAATTTAACTTTTAATAAAATAAATAATATATCAGAATTTGCTTTTAAATCTCTGTATCTGTTAACTGAGCTCGATCTCTCGAATAATTACCTAACTGAATTGAAGTTTGATACTGTAGACCTTTACAATTTGTCATTGCTGTATGCGCATAATAATAAGATTAACAAAATTCAAAAGTCCTTTTTCACTCATCTTGTAAGATTAACAGTATTGGACTTGTCTCACAATTTAATAACCGAAGTAGAAACAAGCTCTTTTGAATCATTAAATAATTTAGAAAAGCTTATTTTGATTGATAATAATTTGGTAAATGTTTTCGATTCTTACACTTTTATGGGTCTAACTTCGTTAAGTGAAATAGCTTTAATGAACACAAGGGTCCAAAATTATAAAGACAATGCATTTTCTGGCATGAATAACCTTAAAAGAGTAAATAGTTCATACGGACAACTGGCTAATGTTCAGTATAATACATTTCAAAATACTGGAGTTATAGAAGTTTTAGATTTTTCTCACAACCTGTTGGAAAATTTTACAATAAACACGACAACTGTAGGAAATTTGAAACAATTATTTTTAAATAACAATAAAATAAGAAAAATCGCAAATGAAACATTTTTTCAATTACCTGCACTGCTGAAACTGGATTTATCTCATAATAATATAATAGAAATATGTTCGAACGCGTTCAGCAGTTTAACAAGTTTGCTTTATTTAGAGTTATCCTCGAACCCAGAAATGAATATTAGTTCCACAATTTTTGATAATATAACATCATTAGCTAAAGTAACAATGGACAATATGAGAAAACCTTTTACTTTTAAAGATGCTATTAAATCTTCTATAGTAAACTTACAATTACCAAGTTCCAACATTGCCAATATAAATAACGTTTATATTTATAACATTAAAGACATTGCTGTTTTAAATTTAACATCAAATAAAATAAGCTTTATTGATAAATTTTCGTTTCCAAATATGTATTCACTAATTTCTTTGGACTTGAGTTTTAATATGATTAAGGACATACAACCGGGATCCTTTCTAAAGACAGGTTTAATAAATAATCTAAATCTTCATAGTAATTACATCGAGTCACTGCAATTCGGAGTACTAAGTGGCCTTGAATTCTTGCAATCACTTAATATGTCAAGCAACTTGTTGCATAGTTTTGAAGCAAATCTTTTACATAATACACCACGGCTTTCTATACTATCACTTGACAATAATCTCATCAAGACTATAAGTTTTTATGATTTTCTTAATACAGCGATTAGCAAATTGAGCATAGGTGGGAATCCTATACCCTGTAGTGAGTTTGTTAAATTGGGAAAAATGCAAAATTTGAAATTTAATGTAACAACGGAAAACTTAGATTATCATTCTGAAAATGTAAACGGAGTTACGTGTAAGACTGATAACAGAGAAATCATAGAAGCAAATTTCAACAATCAAAATCTTACAGTAACATTTGTTAATATTGCTGATGCTATTAAAGAATTACGCCAATCTATTGAAGCATTAAGTAATAGGACAGATACGACTGAATGGGGTGCAAATAATGATTTTGTTAATATTACCGCAGCTGTGGGCCATTTGATGTCATATTATAATGAGAGTCAAATTGAATACATTAAAGAATTACAGCACTCCATTGAAATTTTCACAAATAGAACAACTACCAATGAAAATAATATAAATAACAATTTTGATAAATTGGCCACAAGTCTGGATCATTTACCTTCGTATTTCAATAACACTCAAATAGAATTTAATAAATATTTGAAAATATTAACAGATATTACTAATGAAACAAACTTTAACTCGAAACACTTTAGTGGAGAATCCGATATCAGCACATTAACTCCAATTATCAAAAACTATTCTGTTTTCGAAAAGGAAACTGACCTGTATACGACGGAGTTGAGAAATGTATTTCAAAATTGGCAGAACAGTTTAAATTCCAATCCGCAGAAAATCAGAAGCGTCGAGGACATTAAAGTATTACTGTATTTTATAAGTGTTTGTATGGCTATAATATTAGTTTTAGTCGTATGTTATTCATTGTATATGATAATGAGAAGAAAAACCACTCTTCGATCGAGTGTTCTGTACAATAGTAGTCAGCCAATAAATAACACAATGGAAATGCAATAAGTGTGTACTCACCTATTTTATGTATTTGAAAATACGTTGACTGTATTAATTTATTTATGTAAAAATTAAATTGTAGGTACACGTTAATTTGTAATTATTGAATTAATACATCTATTCCTTTTAAAAGTTTAAATTCTTACTTGTTGAAGTAAAACTTTTTGTGGGACGATGTGAATTGGATTTTAGGAAACGAAATTATGTAACGAAGAAATATAGAATCTGTATCTACATCTATAACTATAGATGTAGATACAGATTTAAGGCTGTGAGAAAATGAGGCAGAATATTCTTAAGGTACTCATACTTGAAATATACATAAAGAGAGAGAGAGAGAGAAATGTTTAAATCTATAGCGGATTGTTTTCTGGTGGATCGTAGTAACTTTCGCGCACTCTTAAAAATTATTCTGTGTTGTGTATTATTAACATTGTAAGTATATATTCAAATATAACAAAGTAATGCCGAAAACTAATGTTTAATATGTCCATAGTGTATTCATCTCATTCTCTTAAAAAATAATCACAGTACTTAGAATCACCTAACCTAGGTTTCATCTGGTTTTCGATAGCCTATGTAATATTCGAGAGATCTTGAAAGTTCATAGCTCTTTTATGCGTTTAAGATTGCAATGGGTTCCGTCTCATATAGGGTTAGAAGGAAATGAGAAAGACGATGATTTAACAAAGTTAGCTTTAGCAGAAAGCTCAGAGATAAGTATTCATCCACGTTATTCAGATGTATTATATAAATTTAAGATAAGGTGACATACCATATGGAAAGAATATTTTAATTTGACCTCAAGAGAGAAGGGGATTTTGTATCGTACTATACAGTGTCAGCCTCCATCTGTACCGTGGTTTGCAAAGGCAAATATAAAAAGTACATTATTTATTTCTACTTTTAGATTACGGTCTGGACACATTCCATCAGAGAAATTTAAACACCTTATAAAAATTATGAATTCACCAATTCGCAATGTGTGTGGTAAGGTTGCCGACATCCATTATTTTTTGAAAGAGTGCAAAAATATGAAATTGAGGGGATACGTTTTATTAAACAGTACAATATTAATATCGGGGATGTGGGTGTGTATCACAATATTCGTAGAACCGATATCGGACTGTTGGAAAAAGCTGTGTAGTATATTTAGGTTTAGTAGTTAGGTTATTTGTGTTTTTAGATTTAAGAGTTTTAGTTGTATATATATATATAAGTTACGATGGGACTGACATGTCAAAAATTATAAAAGTTCTTAAAAATAAAGAGAAACAAAACTACACACAACTTTCTTTCTTTTCATTTTAAGATACCATACCTTACATATTAATACGTGAAGCCTAAACATTGTACCCCTTTTTAAGTGAATTGCAAGAACGGATGAACTTGAAATTTAGCATAGTTGAAGTTTATATGCAGGAGAAGTGCACAAAGCTATTTTTTTTATATGAAATGCATGCATTACAAGAATATTAAATAAATTAAAATATACATTACTAACACTACTGCCTGAATTTTACACCACATATACACATTATGCACACATGTAAATGAAAAAGACCTTTTGACATCCTTCATCTTACTCTTATGTTCCAATTACCTTTTCAATATTTTTAATATGACTGACGTTGCATGCCTTACATGTCCTTTGAAACTAACTGGTCAAATTGTAGGTAAATTTTATGATAATATAATATGTAAATTCATAATATACATTAACAATTAATTAATAAATAGTTTAACTTTAGTAAATTTATGGAACCACTGAAATAATCATTATTCTCTTTGGTCCTTTTGAGTGTCAAAATGTTTAGGTGACAGGACTGCTTTCACTTCATGTTGTCATAAGAATAAAGCAATATTACCAAAGTCAATGTCAATATTTTAATGTTTAGTATTTTATTATGGTGAACTCACTTCAAATAATGATTCAATAAAAAATGAACCAAAAAATACTTTGTAAAATCAAAATAAGAAGATTCGTTTGCTCATGAAAGTAATCCATAACTGAGATCTCAGTGGTTACAATGATGCAGTTCAACCTGATGAAGAAATTATATCTAATACAGTTGATGATGAATTTTGAACAAAAATTAATTCATTTTCAAAATTTAATGGTAGTATTAAAAACTTCTTTGTTTTGGATTCATTATTTGATTCTATTGTGTATCCATTACTTTTCCAAACGATGATACTGGGTGTATCACTATTCCTTATAATGTACAGACTACATTTAATTCAATATCACCCCCAGAAATAACACACGCCCATGGTGTCGTGTAAAATTAATTAATAATTGTGTCATAACTTGCGATAAATTTCTTTATTATCGTAAAGTTATGTTTACTTAGAATTTGAGAGCCTTACCACCTTATGTAACCACCTGGTTTTTGTTTCTAATTTATAATTAATTTCAATTTTCATTTAGACATAGATTTTATTAAAGTTTATATGATTTAAAAAAAGGGGCAAATAACTGAGTAGCCATGATGAAAACCTTTGATTATAGAAGAATACCGTTTGACAAAAGAACTCTAATAAAGTACAAACTTAAAAAAATCAATGAACTATGGTCGAATGTCGAACTAGTAAATTTAATAAGTCATATTCAGCAAAGACTACATTTAAGATCTAAATGAAATTTCAATTATATGAAAAAAATAAAGTAAATATTTTCAAATATTAATTTATGACGTAAATATCTATATATTAATACGTGAAACCTAAACTTTGTATCCCTTTTTGAGAGAAATGCGCTAACGGATGAACGTGAAACTTGGCATAGTTAAAGTTTATATGGAGGAGAGAAGTGCAGAAAGCTATTTATTTTATATAACATGCATTAGAAGTACATTCAATTAATTAAAATATGCAGTACTCACACTACTGCTTCAATTTTACACAACATATACACACATGTAAATAAAAAAGACATTTTGACATCTGTCAATAAAGGACTTCAAAAAAGGTTTTGAAGGAGGTAGCTATGCTCGACTGTATGTATTACATTACTCTTACGTTCCAATTACCCTTTTTCATTCTACATTCAACAATGATATTACTCTAATAAAATTCAAACTTAAAAAAATCAATGAATTATGGTCGAATGTCGACCACTGTGCGCCCACTATTGTATTGAGTTCACCAAACAATATTTCAATCTAAAAATTATAATATAAAAACCGTTTAGATGGCTACGGACAAATCAAAGGTCATCACAATAATATCAACATAAAGGGTACCGTGTTCGGATTCTAAGAAATAGGTACATTCTTGGAACGTTATCTCTTGTGTAATTCTAAGATTTTTTACGCAAGAGTAGATTTCACAACACAGCGAGCTTCGAACCAAATATCCTTGATCTAATATTACCTTGAGTGTTTTCACCCCAATGTAAGAAATTATTACAGTAAATATTGTATTTTTTAGCATTAAGGTATAATCTAATAACGTGGTGATTGTTCACCATAGCCGTATTAAGCTTTCACTGTACAAGGCGGTGTAGAAGAAAGAAAGAAATATATTTTTATTATTGGGACATAAATGGTATACAAATAGATAGACTAAATAAACAGAAGTGGAAAAGTCCAACAACTGGCAAACTCATTCAGCTACATACTACTGACACACGACATTTGAATGTTCTGTCGGTGAATAATCATATAATAAAAATATAAACATATAATCGATAGTTGTTATATATACCTTAGATATTCTTTTTCTTCGTCTAAATTATCAGTAGCACCTCGTAAGTAAATATTTTTCTGTCACAGTCAACCTGAATGTTTAAAATTATGATTCTATAGTACATCGGTTTTGACTTCGACCTTCAAATCAATTTGGCGCTGTGGTGATGTGCAATTGTTTCACGTGTTGTAAGTCTTTCAAATCGAGTATACATAATCTAAAGTATCCGACTAGGGTCGGGACAATCTAGTCCGTTTCAGCCATAGTAAGACACTAGTTTGTGCGTTCATCGCTAAGGAAACTCCATTTACTGTGGCTCCACAATTCCAAGAGACAACCCTTACCCTCGCAGAGTGTATTGGGATCCTGGTAAAAAAATATTTAATTCTCACAGTCAACCCATCAGGAAAAGAAAAAAAAATGTACGAAAACTGATACTTTCGATGTTACTCAGATGAAAACCCAAGCTCGAGAGAGATTATATACCAATCACACCTATGTTATTAGGTAAAGGTTAGTTAGCTCTAACCGTGGTGCCACGGCAACGGCTCAAGCCTAGGTCCGTTCCCTCGGCGTGGAGCCCTTGAGTACGTTACTCGCGCAATACAGTGACACAAAATCTTACATCACTGCGACAACATTACACATATCACCACCACAAACGTGCACACATACACGCTTACACATGCAAGTGGAAGGGTTTTATTTTTCTCAAACTGAAATAGTTTAGAATATTATCCGATACGAAATATATATAAGAGTTGTTGAGGTATGTATGCTTGGTACACATATATGTTTCAACAACTCATATATGTATGAATAGTTAGCTTAG
>MU159153.1:15693-30915 GCA_015888305.1 Antheraea pernyi | reverse complement strand
AATTACAGCGCGTTACTTAGGCTACTTTAAATTAGACTATCTGTTAATCGCGGCTCCGTCTGCCATGCTATCTTCAAAACGGGTGGACCGATTTCCACGGGACTTTCCGTCAAGAGTTCCATAATACAAGCGTTTATTTTTATTAATTATAATAATGACAATGCATATTAAATGTAATGTAATTGTAAATCTTTGTAATAATATTTTAAGTTATTGTTTCAATAGTTCCTTATACAGTGTAAGTGAGCACTGAGGTAGTTATATGGTGGGTTATGGTTCCAAATATGTTGCTGATCACAAACCTCATTCAGATACTCATTTATTCCAGGCAACTTTTACAGGCACTCTTTGTGTAACTATTATCATAAGCAATGTAATTAAGTAATCCTTATTTGTAACTATGCATTAAACATAATTTATAAATTATACAAATAAAAAGGTTTATATTATGATATACAGTATTGTTACATATCTATGTATCTTAGCGCCTGAACTAGGCCGAGCCTGTATCTCAGACGCTAATCTCTGTACTGTGACGTATTATAGCGTGTCAGAAATAGCTTACAACGATTTTAATTTAGTTACATCGTAATATATGGATATATAGAGTATACTATGATAAATAAAATATTTATCAACATACATTATTATCAACCAGGCTACAACTACTTCCTTACATTTATGATTATTTAGTGGATATATGTCAAGAATTTTATTTAGTTTATTATATAAAATAGGGCCGAGATAAAAATTAAATTTATTTACAAAAAAAGTTTTGTATTGCTTTGTAGAACAAACTGAGTATTTCCGCCTACTTGTTATTTGATCAGGCGTGTAAGGAACCCTATCATGTTGTTCAACTATTGTATATTTAATAAATAGTTTTCTTACTGTCAGAACATCCCAGTCACTATAAAGACTTGTTGTAGGGTAAATGAAAGGTTTGAATGTCATTACTTTTAATAATATTCGTTGTGCTCTTTCAAATTTGATTATATGAGTCTTTTTTGTGTATGTGTTTATACTTTGTCTATATTTTTATATTAGTATATTTTCTCTGTTTGTTTGTTTGTTGTGGGTAATCTTCAAAACGGCTGGACCTATTTTAACGGAAATTTTACTTTTTATTGCCAGATATATTCTATTTTATTTGTCCGGAGTTTCGTCCGCATGGCTATTTCCAAAATGGTTGAACCTATTTTCACGGGGTATTCACTGGTAGATAGCAGACCTCATAAAAAGTAATTTAGGTTTCTTATTCGCCTTCGGCTGCAGTGGAATATCCGTAATACTTGAACTGATTTTCACGGGACTTTCACTGGCAGATAACTCACCTTATAAGAAGTAACTTAGACTATTTTATTTTGTTACTCAAGACTTCGTCCGCAATATCCTACTATCTCCTAATTGGTTGGACCGACTTTCACGGGGCTTTTACGGGCAGATAACTAGCGGGCTCGGAAAACGTTGTCCCGCCCCGATAATAAAGTGAAAACCTTGACAAATTATACCCAAACCTTCCCCATGAATCATAATTCTATCTACTGGTGAAAATGGCATGAAAATGGTCGTTTTTGACTTTATTGCAAACAGATAAGCTGACAGAGCACTTCCTTTTTAACCGACTTCGAAAAAGGAGGAGGTTACTATGTTCGGTTGTATGTATTTTTTTTATGTATGTTAACCGATATTTTCGTCAATTGTGAACCGATTTTAATGATTCTTTTTTATTTGAATTGGTACACTATGTAGTGATTAACTGCTACCTGTGCATTCGTCCGTGTGAAATTGGTCAAAAATATGTTACAACCGCGTGAGACGTGTGCCTTACTGAACTCCAATAATAATAAATATACCTAATTGCAAGTCATATATTTGTATGTAATATGAATTGGTCAATTTGGCAGCCATATTGTTTTATTTACCGCGTTTACTTCTACATAACTCAGGGTTTATAGCAACGTATAAGAATAACTTAAGGATATCGACAATACGGGCATATTATATCTATATAATAAAAGATTTAAAGATATATTATTCGATAATGTATAGCTTATAATTTTCATTACTTTCTTATATAGTGTTAGTGAGCACTGAGTACCAAAGTATACAGTAGGTTGAAGTTCCAGGTATGTTGCTGATGATAAATCCCATCCCATTCGATATACTATTAGTATTCATATATCTAATGTACACGTTACATGTTACAGTAGATGGCGTTCGTGTCGAAGTTACAAATGTTTTTGTAATGTACACACCCACTCACAATTTTACAATTCTTTAATACATTTTTAAAAAGCGCGTGTGGAGCTGCGTGTAACAGCTAGTTTATATATAAAGATAAAATTAGTGATTGATATATCATACGTACGGGATCAAGGTTATCATGAAATCTTGCATATATATTATCAGGGGTACAGAAAAGCACATAGGGTACTTTTGATTTTTTTTAATTACTCTATACTCGAAAGACAAGTCAATTACACACTATTACTTACTAACAACTGACTATATTTTATGTCCGGCGTCCGGTTGGTTCTTAGAATCTGCCTGGCTGATGAAATATAACTTTGTAGTATGCAATTATCTGAATAACATAGTCAAAATTCAAGCATATAAAAATAAGTGAAGATTATTCAATTTTCTCTGTTTTAATGCCTCTGACAGAAGTTGTAGGTAGCGGGAAATGGCTGGCGATACTGGATACTACTTTAGAGCGCTATTATATAAAGCTTACATAACAAAAAAAAATCAGGCTTTTAAATTTAGGTAAAGTAGTCCTTAGTTTTAGTCACCTTTCTCACCTGGTACCTGTACATATGTCACAGACTCAACTCTGTGAGTGTGCAAGCTTTCTAAATACATGAAACACTAGGTACTCAAAATGTAAAGTTTCATATATTTAAAAATAAGTTGTGTCTAATCAAAATCAATACCTAAAACAGATTACTCAATTTAGGCCCTAAGAAGGTACTTATGAACGTCAAAACTACCACCGGTTCGGAAAACAACCCAGTCATCGAGAAGAACCCGCAAGAAGCTCGATCTGGTTTTTCTTTTTAACAAATATATGTTAGAATACATTAAATGTCACAATCGTTTTTAATGGATGCACAGAGATGAGTCAATTACAGACATCATCATCGTTCACGTATTGATCCACTTTATGATAGTCTTTTGACACCAAAACCCGCTTGACATGGCGCTTAAACTCACAGTCCCGGCATATCGGTAATATCCTTTAGGGCTTTGTTGTAAAACCTAACACTATTCTCTAAAGAACTGTTATTGGTTTTAATAAGTCTGAAACATGGGACAACCTTTTTTTTTTCTAACTGACTACGCTATTGACCTATCAAGGTCTTAACAGCTTCACAGGACTACGTGGAACAACCAGTTTCCTAGTATTTAGATCATGCCGGTTTTTTACGAAATCCAGCGATTTCATAATGGATAATAAGAGATAATGTCTCTGCGATCCCGGACTATTACAGTAAGTGGCATGTGTGTCGTACTTTCAATTATTTTTGAAAGAGCAATTCTGTAATTGTACATCTTCTCACAATTTTACATTTATGTGATACATTTTTTAAAAAATGTGTGCTGAGCCTCGTCCAACGACTCGTACTGACATAAAGAGTACCAAAATAGTCCGTTTTCTAAAAAATACATCCTTTGAACGTTATTTCTAGTCATAATTCTAAGCTATTTAACGGAACGAGTCGATTTCACAGCGCAGCGAGCTTCGAACAAAATGCCCCTGATCTAATGGTTCCTTGAGTGCTTTCACACTGATGTAAGAAATTAATAGAGTGAGTGTTGTATTTTTTATTTATTGTGAGTATTATAGAATCATATTTTTTTTTTATGTCATAGGTGGCAAACGAACAGGTGGGTCACCTGCTGTTAAGTGCTCACCACCGTCCATGGACACTAACAACACCAGAGGAGTCGCAAGTGCGTTGCCATCTTTTGGAGGGAAGGGTTAGGGGAGGGAGAGGGAGAAGAGAGGGGAGGGGAGGTGGGTCTTCGGCGCTCTCACTGACCGAACGAAACGCAACAATGCAAACACTGTTACTTCACGTCGGTTTTCTATGAGAGGGTGGTACTACCCCGGGCGAGCCGACCCATTCATGCTGAAACCAGTAATAATAGTTTCAGCGTAGCTCTACCACCATTAAAAACGAACTAACTACATAAGGCTCTATAACTTTCAGTAGTTAATATATACTCGAGAATTTTTTTCTTTAACAAATTATCAGTAGTGCCCTTTGAGAAAACGTTTTTTTCTCGTAATTAATCTTAATATCAAAGATTGTTATTCCATAGTAGCACATCACTTTTTATAACTTAACCCATTGACCTCGATTTTCAATTCAAAGGGCGCTGTGCTGAAGGGTAACTTTAGTAGTTCAGAGACTCTGTCTGACCATGATTTTGCGTATCTATCTCTTGGCTATTTTCTCTCCACATTTCCTGTTAAAAACTCCATAACTATTTTATTTGATCCTCACAGGATATAGCCAAAACATTTTAGTATTCGGAATACGTACATTACTGACTATTTAAAAGATTTTAATACGAACACGTTGTTGTGGAAGGTCATCTTTAAGATTTGGATCGTTCGATGGAAATAGCATACCTCGAAAGCCATAATTATCTGTTTATGCTCAGCTTTAATGATCCAGGATGATCATTTTATACTAAGGACTAAAAACTGGTAGTTCTTGAAGTCAAATTTTTGTTTTGTTTAAATACTGAACCGTTTTTAAGTCTTAATCCTTTATTTGCTTGGCAGATTTTTCAAATGTGATATCTAAACTGTTTCTCCTATGGAAGTTCTTTTATGTATAAAAATTCGCAGCTCATTGTCTATCCAAGACGATTCTTGCTAGGCTCACCCGGGTTGCTGTTTACAGAGGGCAACTTTTTTTGCATAATTACAACCTATTATTGTAGTCTTCGCACTTTTTTAATGGAATAACTTAAAGTGTAGATTCACAAAGAACATTTAGATATTGAATCAGAGTGATTATTGTAATAGTGGTATTTTAGTATTTTTAATATAAAGTGTCTTCTATTATTTACCTTTTTCATATCGATCTTTTGGGACTAATGTGGAAATTAATTTAGTTATATTTTTTATAAGCGAATCAAACTATTTTAAATTATATTGTAATGATAAGATCTATTTTTCCAAAGATAACACGAATTTTCATGATAATAGATAGTAACATAGTTTATGAATTAGAATAAAACATAGGCTGTACATATTCTAAAAATATTTAAAATTAAAATAAATTTCTAAGAGTGGTAGAGCCACGCTGAAGCTATTACTGGTTTCAGCATGAATGGGTCGGCTCGCCCGGGGTAGTACCACCCTCTCACAGAAAACCGACGTGAAGTAACAGTCCTTGTATTGTTGCGTTTCGTTCGGTCAGTGAGAGCGCCGGAGGACCACCCCCTTCCCCTCTCCTCTCCCCCTCACTCCCTTTCCCCCAAACACAGGCTGGCAACGCACTTTCGACTCCTCCAGTGTTGTTAGTGTCTATGGACGGTGGTGATCACTTAATATCAGGTGACCCACAAGTTCGTTTGCCAGTTATGACATAAAAAAAATACTGTTTAAATTGGCCAAAATGTAACGATAATTGTCTAGGAGTTTGGAAAAATCTTGCCATCAGAGATATGCCTTGGTATATAATGTTACACCTGTTACAGTTACATTGACATAATCAATAGTGTCATCATTTATGAAGATATACGAGCATAAGAAGTTACATCATAATTGTCATCAGTCCGTAAGACAGCAGTACCATAAGCCTCTTCCTAACGAACGGTAAGGGCATTATTACCACACCAATCCACGACGTATTGGTGATTTCAAATTTCTAGAACCACATTTCTATATTTTCCCACATACGATCATCATCATCATCAGGCTATAAGAGACCCACTGTGAGGCCATAGGCATCTTCCAGAAGGAAGGTCGGCGCATAATCACTACGCTAGCCCACGAGGTATTGGCGATTTCAAACTCTCAGAAATCCACAGTTCAACTTATCTCACATATAATAGCACTATAAGAACATTTCTCAGATTCAGGTTTCCTCACCAGGTGTCGGTTCCTTTGTAGGTGGTGGAACTACGCTGAAGCTAATAATGGTTTCATGAATGTTTCAATGAATGGGCCGGCTCGCCCGGAGTAGTCACCACATTCTCACAGAAAACCGACGTGAAGTAACAGCAGCATTGCTGCGTTTCGTTCGGTTAGTGAGAGTGCCGGCCCCTCCCCCTCTCCCCCAAGACAGCTTGGCAATGCACTTGTGACTCCCCTGTTGTTGCAAGTGTCTATGGACGGTGGTGATTACTTAACATCAAGTGACCCACGTGTCCGTTTGCCTCCTATTATAAAAAAATAAATGTTTTCCGTCACCGTCAGTCATTTAAATTAGTAAATGTACACAAATTTTGAAAAAGTCATTGACATATGCCGGGATTCGTAACTGGGTATATCGGATTCATATTCCACTGGTCAAGCCACAACTCTTGTATTGTTCGGACACCGGATTGATAAACATAGGTTCGAATCCTTGTGAATGAGTTAGTTTTTGATGAAGAAAAATCATAATAAAACTATAATATGGTGGTAGGGGTTTCGATAAGTCCGCTTGATTAGCCAACCTTAATTGAAAATCTATGCCCAAGCTACTAGAGTATGTTTGCATTGATGAGAGTGACTGATGAGAGGCAGAGTAAAAAAAAAACAAGAAATAAGTATTTACGTAATCTACCAGACGTTAGTATTTCATGTAGGGTATTCTGACTGCATATTAGCACTCCATATTCTAAGAAGCCAGGCGTCATGTTAGCTACGGTATGCATTCCTGTGCGCGGTGTTCTGATGGTTGTAAGCTAGATGTAAGTTACTCTTACCTTAATTCTATAGATGGTCAAGCCACGCTGAAGCTATTATTGGTTTCAGCATGAATGGTTCGGCTCGCCCGGGGTAGTACCACCCTCTGACAGAAAACCGACGTGAAGTGACATTGCTTGCATTGTTGCGTTTCGTTCGGTCAGTGAGAGCGCCGGAAGCCCATCTCCCCCACCTCTTCCCTACTCCCTCCTCTCCTCTTCCCCAAACACAGTCTGGTAACGACAAGTCTCCACTGGTGTTGCAAGTGTCTATGGACGGTGGTGATCACTTAACATCAGGTGACCCACATTGTGGTTTGCTTGCTATGACATAAAAAAAATCTGTTAGAGATAAATGTTCTCTAAAATATAAATAACTTTTTAGAATCCTTCACTTACGCACGACTTTATTGGTTATTGACGAGTGTTATCAAGAACAAGAAACCTAGTTATTATTCGTCAACATACGTCATCAACGTTCATCTCTATTCTAGATATTTTTCGATTTTGACATATAATAATCCACAATATTTTTACGTTATTTGTGAATAGAACCTCATAATATTGAAAATTAAAAAACTAATTGTGTCCGAATTTTGACCAATGAGCGGCCACTAGTAAATATATATGTCTTTTGTGCGTTAGCATAAACTATTTACTGTCATACACAAACATTCGCGTAGATATTATGGAATAATAGAAATTTAAAATAAGACAAATCGTTGTAAGTCAAGCTCTAAGTCATTATAAGCTAATTATACGACTCTCAAAATAATTGTTTAGTTCACATTCAAGCAATACTTTTAAATACTTAATTCTCACGCTTATTAATGTCTGAAAATAACGAATTGGCAAAAATGTATTTAAAATTTATTTTAAAACTAAGCCCCGATAGGCTACAGACTGATATTAACTATGAGCCACGAAATTTTGAAATATGCGCTGGCAAGGACTATGAATCTATGACTCTATCTATACAGGTCAATCCACATACTGACTTTCTGATAAAAATAAAATACCAGATGTTATTGACTTTTGCATTACCAAAGAAATCGCAAAAAAAAACTACCAGAGCGGCTCGAATTGTCGGCGACGAGGTAATATCCCATCGGCTCCATTCATTGGCAGTGCGTTGGGACATCTCATCTCTTTGCCTCCTTTATGGTATCTACCACGGTGAGTGTTCAAAGGAGTTTTATGGACTTATACCTGCCACTACATTCCTCTATCGTACAACCTGCCTTAAACCAAGATTTTATCCACACCACCTGGATGGGTGGAGGTCTTCCACGATGAGGTTCTCAAGGTCATTTCTGCCTCATACTTCGACCCTGTGAAATCGACTCTCAGCGTCTGTGTTTTTAAACCATTAAAAATTACGAACCTTCAAGAAACGAGCGTACACTTCTTTAAAAAGCTGGCAACGCACTCGAGACTCCCCTGGTGTTGCTAGATCACTTACCATCAGGTGACACGCCTGTTCGTTTGCCCCCTATAATATAAAAAATCCTACTGTAGTTGTTGGGATTTAGCTTTGGATCACTCTCCTATTTTGTTAGAAATTAAAACTAAAGTCAAGGAAACTTTTTTTTTTCGAAGTAACTAGGCTCTTAACCTAGCAAAGTCTTAACAGCTTCACCTGACTACTATGGCGAGCGCTTAAGGCACTCAGCCGATTTTATTTGACAACTAGTTCAAGAGTGCACAGCACACTTCGGCTTGGGCTGTTGCCTCATACATGCAATTCGCGACCCGTCTTAGCTAACCTAAGCTAAGTCTTAACTATTCATACATATATGAGTTGTTGAAACATATATGTGTACCAAGCAGACATACCTCAACAACTCTTATATATATTTCATATCGGATAATATGTCTAAAGGACTAAAATTGCAAGAAAAACAAATTATTTCAAAATATAAATAATATTAAATACACATTTCTTGAATAAGTTGTAATTAGGGATGGACGGAGTGTATAAATATTTGAAACTCTATTAGAGGAAGAGTAATTTCTCCGTCATGCATGAACGAACAAGGCGCAACCCTCCGACGTTTCTTAAAGGCGTCTCATTAAAAAGGAATTGTACGAGCAATATCTTAAAATGGGCTCTTCCCTTCCCCGGGTAGCCTTTAGAAATTAGTGACACTTTTTTAACAAAGCCTCTTCTATACACAAAGGGAAAAGCTCCGAAAGCTGTGCTTTTATGGAATCAAAAGTTGAATTATAATCATTGCTATCTTTACATATAATAAGAATGTAGATCTAACGTGTCTGTACCTTTTAGATTTTTGTTAAAAAAATCTTGCCAGTGTCCAAGAATGAGTAATAAAATACATTTCAATCAATTTTAGAAATGTACGTCGGTCTGTTTTTATGGACAAACATCACTGCTAAAATACTACGTTCATCATTAAAGGCCTTCAAGAAAATCATAAAGCATATCTTCGAGTCACATTTAGTCTTTTTCTTATTAAAATCGGTTAAATCTATCAAAAGTTATTGTACTTTTAATGGCGACGCGACTTAAGTACGAGGGACAAGTAGATAAATAAATGGACTTAATAGATTCAGATGACGTTGTTAATCACTGTTTTGTACACCAGGTTCCATACGGACGAAGTATTGTACTAGCTACAATATAAAATGCGAAATGACTGTCTATCAGAATTTTTTTTTTCTTTTTTCGAACTGACTACGCTATTGACCATGCAAGGTCTTAACAGCTTCACCGGACTACTGGTTTTCAGTTAAACGGTAGTAATAGTAGTTTGTTAAGCCACCGTGATAAATGAACACAGTCAAACTGCACCAACACCGCGAGATGCTCACTGAAGGAATTCCAACTCATCATCATCGTAAAATTCACTTCAGACGCCGAATCGTTTATACTTTCGCTAAGAGTTGTTTAGATTATGTTCTGATTATCTGATTACATTTGGTTGACGCGTTAAACATTTAAATATTTTTTTAATATTTGTCCTTACTAGACAAATTACATATTTTCATGTCATAGAAACAGGTAGAGCATTCCATAATTGGTCAGCCTGTGTTTTTTTCTCTCGATCAGACTACGCTATTGACCTAGCAAGGTCTTAACAGCCTCACCGGACTACTACGACGATCGCTTAAGGCACTCAGCCGATTTTACTTGACAACTAGCTCAAGGGTGCACGGCACATCTCGGCTTGGGCTGTTGCCTGACTCATGCAATTCGCGACTTATCTGAGCTAAGCTAAGCTATATATTCATACTTATATGAGTTATTGAAACATATATGTGTACCAAACATACATACCTCAACAACTCTTATATGTATTTTGTGTCGGATAATTTTTTCTGAACCATTTCAGTTTGATAAGGGAAAAAATAAAACCCTTCCACTTCCATGTGTAAGCATATGTACGTGCACGTGTGTGGACCTGATATGTTTAATGTTGTTGCAGTGATGTAAGATTTTGTGTCACTGTATCGCGCGAGCAGCGTACTCAAGGGCTCCACGCCGAGGGAACGGACCTAAGCTTGAACCTAGTCTAGTCGAGGGGGGTCTACTCTGGTGTGCGGGAGCGAAATTTACCCCCAGACCACGGCGGCGTGCTCTGTGGTTACGCGGGTGTGGGCGTGAACACGTTCTATTTGGAGAGACAGGCTGGTACTGATCGTTCGCTGCCGTTATATCATCGGGAGGATCGGTAAGAATGTCGCGGATGTTTTTTTTGGCGCGCAGCGTTATGTATGGTTTCGTAATTCGCGGCGGATACTACTAACGGAATGGGATGACTCGAGACTTTTTCAAAGTAATTAGTGGTTAGTGATTTTACATAGGCCCAGATAGTCGGCGTCTCCAGGTCCCTGTGGAGATCGACTCTCCGGACGTACCATGAGGCACCGGTCACTACGTAAGACGAAGTTTTGGAGAACCTGCAATTTATGAAAATTGTTTTTTGAGTTATGTGCGAAAACGGGACATCTATATGTCATAACGGGAGCGATACACGTCTTATACAAAGTGAGCTTGTGCCTGAGGGACATCTTACTCCTATGACAAAATAAGGGATGGAGGCGACCCAAGACCATAGCGGCTTTGTTTCGTACTCTTTCTATATGTGAATCAAAATGAATCAAAGTTTAGATGTCTATCTAATGTAACACCCAGATATTTGACTTCGTCGGCCCAAGGGATATCGGTTTCGTATAGCCTGATGGGCTCGAGGTTATTACTACGTCGTAAAGGATCGAAAAGTATCGTGGCGCTCTTATCAGGATTAACTTCTATGCGCCATCGACGAAACCATTCACCGAGTGTGCAAACGGCCTTTTCGATGCACTTACTAAGACAGTCCGACCGCCAGCGATCCGATCGAAAATAACAGTATCGTCAGCATAAAAACCTACCTCGACCCCCGGAGACTGAGGTAGGTCACTAATGAACAGATTGAAGAGCGAGGGTCCGACTATGGAGCCCTGTGGTACACCTGAACGTATCGGGTGAGGCGGGGATAATTCACCATCCACACTGAAGCGGAAAGTCCTATCAGTGAGATAATCGCGGATAATATGAATTAACCTATCGGGTACGTGGTCAGCCTGTGACTTTACGTGAAAATTAGTGGAATGAGGCGAAACTTCTTACATTATGTTGTCTGATGATCTTAAATTTCGAGTATCCGTATTTTTAATACATATCTGTACGCGATTTTAATGGAATATTAGGATAGGAAGTTTATTTCTTTTCTTATATAATACCTATAAAAAATATTGCAGATGTCCCGGAATAAGTAATGAAATACATTTCAATTATTTTTATGTATGTCTGTTTGTTAGAACACGCAACACTGTTAAAGTACTACATTCATTATAAAGCATTCAAGAAAATCATAAAGCATATCTTCGAGTAATGTTTAGTCTTTGTTTCATTAAAATTAATTGGGTCAATCAAAAGTTATTGTAATTGTAACTTAATATATTCAGATACCTTTATTAGTCACTGATCTGTATATAAGGTTTTGCGCGGACGAAGTCGCGGGCACAGCTAGTTATTAATACTTCCAGAAAACATACGATAATGATCTAATTATAAACAGATATAATTACTGCATAACAAACGTGTGTTCAACTACGTACACTATTAGCCTTGAAAAATAACACTATAAAATGAGCGATTAATATTAAATGATTTTCTTCAAAGTGTATTTAAATTGGTGTTGAGAGGTTTCCTTGGCGCTGAAAGCGAGGATTCTCTCACTTAAAAAAATTAAATAAGTTACCTAATATTTACACTTATCTACGCGTTATTTTGAAACAATTTACTTGTTTCCTCCTCCTGCTTAGAAGGTACAAAAAATTCGGTCTCACTTCTAGAGGTGATTCAAATGTTTAGACTTTGTCTGGAAAAGTAAATAGTTTTATATATGTAAATAAAATTTAAGATATCTGCAGTTTTGTTCGCATCATGGAAAAACTATTGTATCGATTTCGATGATTTTTTAACGTGATAACGTCTTTCTTATAAATATTTTATTTAATTTAATTCAGTTTTGGAAGATTTACAGCTACACATGTACATTAGATGAAAAACACAACTTTTCTTTACATTGTAAAATAATGGCAAGAACTAGTGCGGGGTGTTGGACAACATTATAAAAAGAAAAGTAGCCGCAAGTCATTTTAGCCAATTGACGTGTATTCGACGAATGATGACTATTTAGGTAGGAGAGTATCTACATATCACTCACCGAAAAATTGCTTCACCATCAGACATCTTATCGTCCTGCTGCTGGTACAGAACAAATGAATATCAAGCGTGGTGGAAAGTTTATTGAATTTTTAAGGTGCATGCAAGAAAAAGGAATTACGTCGATAGTTACTATGGGCTGACAGCGAAGGAAAGGAAAGTGAGGAAACGTGAACCTGAGAAATGTTCTTGTAGTACCTCATAGAAATAGTAATAGTATAACATAGAAATGTTTTTTTAATTTTTTTTATAGTAGCACGGCAAAATGACTGAACTTTGCCTGATGGTAAGCACACTACAGTCCAAAAATAATGGCAACCACCGAGTGATACACTATGCATCGCTGGTCGCCGCTGTCATGCCGGCCTGCAAAAAGCTGGATATGCACAGGCTGATTCCGAAACGCGACCCACAGAAGCGAATCACTATGACGGGCTTTTCACCCGTTTTTTGTACATGGTGTTCTTGAATATGGAATTATAGATGTGCTATTTATAGTAATAGGGATTGAATTATGAATATGTAGAAGCATGTATAGAATTATTGAATATAGATTGATGAATGTATTGATTTATAGTATGATGTATGAATTGATTTATAGAATATGTGAATTATAGGCATAGAATTACTGAATTATGGATTATATAGAATTGTGTGTTAGTATAGGGTGACGTATAGATTACATTCGCATTAAGTAGGGTATTACATGATAGAATAGATTAAAATTATACCGTATGGAACATATAACGTGTGTGTATGGAAACATTCGTAGAGAGAACATGATAGAATTACACACGTTATATACTATTGAATATTACGTTACGAGAATTATACGATCATATAGAACGGCAAATATGGAAGATTGTATAATTTAATATAGACAAACGTAATGGTTATAGAGGTACAAATTTTACAACGGTTACTCGTAACGGACGTCTTTTATCTCAGGATTTTAGTTATTACAACGGTTTTTAAGAGATTTAATAATTATATGGACAAGGACAAATTTTATGCCGGCTGCCCTTTGTAATACTATTTCCTAGAGACTAGGTGGTGGATTTTGCCTTTGAATAAAGCAAAAAGCAATATACTTGAATAGAGTCCATTGATAATATTTGTTAAGACGTTACGGTATCCGAACGAGCCCAATAAAGCAATATATTTTATTTTAGGGTAATTGTACAAACAATTGTCGAAAGATGTAACTCCAACGGGATTTTATGGCTTTTACAGTAAAGAACCTACAGGTTCTCACGCAACGGCGTTGTAAACAGAAATTTCTAATTTTATTATGTATCGTTGTGAAATAAAATATGAATAAAATTAATATTATAACAAGGAATATATATGTATTACTGGCGAACATAACGTAACGATATGTAATATATAGAGTAAATGTGAATGTGAATATAATATATAGAGATTAATTATGTCACCCTATACAGATCGATGTAAATAACACACTGAAAATAGATTTACATATGAATATAAGTTAAGGTTTATGTAATAAGATTATTATAGAGTTATATAGAATTATAGAATAGAATATAGAGTTTAGTGCAAACCGGCACTTAATATAGAGATAGCTTTATTCATATGTAAGATAGATATAAGATGTAAATTTTATAGTATAGATTGCATGCAAATAGATGATAAGAAATTGATATTATAGATATTTGATATATAAAAATATGATAAATAAATAGGAACGCGATATCCGAGCCAACGTATAGAGTCACGACGGCGGGGTACCGTTAGTCGCCGGCCCGATTTGCTTATAAGCACGTCCGCGCGGTACATAACATGGTAGTTTGATTGCACAAGGCATCGTAGGAACATAGAATAGTTTCATTGCACTTCTCATAGAAACATAGAGTAGTTTGAGTGCATATAGAGTGACAGTAATATCGAATAGTCTGATCGCGCATCTTATTGAGTATCATAGAGTAGTTTTGATCGCATAGTACATTGCGACAATATTGAATAGTTAATCGAGAAGTCTTCATCGTCAGCAGTAGTGCTCTGTTGGCTCGGGGACGCGGTCATTATACGAGAACCACGGTGTTTTCTTGCGACCACCCCGACCTCCGCTTCGTAATCCACCACCTTCATCGGCTGACTCGTGCATCATTGCACATCACCGAGGCACCTGCAAGACAACACCGGCATCCGACTGTCGCCACCGAGGCGGGCTACCGGCGCTCTCGCTACCACCTTCGAGAGTTCTACGCCCGCCCACCGCCGGGGAACGTCGCCTCGCCTCACGTCTCACCTCATTTCCACCTCACCCCGCCTAACCGCGGGCCGGTGACGTACGAGGGCGAGAGGTGTCGCCACATTCACAAGGCGGCGGCCCCAATAGGCAGTAAAAAGTAAAATTCCCGTAAATATAGGTCCAGCCGTTTTGGAGATTACCCGCAACAAACAAACAAACAGAGTAATATACTAATATAAAAATATAGACAAAATATAAATAAAGTTTTTTTTTGGTCATTTGTAGCCATATCCATTCATCAAAAACATGTTATTTTAATTGTACATACACAAACTTTATGTTTATAATACGTAATAGA
>MU159153.1:0-15228 GCA_015888305.1 Antheraea pernyi | reverse complement strand
AGCTCTCGAAGGTGGTAGCGAGAGCGCCGGTAGCCCGCCTCGGTGGCGACAGTCGGATGCCGGTGTTGTCTTGCAGGTGCCTCGGTGATGTGCAATGATGCACGAGTCAGCCGATGAAGGTGGTGGATTACGAAGCGTAGGTCGGGGTGGTCGCAAGAAAACACCGTGGTTCTCGTATAATGACCGCGTCCCCGAGCCAACAGAGCACTACTACTGACGATGAAGACTTCTCGATTAACTATTCAATATTGTCGCGATGAACTATGCGATGAAAACTACTCTATGATACTCAATAAGATGCGCGATCAGACTATTCGATATTACTGTCACTCTATAGCACTCAAACTACTCTATGTTTCTATGATGCCTTGTGCAATCGAACTACTCTATGTTACTCAATAAGATGCGCGATCAGACTACTCTATGTTTCTATGATGCCTTGTGCAATGGAACTACGTTGTTATCTCAATGAGATGTGCTATCAAACTACTCAATGTTGTTATGATGCCTTGTGCAATCAGACTACGTTGTTATCTCGATGAGATGTGCTATCAAACTACGATCTATGTACCGCGCGGACGTGCTTATAAGCAAATCGGGCCGGCGACTAACGGTACCCCGCCGTCGTGACTCTATACGTTGGCTCGGATATCGCGTTCCTATTTATTTATCATATTTTTATATATCAAATATCTATAATATCAATTTCTTATCATCGCGCATCTTATTGAGTATCATAGAGTAGTTTTGATCGCATAGTACATTGCGACAATATTGAATAGTTAATCGAGAAGTCTTCATCGTAAGTAGTAGTGCTCTGTTGGCTCGGGGACGCGGTCATTATACGAGAACCACGGTGTTTTCTTGCGACCACCCCGACCTCCGCTTTGTAATCCACCACCTTCATCGGCTGACTCGTGCATCATTGCACATCACCGAGGCACCTCAAGACATCCACCGGCATCCGACTGTCGCCACCGAGGCGGGCTACCGGCGCTCTCGCTACCACCTTCGAGAGTTCTACGCCCGCCCACCGCCGGGGAACGTCGCCTCGCCTCACGTCTCGCCTCATTTCCACCTCACCCCGCCTAACCGCGGGCCGGTGACGTACGAGGGCGAGAGGTGTCGCCATATTGACAGGCGGCGGCCCCAATAATAAGTATGCAATTTTTCATCAATGTTTTCTTATGATGTTCTCACGTAAAATTATCATCCGTAAACCGATTTTACAGACAACTTTTTTTTTTGTTTCATTTGACTCATCCATGATCCTTAACAAAATGAAATTTATCACGATAGCTCCGTTCAAGATAAAGATATGACTTTTATAAGCACTACCGGTGTTGTTACAAAAAAGTTAAATACGTATTGAACTCTGGCTTTAAAAAGGTCTCGTATTAAATGCACCGCGGTCGCTGAATGTTCGCCATCTTGCTTTTTTGTCTCGCTTTGGTTACGTTAGGTTAGACTTACTCAATTAAGGCTATGGTCCGAGGGCCGTGGAGCGCCTCCTCAACCGGCGAAGAGCGCCCGGCCCTGATGGGGTCCCGGGCCGGGTGCTCGGCCTCGCCTTGGGCCAGCTAGGGGGGTGGCTTCGGGAGCTGTTCGACCGGTGTCTTTCGGTCGGGCAGTTCCCGAAGCCCTGGAAGCTTGGGCGGCTCTGCCTCATGGCAAAGGCAGGTCGCCCTCCGGACTGCGCGTCTGCGTATCGGCCCCTCGTCCTGCTGGACGACGCCGGGAAGGTGCTGGAGAGGATTATCTCCTCCCGGGTCGTCCAGCACCTAGAGGGCGTAGGGCCTAATCTGGCGGATGCGCAGTATGGCTTCCGGGCAGGGCGTTCCACGGTGGACGCCCTGTGCCTCCTGAAGTCGCTGTCGGCAGAGGCGACCTCCCAGGGGGAGAGGGTTTTGGCGGTGTCCCTTGACATCGTCAACGCCTCATACACCCTGCCGCATGGGGTCATACGGAAGGCGCTCCGATATTTCGGGGTGCCCCCCTACCTGCGGCGGGTGCTGGAGGCGTACCTCGAGGATAGGGAGGTCGGTTACGTAGACGGCGACGGGCGAATGGTCCGGCGGGCCACAAGGCGGGGGGTTCCACAGGGGTCGGCCTTAGGGCCGCTCCTGTGGAAATTACCTAGTCAAACATAACATAACAAGTGACTTCTTACATTCTGCCCGAGTTAATACAATTAAAGATTTATTTTTATTCTACAGGAGTAATTGGCAGTTGTTCAAAACTAGAGGTAGTCACTACAGCTTGGGTAAATTAGTGGGTAAATACTAAAACGCAACTTTACCTACTTTCGTTTATTAGGACAATGTTTATTTTAGTTAATCTATTTCATGAACTATTTCATTTTGTTACACTTTGTTCTGCTTCCAAACGCCCCAAGAAATAATTGCTGTTTAAACTCGTCCCAGAAAATATATTACATTGTTTTAATTAATAAATGAAACGTAAAAATAAGCCACTGAATTAAATAAATAAATATAACAATGTCTCATAAACTGAAAAAAAATATCATTTCGTACTATATTAAAACATATTCAAGTGGAACTTAACTACAAGCAACTGGATCATGTAAATATAGAGTTGATTTACTGGAAGTTTGTATAAACTCGGTGGCGTGTATACTCAGGTACAAAATGAATGCCCTTTTAAAGGGCGATAAAGTTATTTTCCTCATGAAGTGATAACCGATTTTAGTTCGACACCATCTTTAATTATTGATACATATAAAATTTTGCAAAATGAAAACAAAACTAAACAAGTTCTGATTAATATTCGGCAATATCAATAACCTCTAATGTTTGTTTTGTGTTATTTCTCTTTGATTGGTAGAAATAAAAATTAATTGGAAGTTTAAATTGACAAAGATTGCCATTCATTGACATAATGAGCGTAAAATGAAAATAATAAGACTTCACGACTCGCACTAACTGCGTGGCATTCAAATTATATTAAGCCCATCGTGACGTAGGGCTTGGGGAAGGTATATGTGCGCATAAATCGAATAAGACAATTTTATAATCGAAAAGAATCCATTAGTTTAGTTCGTTTTCACATCCGAAATACATGTAAACGATTGTGAATCATACAATTTTAATTCTATAACTCACGAACGTAGATATGTCGTATAGCTTAGCATACTTTAGCTAGTTAGATTCGCGGTATAGACAACAGCCCAAGCCGAGGTATGTGCACATTTGAGTTAGTTGCCACAATAAAATCGGTCGCCTTCGTAGTCCGGTGTAGCTGTATAGGCCTGACAAATAACATGAAAAATGATTTCAACTATTATGGCTGCTTTTATCCTTACTTCCAAAGTAATTTCATAAATGTCAAAGTGAATGAGTGCTTTCATACCTTAACTATTCACCCGATTACCATAAAATTTAGCATACATATTACCAGAGGTACCAAAGTATAGAATAAATCTTCACTAACGCGAGTGAACCTGCTAGTAAAATAAGCTACACAATCTTTTCTTCTGTAAATGCGTGTGGTGAACTTGTATGGTGCTGTAACGCAATATAAGTAATTTTATATTTACGTTTTAAATTACATATTTTTAATGTCAATCAATGCGGTAGGTAGATATTTTAAATAAATTATATTTACTATAAAATGTACTTAAACAATAATGATGTTCGAACCCGTTATACTACTTTTGTGCGGTCTCTCAGTTTAATGAGTTATATATTATTCAGTTACTGTATGCACGAATTATGAACGAGTTTTTAATTAATACAAGGTTATTTTAACGAAGACAATGAGACAATGTGTTTATTTTATAGTACGACTCTGTATTGAAAAAAAAAATTACAACTGTACGTCAATCTTTTTTTTAAATACTGCCTTGTGACATCAGTAATGTTACGTGCGCATTGCCGACCCTTAACCTATTTATTTTCCCCTTGAAGCACTCCATACTGTAGTCCCCAGGAAAACTTCAGTAGGAAGCTCATTCCACGACCGAATTGTTCGGACCGTCCGAGACCATTTCGGTTCCAATGTGTGGGGATGAATTCCCTGTCAATGACGAGCTGTGCGATGGTGGAAAGCAGTTACAGGCATAATGTTAAACAATTCCTTGGAACACAACCCATTATACAAACGGTAGAACACGCATAATGAGGCGGCGTCTCTCCGTATACTTAGTGGTTCGATACCGTTTGTGAGCTTGGGATCGCCTACAATTCTCATAGCTCGTCTTTGCGCCGTGTCAAATGGTCCAAGCTGGTATCTGTTAATATCTTCACAGATGTTCCTACCTCTATTTGTGGCAATATTTCTTTTTTTTTCAACCATTTTCTTTGATACAGTAGGTTGTCTAAAAAAAAAAAAAGGTTAGACTTATGAAAAAGGATAACGCGAACTTGCCTCGGGCGTACGCGGTGCATTTATTACGAAACCTTTTTAAACCAAGTATTTAATACGTATTTAACTGTTTTGTAATAACACGGTACGAGTTCAGTTATGTGATTTATTGTCGTTATGAAGTGGGGAAAGTGTTTATGTTTTCTGCTCTGAAAAGAAAGTATATTATTAAGATAACGAACAAAGGAGAAGGCGCGATTGTCAACTAGTTTTATATGGAGTTTCGATGCGCGTGTTTGTTATTTTGTCGTTAGCATTCAAAGTGAGGTCCAATTTTAATCGTTTATTGTTTAATTTTCTCAAGATTTCCAATTTTATTTTGAAGTTTCAATTTTTTGTCTGGTTTATATATTATACATGTATTTTACACAATTTGAAGATCTTGAAAAATAACGTAAAATATTAGGAACGGCTAAAATTGAATGTAGCTTATTTTGAAACTAGCGGGTCCGGCAGACGTTGTTCCGCCCTGATTATACTAAAATTCTTGAGAAATTATATACTAAAACTTTCCTCAAGAATAACTTTATCCACTGGTGAAAACCGCATAAAAATACGTTCAGTAGTTTTTGAGTTTATCGCGAACAGACAGACAGACAGACGCGGCAGGGGACTTTGTTTTATACTATGTAATAATGTAACGACACAATTGCTCTCTTTCTATACAGCTCGACTTATATTTTTTTGTACTTCAGTCATCTGTACCCTTCTTAGCTATAGTTGGACCTGGTAAGTGATAATATTGTCGAGATCTATAATTACTTTTTTATCTGAAAATATTGTGTGATTGGGATTATGTAGCCACGAATAACCGTTCAATTTTGAGTGAGACATATTACATTGACATAAATATATGTGCTGGATGTGGCTAAAAAATGCATAGGAGTTTTTGGCGGCATCTTGGTCTATCATGTAGATGCTTTTGTATTTTATTCATAATCTTGTGTTATTTGACTTTATATTTTGTAATATTAGTGACATTTTACGTAATATAGTTCAGTTACTGTGTGTAAGTGAAGTGGAAAACAATATTACGGAGAGTGAATTCTGAGATGCCATAAAAACTCTGTGGAAAGTTCTATCAACGGGACCGCCATCTTGTTAGAACGTTGAAATTATCGCGAGACACTTGTATTACTATTATCTACAGTAATAACCCAAAACATTGGTTGCAAGAAAAAGTGTACATAAATGTTATATTAAAGAAGCTATCTCCTAGTAAAAGTCAACTCAGAACAGTTGCAGCCATTCTGGATATTATTAAGATATTATTAATAATATTATTAATTATTATATATTATTATCCGGATAAGGTACAAACATTACCCCTGACTCTACTTCAATGAAAAATCCATCCAAAGGTTGCCTGGAAGAAATTGCTAATAGCAATAAGGCCGCCCATTGTACCGTTAACAAAAGGTGAAGTGTTTTTGAAATGAATATGTATATATATATATGTATTTGGGGTACAATAAAGTTTAAATAAATAAACATTTGTGCGTGTATACCTACTAGCTGTTCCCGCGATTTCGTCTGCGTGGAATAGTTAGTTGGGCTATCGCTAACACGCAGCGGAGGCTCTCATAAGGAAAAAAGCCCGATTTTATAACATTCTTCATTAGTGCTCCGCCCCTATTGGTCTTAGCATGATGATATATCCTATAGCCTTTCTCGATAAATTAGATATCTCACACTGAAATAATTTTTCAAATCGGACCCGTACTTCCTGAGATTAGCGCGTACAACCATACAAACAAACTCTTCAACTTTATATATTAGTATGTAGATTAATATAACTTTCTAACCCGCTATCATTGGGACCGCACCGAATCTTTAATGGCACCGCCTACAGTCACGTTCCGACTTGTTCGGCTCCAACCTTATTTAATTAAAGAAAAATATAAATTAAAATAAATTTCGACATCTCCCCGTCTCGAAGCGTTAGTAAGTGAATGTTTTCCTTGAAAACAAATTCTACGTGACCCTCTACTATACTTATAATTCAGTAAAACTTTCAGAGAGCTTCGTGTTTTTATTAACTTATTTCTTGATTTAATATCGAAGTCTGTGTATTTGTCGTTAAAACGATGTAGTGTTTATTTTATATGTGGATTATAGTGTTTATATAGGTGTGTAAGGGGGGTCGAATAACATCTAAGACTTGAGACACACAAGCCAACCTCACCTGCACGTGGTGCACCCTGCTGAATAACGAACGAGGCAATGGCGAAAGCGGGGTGGTAGGTAAACCTGACTGGGTCGCAACCACCATGTATATGGCGACAAAGCCCGTCATAGTGATTCGCTTCTGCGAGTCGCGTTTCAGGATCAGCCTGTGCATATCCAGCTTTTCCCAGGCCGGCATGACAGCGGCGACCGGCTACGGCGACAGTGTCACTCGGTGGTCGCCATTGTTTGTGGATTGTACTGTGCTTACCATCAGGCACAATCCAGTCATTTTGTCGTGCTACTATATAAAAAAAAGTATTGATTTTAATTACTATATCTCGTATTATAAAATAAAGCCCACGCCTGTCTCCTTGTCTGTACGGAATAAACTTAAAAACTACTGAATGGATTTCAATGCGGTTATCACCAGAAGATAAAGTGATTAATGGGGAAGATTTATGTATACTAGTGGTCGCCTAGTGAGATTCGGCCATATTTTATTTTTATATTCAATAAGACCAAAGAAAATAATACTTATTTAAGTTAGATTATTAATTAATGTATATTATGAATTTACATATTATATTATAAAATTAGTCTACAATTTGACTAGTTAAATAAAATATGTGTTCATGGAATTGAATTCCATTTTAAAAATTAGTTTGTCTGTAAATATAATATGATTTCAAAAAAATATCATAAACGCGAAGTTTGTTTATTTATTTGTTACACTTTTAATCCTTAACTACTAAATCTATTGTTATGGCTATTTGTATACACATTGTCAGGGTTACAGACAAGAATATAAGGTACCTTACACCCATAAAAAATAGGATGTATCGTAAAGACACACGATAAAAATGAAACTTCAATATTATAGAGGAACAATTAAATTAAAAAAATACAACAATATTCCCAAGCAGTCACATATCTTAGTAATGACCGCGCACAACGTTGCTTACTTGCTAATTACTGATAATTTAATGTATATCCGCAAAAGCTTTAAAAAGCTGAATTTAATAAAAAAACTGACATAACTAAAACACTAGAAAGAAATTGTTGGGACAAATTGGTCATCTCATGTTTTAGGTTCAGTAAGAACAGTAATAGTTTTTTTTACAAAAATAGTGTTAGGTTTTACAACACAGCCGCATAGAATATCGATCATTTGCCAGATAGTAAGTTGAAGCAGCATGCGAAGCTGCTTATAATTTATTTATTTATTTACGAGGCACACATTACAGATAATAAGTAACTATGTTTACAATTACAATTTATAGTTTTTTTTTTACAGCTATATTATGCAAAACTATATGCATGCACATCTATGCTTAACAAAGATAATCATACGATGTTATAAAAGTATGCTAACTTAAAAATACATATGATATTAAGGAGAAAACCTGTGTTTATGGACTATGTGACGAAATTTACTCAGACGAAGATGAAATATGTCCAAGTCGGTATCGGCACAGCAGGAGACGCAATTAGTGATAGTATTATATGAGCGACACATGTTAGCAATCGGATTATTAAAGGAAAAGTTATTTATATGGAAAGGAATATGAAACAGTCTAGTACAACGACCGCGAAAGTTAGTGTTAAAATTAAGCAAGTATAGTAATTGTGGATAGTCTATAATATAATTAACTATTTTATATAGGAAAGTTAATTCACTTGCTTGCCTTCTGGTAGACAACGATGAGATTTTAAAATATTGAGCACGTACAAGATGACTCGGGAGTTTTATGATGTAATGAGTAGTGTCTGAGAAGAGTAATGTCTGAGTTTGATGTCTGTAACTATCACCTCTCTGTACATCCGTCATGAATGAACGTAGCTATAATCTTTTTCAATTATATTCGATGTACAATACGAGGCCAATGAAATCGTCAAAGATGAGTTTTAATCTATACTAATATTATAAAGAGGTAGAGTTTGTGAGTTTGTGACGTTGTAAGGGGTAATCTCAGAAACTACTGGTCCGATTTGGAAAATTCTTTCAGTGTTATATAGCTCATTTATCAGGGAAGGTTATATATCATCACGCGAAGACATATAGGAGCGGAGCAGCAATGAAGAATGTTGCAAAATCGGGGTATTTTTTTCTTTTCAGAGCTTCCGCTGCGTCTTAGCGCAAAATAACCATTCCACGCGTACGAAGTCATGGGCAGAAGCTATTAACTAATTATAATATCTATAATCTATACTAATAATCTATACTAATATTATAAAGAGGTAGAGTTTGTGACGTTGTGACGTTGTAAGGGGTAATCTCAGGAACTACTGGTCCGAATGGTCGCGAGCCGCCGTGGTGAACAGTCGTGTCGCGCTCCGCGCTCTGCGTTCGTCCGTCCGATCCGCTGACTCGCTCTCGCGCTCGTGCCATCTCGCTCGCTTTCGTGTCGACCGCGCTCGACTTAGTAGTGTCCGTGTTTGATGTGGTCGCGAATATTTCGTTTATGGGTGGTTTTCTGTGGTGGCTTATTATTATCTTTTCTGACTTGGCTTGCTTACGGATTCCGAACTAGTTTTCGTACCTGACTTGGCTTGCTTCTTGGACTTTGTGATTTTCTTCGTTTTTTTTCTGACTTGGCTTTGTTTTTTGGATTTGTTGTCTTGCCTATCGACCTATTTGGCGTGTTGAACGGACCCGGTCTTTTTTGCCTCGTGGTTTGCTGGTGGCCTTATGGTCTCCAGTAGGCCATGAGTGCGAAAAAGATCACAAGTAAGCGCACAAGCGCGGTGATGGACTCCGATACGGAGGCGGAGGAGCGGTCGGCTCCCAAGCTGAGTACCTGAGATGTTACACGACAGAGTGTGACAGATTTGTATATTATCGAACTGAAATAGTTTAGAAATTTTTCGATACAAAATACACATAAGAGTTGTTGAGATATGTATGCTTGGTACACATATATGTTTCAACAACTCGTATATGTATGAATAGTTAGCTTAGCTTAGGTTAGGTTACGTCTGGAGAGTCTGGCGAGTCGCCTCCCTCCAGAGGCTCCAGTTCGCCCCCCTCTGGCGGCGGACAAGGAGAAGGGAGGAGCGGGGGCTCCACCCACGAGGGCGGCACCGGCAACCCAAGCCCCGATAGCCCAACCGCTGGGCATGAGCTGGGTGGAACTTCCTGCTCCTACTACCACAATGGAGTGGACCAAAGTGGTGGGCAGGAAAAAGAAGGCGGCCCCTGCTTCGCAGCCCAAGTCCTCAGCCGTGCCACCGAAGCCGCAGGTGAAGCCACCAGGGCCGAAATTGCCGTCCATCCCCCAATCGGCTGCGGTGATCGTGACGCTGCAGGGTGCCGCAGCAAACAGGGGGATCGGATACAGGGAGGTCCTGGTGAAGGCGCGCGAAGCCGTGGCCCTGCCGGACATGGGGGTCGAGGATGTTCGGGTCCGGCAGACGGCTACAGGAGCTAGAAAAATCGAGCTCCCGGGCCAGACCAAGGAAAAGGCCGCCGAATTGGCCCGGGAGCTCGAAAAGGCGTTGGCCAACATCGCCACGGTCGTTGTCCCGACAAAGAGGGCGGACATCCGGATCATCGGGCTGGACGATTCGGTGTCCTCCCTCGAGATCGGGACGGTCGTGGCGGCGAAGGCCGGATGCAAGGTGGCCGACCTTAAGGTCGGCGAAATTAAAAAGAATTGGGGGGGCCTCGGAGCGGTCCACGTGACACTCCCCGCGACGGCAGCTCGGGAGCTTGTCCAGGTGGGCAAGCTCCTGATCGGGTGGAGCGTGGTGCGCGTCCAGCTGCTGGACGAGAAGCCCATGCGGTGTTATAAATGCATGGGCTTGGGGCACACCCGCCCCATGTGCCCCTCCTCGTCCAGCAGAGGGGACGGGTGTTACCGCTGCGGCACGGCGGGCCACAAAACGGCCGAGTGTAAAGCGGAGGTGGCCCGCTGCGCCGTAAGTGCCGACGCCGGGGGGCCCTCAGGGCACGTGATGGGGAGCCGAAATTGCAGGCCCCCCACCACCAAGGGTAGGGATCTCCCGGTAATGGGAGTAATTCCCAAGGTGGTGGCCGCCAGGCGGGAGGAAATTGATATGGACCAATAATGGATAGGTCCATATGCAATTTCCTCCAGGCGAACCTCAACCACTGCGCCGCTGCACAGGACTTACTCGTGCAGTCAGTGGCGGAGTGGTGTATCGGGCTCGCGGTCGCCACGGAGCCTTACTACGTTCCCTCCCAGCCGCAATGGGCTGGGGATCGGAACGGTTCCGTGGCAATCGTGGCGGGTCGGGGTTCGTCCCTGGCGGCGAGGGAAAGCGGGGCCGGGTTCGTGACGGCCGTCTGGGGAGAGTACGCCATTGTGGGGGCGTACTTCTCCCCTAACAAGCCCCTGAGGGAGTTCGAGGCGTATCTCGGCTCCCTGCAGGGAGCTGTCAGACGGCTGTCGCCGCTCCCCGTGGTCTTCATGGGGGATTTGAATGCTAAGTCGAGGACCTGGGGAGCGGCAGTCACGGACCTGCGGGGCATGGCCGTCGAAGAGTGGGCAGCCGAGTTAGGGCTGTCCCTCCTCAACCAGGGGAGCGTCCCCACGTGCGTGCGATGGAACGGGACGTCGGTGGTGGACGTCTCGTTCGCCACCCCGTCCGTCGCGCGCCGTGTCCGGGGGTGGAGGGTGCTTGAGGAGGAGGAGACCTTATCGGACCACCGATATATCAGATTCGAGGTCTCCTCCTCCCATGCCGGAATTGGCACCCGCCCCCGGAGGGGCGCGAAGTTCCCCTGTTGGGCGATGAGCCGCCTCAACCGAGAATTAGCGGAAGAGGCGGCCATCGTCCAGGCGTGGGCCATGCCCCCCCCCACAGGGGCTGATGTCGACGCGTCCGCAGCCCGCCTCCGTGGAGCCCTCACGGAGGTCTGCGACGCGTCGATGCCGCGGAGCGTACACCGCCCAGACAAACGGGCGGTGTACTGGTGGTGGCAGGAGATCGCCATTCGGCGATCTCCGGGCGGCCTACTCCGCGGCCCGGCGGCTGTTCGGGCGCAGCCGCCGACGCCGGCACCGGGACCCGGAGGCGGAGGCCCAACTGTATGGCAGCTACAGGGAGTGCAGGAAGACCCTGCAGGCTGACATCAGCCGGGCGAAAGAAGCAGCATGGGAGGAGCTGCTCCAAACACTGGAGGGGGATCCTTGGGGGCGCCCGTACAGGATCGTGCGCAAGAAGTTGCGATCCTGGGCGCCTCCGGCGACGGAGACCCTCCCACCGGAGGTGGTAGCGAGGGTCGTGGGAGAATTATTCCCCGACCCTCCGATGCTACCGGCTCCTCCCATGCCTCCACCTCGGCAGGCAGTCGAGGAGGTGCTTGACGGGCCGCCCCCTCCGATAACGGAGGAGGAGATGGAGAGAGCAGTCGAGCGCCTCCTCAACCGGCGTAGAGCGCCCGGCCCTGATGGGGTCCCGGGTCGGGTGCTCGGCCTCGCCTTGGGCCAATTAGGGGGGTGGCTTCGGGAGCTGTTCGACCGGTGTCTTACGGTCGGACAATTCCCGAAGCCTTGGAAGCTTGGGCGGCTTTGCCTCATAGAAAAGGCGGGCCGCCCCCTGGATTGCGCGTCCGCGTATCGGCCCCTCGTCCTGCTGGACGACGCCGGGAAGGTGTTGGAGAGGGTTATCCCCTCCCGGGTCGTCCAGCACCTAGAGGAAGTTGGGCCGAATCTGGCGGACGCGCAGTATGGCTTCCGGACAGGGCGTTCCACTGTGGACGCCCTGTGCCTCCTCAAGTCGCTGTCTGCTGAGGCGACATCCCAGGGGGAGAGGGTCTTGGCGGTGTCACTCGACATCGCTAACGCCTTCAACACCCTGCCGCATGGGGTCATACGGGAGGCGCTTCGATATTTCGGAGTGCCCCCGTACCTGCGGCGGGTGCTGGAGGCGTACCTCGAGGGTAGGGAGGTCGCCTATGTGGACGGCGACGGGTGGATGGTCCGGCGGGCCACAGGGCGGGGGGTTCCACAGGGGTCGGCCCTGGGGCCACTCCTGTGGAACATGGGCTACGACTGGGTGCTCCGCGGCGTGCTCCCATATGGGGCACGCCTCATATGTTACGCGGATGACACCCTAGTCGTAGCCCGGGGGGGAGAGTGGAGGGAGGTGGAGCGCCTGGCCACGATGGCCACATCTCTCGTGGTCAGGCGCATCAGGAGGTTGGGCCTCAGGGTGGCCCTCGAGAAGACCGAGGCCCTACTCTTTCATGGGCCTCGGCGAGGGCCACCACCTGGGGCCCACATAGTGGTGGAGGGCGCCCAGATCAGGGTGGGGACCCGGATGAAATATCTGGGCCTCACCCTGGACGGGCGCTGGCGGTTCGGGCCCCATTTTGCGGGGCTCGGACCGCGAATTGGTGGGGCGGCTGCGGCACTCGGCCGGCTACTCCCCAACGTAGGGGGACCGGGTGCCGGGTGCCGCAGACTCTATATGGGAGTCGTGCGAGCGATGGCCGCCTACGGGGCTCCGGTCTGGGCCGACGCCCTCGGTGCCGTCAACGTGCGTGCGCTGCGAAGTGCGCAGCGCACGGTGGCACTGAGGGCGATCCGGGCGTACCGGACGGTGTCCTCGGCGGCGGCCAACCACCATGTATACGGCGAAAAAGCCCGTCATAGTGATTCGGTTCTGCGGAACGCGTTTCGGGATCAGCCTGTGCATATCCAGGTTTTCGCAGGCCGGCATGACAGCGACGACCGGCGATGGATAATGTATCACTTGGTTTTCGCTTTTTGGACTGTACTGTACTTACCATCATTATTTACACTTGAGAGCCAGTTAGTTCCCGTCTAGGCTTAACGCGTTTAGCATCATAGAATAAATACATCGTCATTTAACAACAGCTGAGAATGTGTTCAAACGCTATAACCTATAAAGGATAAAAAATGATATAAACAATATTGGTTTTTTTTTTCGAACTGACTAGGAGCCCGGCGGTCACCTTCCGCCGGGCGGACCGTGGGGGCGGCTCTACAAAGTTGATTAGCTTGAACGATCCCTTGCCGCCCCCACAAAACGGTCTGTCGGTATACCGTGGGGTTTTAGTCCGTGCGACTCGGACATAACCCACCCTCTTCCCCGGGAGGGTGGCGTATCCATAAGGGATTTCCCCACGTTAAAAAAAAAAAAGGAACTACTGGTCCGATTTGGAAAATTCTTTCAGTGTTATATAGTTCATTTATCAGGGAAGGTTATAGGCTATATACGCTAAGACTCATAGGAGCGGAGCAGCAATGAAGAATGTTGCAAAATCGGGGTATTTTTTTCCTTTTCAGAGCTTCCGCTGCGTTTTAGCACAAAATAACCATTCCACACATACGTATTACCGCCCAACGAAGTGGCTCGGCTAGTACACAATACAATCGTACGATTATATTAATCACTGTGTTTATAATAAAAAAATCACGTGGACGTAGTTGCGGGCGCAACTGGTCATTATATAATTTTATATCTGTACAAGCGGGCCTGGCGGACGTTGTCCCGCCCTGACAATAAAAACAAACCTTGATCAATTATATGCGCAAACCTTCTTCGTGAATTACTTTATTTACTGGTGGAAACTGCATAAAAATCTGTTCAGTACTTTTTCAGTTTATCGCGAATAGACAGACAGACAGACAGACAGACAGATGCGGTACGAGAAGGGGACTTTGTTTTATACTATAATGATGATGAACCTTATATGACCTTATTTATGTTTAATACTTCTATATTTTTTCTTATGATGTCTGTAAGATTTATTAATTTATTCGTAAGACAAGAAGGGTCCATTATACTTATACAGATAAAGAAATTACAAAACTACTTAACATAATTAGAAATTATAGAGTTAATCAGGATTGTAAGAAAAATTATACAATCAACGATATCCAGTACTTCAGATAAGGACAGGATAAATTCGTATTGTTCAATTAAAGTGGTTCTAAAAACAATAATAAAAATAAGGAACGTTTTTTCTCTAGAGGATAACGTAGTAAACCTTCGAACAAATCCTCCTGTACGTACGTAAGCTATTGAAATAACACCTCGGAGATGTCGTAACAAGGGTCAGTGAGACCCGAGAAACGATCTCCCGAAACGGGTACCAGTTAAACGATCTTTAGGGCATTATATATTAACCTACATACGGCCGAAAAGAACTGTAATCTTATTAAAAAAATCAAAATATTTTATTCAATTTATGGAAAAAGGAGCATATGAACGTCAATATGGTAGTATTCGGAAAACAATCCAGTCAGCGAGAAGAACTGGCAAGAATCTTAATCTGTATATGAAACAAAGCCGGTTTAGTTACACCATTTATAACTTAAGAACGGCTGGACTCATTTTTAAGATTTGCTGGATTTATCTCTGCCACGGATAACAGAATAACTATAAAAATCATTTTCTCATACATTTTGCTAGGAAAGGTATTTTTGATTATGTCTCGAATTTTTTTTTATCTTGTATCACATGATTGTATCTCAAGATTGTTTTTGTAGGTGGCAGAGCCAAGCTGAAGCTATTACTGGTATATATGAATGTGTCGGCTCGCCCGGGGTAGTAACACCCTTTTACAGAAAATCGACGTGAAGTAAACGTGCTTGCATTGTTGCGTTTTGTTCGGTCAATGAGAGCGCCGAAGGACCACCTCTCCTCCCTCCCTTTCCACTTCCCCCCAACACAGGCTGGCAA
>MU159152.1:300504-326988 GCA_015888305.1 Antheraea pernyi | reverse complement strand
TAAATATGAAGTAAAAAATATTACATCTCCGCAATAAAATAATTAAGAATATTGTAAAAAAAAACCTTTTTTTAGGTAGTTTAACAACAATCCTCGTTTACCCGGTACTCAACTGTTTGAGAATAAAGGTGAAATTAACAAAGGATTTCGGATTCAAAATGAAAAAATTAAAGAGAATGAATTGTAAAGTATATGTAGATTTGTATTCTTTTATATTCTTGTTACGTGTTACTTGGAAGCTTTAAAGTCGCACCAATCGTTGACAAAATGACCGAAAACTGCCTCAGATGGTATGGACATGTAAAAAGAGAACCTTCCCGAACGCAAAAGAGGTAGAGGCCGCCCACCTTCAACTTGGTGGTCAAATATTGCTAAAGACCTCAAGAAAGCCCAGTTACAAGAAACGACAGCCCAAGACAGAATAGTTTGCCGTAAAAATGTGAGGAGACCCGACCCCAAATAATGGGAAAAGGGATGGACAAAGAAAGATATTCTTGTTACGTGTGTTAAAATAATAATATATATATATATTGTTACAACTTTAGAAACAATCGCACGACAGCCCTATCATATTTTTATCGTAGTCCAAATCCTATCCTTTTTTTTATACATGGGGAGATCCCTAACAGATACCCATCCCGTCGGGCAGCTGAGGATGGGTTATGTCCGATTTGCACGGACTAAAACCCCATGGTGCTTTCATATACCTTTTTAGGTGGGAGAGCAGGGACTGCCCGTCTGCTCCCCCGACAGGTGTAAGCCCTTCAATAGGCCCTGAGGGGTCAAAGATGGTAGACCCCCTTGACGAACTGTAGGAGTTGCATCGGCACAATGCGCCTCCACCACATGAGCCTGTGCAGTTTAAACTGCCAGGGCGACGGACATAATTAATTAATCCTATCCTAATTATACTAATCACGTTATCAAAATCAATACTCCCAAAAGCACATTTAAATATTGTTCTATTAAACACTCCCATGTACTGTTCACAGTACATCGGTACTGTTCATTAAAACCTAAATGATAATGTTGAAAGTATTATAATTATCATTGTGTGTATTGACCGTGAGACAGATTTCATAATGTTTATAATTACACAGGAAAGATTAAAGAAACATACTAAGTTTCTTATCAGCACTTCACAGTTTCCATTAGCCTTGAAAAGTATAATACTATTTATAGCCCTTTGACGCATTTAGATAAACGATAGCGAGCTAGCCATCAACAAAGTCTGTTATGGCGCAGTTAGGTCCTTGCACAATGCACTATGAGTTATCAACTTGTATGTAACGTAAATACTAACGTATACTCGTATTATGTGTTTATTCTTACATGTATTTACAGTAGGTTTGTCTAGTGGTACATACGACGTTTAGTATCTGAACTGTCTGATAGTTTTGCTACGTGATGTTCGAGGGATATCGCAAACATGATTAATTATTGTCACAAAATACAGTATCAGTGTAAGCAATTTCGTTAATATCTCAGCCAGAATTGTCGTAAACAGATTTTCTATATGGTTTCGCTAGCATATCGTAATACAATATTATAATAATTTTATTCTAAACTTTTTTACATTGATTGTAGGTGGTGGAGCCACGCTGAATCTATTACTGGTTTCAGCATGAATAGGTCGGCTCGCCCGAGGTAGTACCACCCTCTCACAGAAAACCGACGTGAAGGAATAGTGCTTGCATTTTCGTTCGGTCAGTGAGAGCGCTGGAGACCCATCTCTCCTCTCCTTCCGCCTTCCATTTCTACCCCTCCCAGACAGAGGATGGCAACGCACTTGTGACTCCCTTGGTGTTGTAAGTGTTTATGAATGGTGGTGATTACTTAACATCAGGTGACCCACCTGTTCATTTGCCTCCTAATATAAAAAAGGAAATAATATTTATAGTTTATCGCGTAGTTTAGTGTGCCTCTTGAGACAGGCCTCCTCCAACATTTTCCACTCAGTTCGGTTTTGCACTACCCTTCTCCAGTGATGTCTAGCCGTAAGCTTTAAGTCATCTTCCTTTTTAGTTAGTGGAAATTTCATCCACACCACCTGGATGAGTGGAGGTCTTCTACTGTGAGGTTCTCAATGTCATTTCTACCCTCTGGAATCGACTTCCAGCCCATTAAGTTACAAGCCTTCAAGAAACGAACGTACACTTCTTTAAAAGACCGGCAACGCATTTGCGACTCCCCTGGTGATACTAGTGACCCACCTGGCAAACCTCTTATGATATATAAAAAAAATCTTGAGTTGTCATCCACTGTTTCGCTTGCCATCTCTGAGGTACCAGCTTGTAATCATTTCCAGTTGTTTTGGGGATCTCAGATCATATGGCCTGTACATCTCAGATGACAAAGTGACTTTGTTGCGATGTCACGCTTTAACTAACGAAACTTCATGAGAAAATTTTGCATACACATTGTTACGGGTCCAGGGTACTTAGGGTACCTTTCATTTAGAAAAAATGTGTTGTTCCAGAGGAATAGATTAAATCCACATTAACGCTCACGCCTTTACGGGCAAAAGCTAGTATATTGTAAAAAAAATATTTATATACATACTGCTTTATTGCCACGTACTATAAACCATTAATAACAAATAATGTAGGTTACATTACTAAGAACTGAAACCTTATTTGGATGGATGATTGGATGCACAACTCAAGACTATAGAATTAATGTCACGTACTAACATATGACGACTTCGAATAAAATAATATACGCTAACTGTTCTAAAAAGTGACTGTATTATTTTATCCTCCTGTTATAAAATCATCGAACATAATTATATAGAAACGTACTATTAATTGAAATGTGATTTTTAATATAATTTACAGTGAAAGTGCGTAATAATTGTCTCTAGTTGCGACTGACGATTATAGTTCTAACTACGATGGGTTGTCCGGGGAAGAGATTAATAGATAGTGCGCAATAATTAAACCTTAGTGTATCATGGTGATAGGGCAATTTCTTAGTCTTCTCTAGCATTTAGTCCAGCACTTATTTACTCCGACAGTCCGCTTGACATCTAAATACGGTTATTAGCTTTTTTATATTTTTATTGTACCACGGCAAAATGACTGCACTGTGCCTGATGGTAAGCACAGTACAATCCAAAAGCAATGGCGCCCACCGAGTGACACACTATCCATCGCCGGTCGCCGCTGTCATGTCGGCCTGCAAAAAGTTGGATATACACAGGCTGATCCCGAAACGCGACCCGCAGAAGCGAAACACTATGACGAGCTTTTTCGCCATATACATGGTGGTTGCGACCGAGTCAGGCTGTAAAACCCTACCACCCCGCTATCGCCATTGCCTCGTTCGTTATTCAGCAGGGTGCACCACGTGCAGGTGAGGTTGGCTTGAGTGTCTCCAGTCTTAGATGTAATTCGACACCTCTTACACCCCTAAACTTTCTTTCTTTGCCCAAACCCGTTATTAATTATTATTACACTGTTTCCCATAATACAACCGAATAATCATGGTTTATTTACTTATTAATTGGCAAAAGTTAAATATAATATTGAGTGAGAAAACTTGTTAAATGAATGCTTAAAAACTGGAGGCAGATAACTAATCTAATATGTGGCCGGTATGATTTGAATTCCTTAGGCCTTTCTGTTTTCAAACTCAGATACGGTTTTACCACTACCACTTTGTCAGTAAAGAGTTTGTCAGTAAAGAGTTTGTCAGTGAAAAGAAACCAAGAACGAATATTATAAAAAATTTCATAATAATCCCGATAATATTTAACTAAATATTTGTTTGGTTTCTGTCAATTCTACGTCACGTTGTTACTACATAAAGCAGTTGAATATTTGGAAAACTTAACGAATATTAGAATACTTTATGCATAACAATATAATTTAATAAAGTAAATATTTTTTTGACTCATCACTGATTGTCGAAACTTTGATAAGGTCGCAGTAATAATATACCATTGAGTATTACATTAGAGAAGCAAGTTTTTTGGTTACGTGAAGGCAGCATCAGTGCTGCCTTTATTGTGTTATTATCTGTTGGCGTTAACCCTGACGGCGGATGCGGGGTCGACGCACGCACGCGACCCACTTGCGTGGCAAGCCGCGCCGCAGCCGCGACCGACGCGGCCGCAACGTTTGCAAATCTCTAGTGCATAGACCCACCACATTGTGATTTGTTATAATCAGTGTTACTGCTTAACTGTGGCTTAAATGATTTTGTTCAAATAAACATTGGAATAGTACTGACTGAAGTCGATATGCTTATACATTTACGATCTATTAGCAAATACAATAACGTTATGTTTAATTACGGTGATAAGTCTTCGGTACTTATTATTACGTTTAGATTAGTAACGACTTATACTTATGTGCGGACCATGGCATCAGCATTCCAGCCCTTTATTCTCTAAATCTGATAACGGTATTTGGTAATACACGAAGGCAGTTTTATCCCTTTTATATACCAAATTGTGAAAAAGTAATCGTATACCTATTGTTATTTGACAGTACCAAACTCATTCGTGATTAATTTGCTAGTTAAGTCCCTCAAAACCTAGTCCCGATCACAGTGCATACTTGCACACACACAGGTTGGTACAGATATGGTGTAAGGGTCCTATTTTTAACACGCTTTTATTAGCTTTACCTGTATGTATGTATGTTTGTAACCGACCCCTTTGAGCTCGATTTTGTACGATCAGATTTAATTCATATTAATTCATACTTTGCAAGGTCGATGACCATGCAATATCAGATTTAATTCATACTTTGCACACCTATCAAAGGTCGATGACAATGCGATAACCCGAAAAAAAAAATTAAAAAAATTAAACTAAAAATGAAAAATAAATAATAGTTTTAAAAAACTAAAAAAACACGCTTTCATAAAAAATCCAACATGCGTCACTGTTAATATCAGCACCTCTAGATATCAGTATTTTTATCATTTTTTTTGCCACTTTTTACAAAAATATACATTTATTTCTAATTTACACTATTCTTAATCCAAATTTATTAAATTTTATTTTCTGTTTTTTAGTTGGATTTTTTATGAAAGCGTGTTTTTTTTTAGTTTTTCTAAACTATTATTTTTTTTCCTTATTATTCGAACTTCGTTAACTTAGTTCAGCTGATTTAATAGAAGCATGTTTGATTTTGTAAGGTACACATGTAAGTACACATGTGTGCCTCACTAACTTACTACATGTATGATTAACTTAGCTAGTTTAGTTTAATAACATTCGCATTGCTGCATACTAGGCAACACCAGCCCAAGCCGAGGTTCGGTTACTTTACTGAACGCCATAACCGCTCGTTCCATTAATCCGGCGAAGCTGTGATGGCCCATCAGGCCATAAGCGTAAGTCCGTTCGAAAAAAAACTCCTACAATGTCGGTCCTTCAAATAAATCCTAGAAAATTAGATTTGAATGGTCTGTCATAACTATCGATGTCGAAGCAAGTTTGACTAATATATGTAGGTTGCCATAGTTTTTGGGGTGTAAGGGGTGTCGAATAACATCTTAAGACTTGAGACGCCCAAGCCAATCTCACCTGCACGTGGTGCACTCTGCTGAATAACGAACGAAGCAATGGCGAAAACGGGGTGGTAGGGTTTCACAGCCTGACTGGGTCGCAACCACCATGTATATGGCGAAAAAGCCCGTAATAGTGATTCGCTTCTGCGGGTCGCGTTTCGTGATCAGCCTGTGCATATCCAGCTATTTGCAGGCCGGCATGATAGTGGCGACCGGCGATGAATAGTGTGTCACTCGGTGGTCGCCATTGTTTTTGTTTTGTACTGTGCTTACCATCAGACATAGTGCAGTCATTTTTGCCGTGCTAAAATAAAAAATATATATAAAAAAAACTCTATAAAAAATGTATTATGTCCAGACTAGCGATAAAAATATCATTTTAGTTATTTTAGATGTCATATGTCATGCGATCCGTCATCTTGTTATTATTTTTTGTATTAAAATTAATTCTTTTACATTACCATGATTTGTCATCGAGCAAAGAAATAACTCATTAAAATTCATAAGTTATGTAACGTTTAACAGGCATATTTATCTGGCATGATTCCTTATATAGATTATAATGTTCTTTAATAACTCGACGTGTGTAAAGCTGTTCGTATAATGGAGTCGTAATTGCTGGGTGTGGCCGTTACGGCTCCGAGAGATTATAATTTTTATCCATGTTTATTAAACACGTACGTGTGAAACTTGGTAATATCGGAGTTGTAACTTATGTTTCTCGATTATCTATGTATATATATGTACTGTAGCTAAAATGACCATAATAAGATTTAATTCGCTTGTTATTCGTGACTACGATAAGTTTATCCGTGTTCGTTTTTAAAATTATACTTCTTTCGGCGCGTTAGGGAAAAATGATAAAAGTAGATTTTTACGATGCGCGCGCACACCGTCACGAAAAACCGACACCCTGAAGTTAGCTATAGTCAACATTTTGTTTCTTTGTATTTGTTGTTTGTATTTCTTTGTATTAAATCTTTCAATGTATTAAATACATTTTTTCTATTGTAGTGTTGTTTTTTCTACAAACATGGAATAAGGCGAAAGATAAAATTTTTGAAAAGATTTTTATCTTATTACGCCAAAGAAGTATAACTTCTAGTGCGTGTACATAGTATACACACTTTTATACACACACTTTTTTTTAATATAAATCATTACATATTATAAAACAAAGTTCTCTGCCACGTCTGTCTCTTCGCGATAAAACTCAAAAACTACTGAAGGGATTTTCATGCGGTTTTCACCAGTAGATAAAGTGATTCATGATTTCGGTATATAATTTGTCAAGGTTTTTTTTTATTATCAGGGCGGAACAACGTTTATGGGGCCTGCTAGTATTATATAACTTACAGTTAATGGAACTTACTGTTAATATAGATTTGGCGTATACCTCGAAAACAGTATTTTTTCTGGATAATGGCCTTATATTCTTTTCGGTACTCACTAGGATGTGTATGCAAAATTTCATGGTCCGTTTTGTAGGCGTTTCTAACAAACCTACTTTCGCATTTATAATATTAGTTAGGATGTACTTGTAATCATTCTTAACTTTTAAAAGATTAAATCATTGACTATTTTAAAAATACCTCAATTATATGACCTAATGCTAGAGTATGCTAATTTGATTTGCTAATATATTATATAAACAAGATCGTGTTTTACTGTAATAATATAATAATAATCGACCGTCAAGGTCATGTCCGCTACTCTACATTGATAAAAAAATTAAAATACAATACTATGCTCTTTTAATACTTTAGCGATTGACCACACCTTTTTTTTTTTAACCTACCTTATGGATACGCCACTCTCCCGGGGGATTGACCACAACCTGACATGATGTTAAGTGACTATGTGGACCAAGGCGGTATATACACTAAATCTAGAGGACTGACTCTCACTTGTGCAGCTGCCGGAAGACACCTATAGGTGCTTTGCGACAGATTTCCAATTTGAGTGTGTTTTTTTTATATTATTGGAGGCAAACAAACAAGTGGGTCACCTGATGTTAAGTGATCACCATCGTCCATAGACACTTGCAACACCAGGGTAGTCGCAAGTGCGTTGCCAGCCTGTGTATTGGGAAGAGGGGAGGAGGCGCTCTCACTGACCGAACGAAACGCAACAATGGCAAGCACTGTTACTTCACGTCGGTTTCCTATGACAGGGTGGTACTGCCCCGGACGAGCCGACCCATTCATGCTGAAACCAGTAATAGCTTCAGCGTAGCTCTACCACCTACTAAAGCTAGCGAGAAGGGTTAAAAAAGTTTTAAGACCATGCTATGGTTTCAATAATGTCTTCCTACACCTAAAGCTCGTTGTAAAACAAAAACTTAGGATAAGTTAAGATTAAGTAGATTACGAATCTTCAAGTTATCCTAAGAACCGCTCGCAACTCTGTCTGCGTTTGTATTTAGGACGACATTTGCACGGAACCATTTTTCGGGGCGCATGTATGTGTGAGTGTGCCGTTTTCGAGCGTTTGTAGATAGTTTCCGTACTGTCTCTTATATTTATACTGTACCTATGGTAGTTTTGATGTATATAAGCGTCTTCTCAGGGCGTAAAATTAATAAATTACTTTTGATTTTAATAATATATTTATTAAAATTACATTGTTTACCATCAAACTATATAAATAACGTCTCGCATAAACCGAATCACGAATAAACCGATTCGATGTTCATTTAATATCTATATGCAAATGAATTGCTATTACTAGTATAACTTGATACTCACTTAAATCACTTAATTTATTTGCACGATCCTTTATAGCTATAAAGTACGGTAATAATAATGTTTACTGATCTCGGCGTATTGCATTTTTTGTCATAACGAAGCTTGATGATGTAATTTTTTATTTCATTATATGATGATTTTCGTTCTCGTCTCGCGATTAGCATATTAAATTATAAATTCTATAATTGTGTTGTGTATGTTTTATACCCGGCCTCATTGATAAACAAGTTGATTCATTAATCTATACATACTAATATTATAAAGAAGTAAAGTTTGTAAGGTTTTAGGGGGTAATATCTAGAACTACTGTACCGATTTGAAAAACTCTTTCAGTGTCACATAGCTCATTTATCGAGGAAGGCTATATATCATCACGCTAAGATCTATCGGAGCACCAATGAATAATGTTTCAAAATTTGGGTTATTTTTCCTCTAGAGAGCTTCGCTGTGTTAGTGTTAGCCTAAAGTCCACGGGGACAAAGTCGCGGGCAGAAGCTGATATAGTAATAAATATATATGTACCAATGTATACTTATTACTTTATCATGTTATATTATTAGCGAGATTTAATAACCATAATTATTATATGTTATGCATTATTATGTTAAGTATATGTTATGTACTTATGTTGTATGGGGTGTAAGGTGTATCGAATAACATCATAAGACTTGAGACACCCAAGCCAACCTCACCTGCACGTTGTGCTCCCTGCTGAATAACGAACGAGGCAATGGCGAAAGCGGGGTGGTAGGGTATTACAACCTGACTGGGTCGGCACCACCATGTATATGGCGAAAAAGCCCGTCATAGTGATTCACTACTGTGGGTCGCGTTTCGGGATCAGCCTGTGCATATCAAGCTTTTTGCAGGCCGGCATGGCAGTGGCGACCAGCGATGAATAGTGTGCCACTCGGTGGTCGCCAACGTTTTTGGATTGTACTGTGCTTACCATAAGTGCAGTCATTTTGCCGTGCTACGATAGAAAAAAAAACTTTATTTACTTAATAGTATTCCTCTGTTTTATCTTTAGAACTTTTGCATAATGGAACCAGAGTAAATAGTTGTATACAATGCAATCTATATTAATCACTGTCATGTCCCTGTGTTTTGATTTTCCCCTTAAATTTAATAGTACCCAGGATCCTTCTAAAATACTAAAATTTTACAATTATATCGCCGTTTTCAGAGACAAACAATATATGTGTAGGAATATCTATAGATACAACGTTTAAGTACATCTTCTCCCTTTGTTTCTAAACCGCTTTTTTATTTTGTTCCTCCTCTATTTCCGATTTATTTTGTTTTTAGCATCAATTAACTAGCTATAGTACAAAAAAAAACATAAAAATCACTCGAGCTGTTTACGACGAGAAGAATTACGAACATAATAGGCACACCGATATTTTAAATATATGACAAAACTTGATATAACCGTATATAGGCTTCCATCGAAAATCAACGCTGCAGTACTACTTACGTATTGCAGATATTTGCTGAATGGGTTCGCCAATTGTTGACCATCTATTTTTCATTTTCAAATGTTTTTTTTCTGTCTCATTAGTTTGTGTAATTTAATTTAATTGTATGGTTGTTCCATAGTATTTATTTCTTTCTTTCTATAAGACCTTTCTATAACCCTGGTTGTTAATATTATCTCGAAGATTCTTTCATTTTTTAATTGTCTAGTTTAAATACTTTGTATTCATGAGACTGTTTACCTGAACGTAGGCGATTCGTATCAAATCGTAACCACTTCATCTATACCGCTTTTATAACTAAAAAAATAATTGTGCCTAATAAACGAATGTAAAATAAATTGCTACATGTTTCGATTATTCCATTTCACAATTGAATATGACAAAGTAAATCAGTGAGTAAGTGTATCGTTCGATGTAGGTATTAAAATACATTTATAATATAAAAATATGAATGCCTACGTGACCTACCCACACGTCGCATGAGTGGTTTAGGTCACGAATTACCTCTTAGTAAGCGAAGTTATAGATAAAGAATTAATACGTAGTTGACTATACCTATTACATCCGATAAGAAACGTATTTATACCTAACTCTGCAACTCCGTCCATATAACTTCTTAAATTAAGAACAATCTATGTAACCTTTAGAAAGAACTGGACGTTTAGTGGTTGATTAAATGCTTTAGGACTGTGAACAATCGATCCAATGTTTTTTAATCGCACTTTAGCATTTGCTAAATTAATTTTTCAGAATTCGCATATTATGAGTTTGAATTTCATTTGAAACACCATTGAGCAATGCAACGGTGAAAATGCATCGTAAGAGAAGTTGATTGCTTGAGATTTATTATTCTATCTCCGTATTTTATTTATATCATGCGATATATGAATATATAACGAAAATACAATACCTTTAAATCAAAACTACTGAACGTATCGCCATAGGATTATGACCATTCATTGCGAAATTTTTCGTAGATAAATAAATTAAAAGTCTTAGAAGCGGTAAAGTTTTTATAAAACTAACATTATGTTCTTTCTAAATTTTATTAGTGCTGTCTTAGAAGCGTTCTCCAGGCTGAGATGCAGTTTTGAAGTAGGGATGGATGTAAGTAAGGCTTTATAAAGTTAAATTAGAGTATCCCGAGAGGCCGCACCCTGCAATAATTTCATAACATGTATTAATTTTCTAATCCGCTTTGATGATATATTTGTATGTTCGCTGAATGTCAAATTCTCTTCAAAGATAACACCTAAGTATCTAGTATGCGAAGTCCTTTCCATGCAAGCAAAATTACATATATTGTGATGAGTATTTAGAGTGCAGGTGCCTTTAAAAACAACCGATGAGAAGGGGCAAACCTCTCATTTTATGAAAACAAATATAGATGATTCTAGGTATGGCTTTGATTGACCCATTGTAATTTTTTAGAATCCTTCCTCGGAGAAGAGTCTTTTACAACGCATTCTGATATTTAGAAACTTCTCTAAGAAGTATCATACACATTTAAACAATGTAAATGGAATGACTATTTCTATTAGAGTCACAGTAACAAAGTAAAGACGATAGCAATCCAACGGTTTGTTGATGTCGAGGGAGATTTTTTAGAGCTGAAACGGGGATTGAGACGATCGCTACGTCCATTAGTCGTATTGTTATTACCAGCATTCCTAGTAATGAACCACTCGTTTTCATCCTTTAATATTACCGCTCTTACTCCCTGTAGTCAGAATAATGGTGCTTCGGCTTGATTTCACTTCCTCTCGCTCATCGGGTTTTTGCTTCTCAAATTAATTCTTTATTTTGCATAAACTGACTCGGGATTTCAATTTTAAATATTCAACTGCAGCAATATGCATACTGAGCAGGTATAGCAATCCGATATTGGTTTTCAAAGTGCCTCTAGATGGAGAAATTCACCGCACTTGTTTTCACAATTCCCGACTCCCTGACATTTTCCAACGGTTACCCGCCATTGACGGCAACGTACCCGACGACGGGCTATTTACATGGAAACTTAGTGAAATATTCACATCAGCCGCCGATTGTCACGTTATATTGAGATATTCAAACTTTCTCCGTCGGGGTTGAAGCATCGTATTTACATAATGAGATGCTTCGCATTGTCGTCGCTTCAACGGCTTATCAACGCTAATATTGGATTATTTATTCCTCGTAAACAATGAACATTGTTTTTATTAATATAATGGTGTTATATGATATGACAAATGCGGTGTAGTGACGTAATCGTAAACATTTACGCTTTCGTCGATAAATTTCTACAGGCGGCGAGGTGAAGTTCAAGATTATTTATAAAACGAGCCGAGCCTTATATTGATCGTCTAGCTGTGGAGAGCACGCACCCCGTCGTATTACGGTAGGTTAGTATGCCCGCGGCTCCGGCGTTCGTAGCACCCGGAACGCGCCGAAAACAGCCGAGATATTACATCCCCGGCGAGTATTGATCGGTCTTGACATTGAAATAGTAATAGACGCAAACAGCTGGGAAACAAGGGTGCGTGCCGATCCCGTGTTTCCGATCTCTGTTATTCTCTCCCTGGGATCTTATTATTTATCTTTTTCCTATCTTGAATTTGAATTTTCTCTCTCATAAGTATTTTATTTAAATGATTAGTACAAACTTTGACTAAAAGCTTATACTTTCTTGGTTTTCAACGTCTATTGAAATTATTCATCGTTGTTCAAACGTAGTTGGACGTTTGTAATGTCTAGTAATTATGCACAAGAGCCCTAAGACGGGAGTTGCAGCGTTCTAAAATCTCATTTATATTCAGTGCGGTCGGAGTTTGAATGTTATCTGAAATCCGTGTTTAGGTGTTGGCCGGGATTGCTCTAATCTCGAAACTAAACACATCGTTGAGTTCGCCAAAGCTTTGTGATCTTGCAATGACCCTTTCAGAATTTACGTATATTGTATTATTGTCAATTACGTAAAATTTTACAATAAAAATAATTGCATTTATAAAAACATATCTGATAAAGCTTGAACAAACAATAAGTAGGTGTGGAATGAATTCGTTGTGCAAGTATATAAGTTAACAAGTAGGATAAGATTAAATACTTCCCGTAACCCCTTATCAATGCAGTAATGTGTTTATCACGACATTTTCCTTTTCAAATATTGTGCTATTGTTTAAATGCGCGTAAAATATAAAGTAGAAAATGTGCACCAGATTAGATATGGCGCTTTCACGTCGTACTGAGCCCTTTCTTATCATTTCACATAGTTGAAGCATTTCCGTGTCTATGACAAGTCTGCCGCTTACTAACGTTTCCTGTGACATGTCTGACTTCAGCTATGAGTTACATGTGTACCTACTAATTGACTCGGCTTTCTTTTTCAAACGTGCTCGGTCACTTTTATTCTGTTATTGGCGTAACTTTATGTCATGTCAGTTAATCGTATAGTTGTTAGAAATTACCTTTTTTGCGTCGTTTGACCTTATACCTTTAAATACATGATACCAGATATATTATATAGACTTATATTTTTGGACAAAACATTTTGCCAATCAACTATCATGCAGAAGGTCTAACCGGACTAACTTTTAATTTATTTGGTTTTGACAGCGGACATCGATTCAGTGACTAGGATAAACTAGATATGAACCAGATTATAAATTGAACGCCAACACGTACGTTAAAATAATAGATGGCAGGACAACGTCCGCCCGGCCCGCAAGTATATATATATATATATATATTATTATAGTATATCTATACTATATAGACTTATAAGATATTTTTGGACACGACATTTTGCCAATCAACCATCATGCAGAAGGTCTAACCGGACTAACTTTTAATTTATTTGGTTTTGACAGCGGACATCGATTCAGTGACTAGGATAAACTAGATATGAACCAGATTATAAATTGAACGCCAACACGTACGTTAAAATAATAGATATATTCTTATGTTTATTTATAATTGAATCCTTACAGAATGGATGGGTTTCGGAACCATTTACTATATAAGTAATTACATAGAGCCTATTCCGATGGCCATGTCTGTATATTAAAATACATCTCTATGGATGTTATTATATAAGTTTGTATTGTTACTTACCATTCGGTACAGGGCAGTAATTTTGTCAATTCGAATTAAATAGAATGATTTAATCAAACTATGTGTTAGAATGTCTCGTAAATTACTTATAGCATTAAGTATATACTTCTGAGAATCATTTATAAAACGAATTAAAAAAAAACGCCATATTTTCCTTAAACATATCAAAATAAAACAAAAGAACTTACAACATTGACGATCGGGACATAAAAATTCGTGGAAAATCGTTTAATGAAGAGTATGTACAAATTCAAAATAATTATTCAAAGCCAAAATATATAAATATTTTTATCCTTTAAGGTAATCCAGATTGATCGTATTGTCAATTTTAGATTGATAATTTAAAATTCAATCAAAGTCTAACTTGGAAACGGATCAAAGCTTTGAACACCGAAGGCAAGACGAGAAGGTTTTTGCTGAATACCGATCAGTCCTTTAAAATTATTCCATCGCTCCAGCTGTTGCGTCTGAGAAATTTATAAATAAAAAATGCAAAAGGTGTCTTACCGAGGTTTCTGTAGAATCACGGCTTCACTATACCTCAAGTCAAATAAGTGATCACCAGTCTCAGCCGATGAGAGTTGAATACGAAATAAGTATAAATTTGAGACATCGATAATCGTCTGATAAAAACAAAATGGTTTTTATTAAAAACATCTTTAAAATTATACTTAAGTACCTGGAAACAAATCTGTTTCGAATGGTAAATTAGAACACTCTAGATTTTTAGACGATATGTTTTAACACATTCATCAAGGTAGAAATATGTTATGCTGTACAAAGTAAATAAACTTGGACCATATAATTATACATTTAGTTATTTTAGCATTTTAGTAAAATATACTTAATCTATTTTCGTATATTTTTATTGTGCAAGATAAATAGAAGTTTAAATTAAGTACACGTTTTTAAAGTTTATGCAATAAAGAATTTTATTAAGTTACACGTTCGGTACAAGTAAAAAAGTTGCAATAGTTTTTGTCGCCTTACAATGTTGTTTTTCCTTAAATTTGTTCAGTTTTATAATGAAACCTTTGGTAGACAAAATACACAACCTTTATTTGATTAGTAATTATGAACAAAACAATTGTACAGTTTTGTTAAAATAGGTACGTTAAGATCGATACATTAACTGTGGCGCAGCGGGTGGTGGGCCAGTCGCTAATCGATAGATGTCTGTGCACACTGCTTGTTGGCTGCTGCATTCGTACCCCATCATTTGTCTCATTCGCTATTAAGGAATTGACTATACACTATCCTTATCACGCCTTTATTCATTTCTCCTAACCACGCGGTAGTTTACCGGTCGGCGATGTTCTCCCAAATTGAAATTGCCAAATGACAGTGCCAAATTTTTGTCTTTAATCCTTTGGATTCAGACCTTTCGATAAACACTTCCGTCTTACTATGGCATAATGAACTTATATTATTATCATTTTGTCTAATTAGAAGACTTCGATGTTAAACAACACCTGATAGAACGTGGTGCCCTTTTAGTAATATGACCTTTAATGAGTTAATTGATTTATATGGTATCAGTGTTTTCTGTTATAAATTTGTTTCAAAGGTTCATTGAACATCAACTTTCAATTGAAGCTAGGCCTTGGCACGAGCTCAGTGCTTGCCGGCCAGCATAGGAATAGCACAGTGGTATTTTGTATCAGAAACGTGCGCCTGCACTGCCGTTCGCTTACATAACGCACCTGCCATATCTGGCTTTGCACCGCACCTCACGTTCACTCGCCCATTCTATGAATTACTTATAGGTCGTAGACCTCCTTCATTATTCTGTTTTACTCTAAAAGTTGTTTATAGATCACAAACTGAATATATTTGTACAAAGAGAAAAACAACGAGCGCTGTGGATTATTACAATCCTTTTATACTAGCCAAACGTCTCGAGAACTTGTACGACAAATAAATACTGCATCAAAAGACACAGTCTAAGTTGAAAAAGCTGGAAGATATTTTCGTTTTCTTTTTTTAGTACACTCCGTAAATCCTTAGTTTTCGTTTATTCTCCAACTTTTTGTTCGTCGGTAAATGCTCTAAATCCTTTAACATTCTTGTGGAGGTGGCGGCTGCGGATAAAGCGAGAACAGACTCCTTGAAGATTACGAGTACTCTCCACAAGTACTGCGTCAACATCTCACAAATGAAATACCAAAATGATTTAAATTCTGTGTACACTAAATGCATTTGTGATGGGTAAACATTGTCAAGTATTTCTTAATTGTTTGTCTATATTATTAAACATTGGCCCTGCTCCAATCTCATTTACAAGATCCCGGAGCGTATATAATTCAGTAATACAATCTAAACTTCCATTAAAATAAAGAACGAAGTCATAAAATATCAGGTTGCCAGGAACAACAATGTAACTTGTTAGTCGCCCCGCCTAGTCGTGGCTCGGAACGATAAATCGTAGCAGGTCGGTGGCTCCGGTTAATACTATGGATTAAGAGCGTCAAGCATCGTCGTGAACGAAAATATAGATAATGCTGGCATACGGTCCAATTGCAAACATACGTGTAAAAATAATCTATATAGAAACCTAGGTAATTTCTAAAGCAATCTACATCATAAACATTCATGATTTCTACACATCCTGCTCCATCATTATAATCTATCGCAAATTGTTTTTTTAATTTTCAAACGTTTAGTATTAAACAAATGTACGGTAAGTAAATATACATAGCGATGTATTATGATAACTTAGAGAAGTGATCTAAAATACCTAAAGTTTTTAAAAGTAAAATCACTATTATGCGATGTCTTAAAAACACATTTTTATTGTGATCTGTTGTTACCTTGGCTTCTGCATGTAAGAGTGTGTGTATATGTTTGCAGTTACTTTATTGTATGTCAAGCATGTTGTTTCGGTAAATAAAGATATTATGCAACGATAGAGATACGAGTATGAACGTCCTGTAATAAATATTTGGCCTAACGCGTTAGTAATTAAATTCCATGTATGCTCGAGTTCTCACTTCTTATAGTTACAATTGCAATCCACTTATCCCTGTGTATTATTTAGTACCTACATTCAAGATGTAAAAGGTTATTATATAGATTAAAATTGTATCACATTTTCAATATCAAAACATTATTCCTTGAAAGCTTAATGTACATTGTATATACTGCACTTTCCGACAAGAACCATAAAATTGTCTCCTTAAATCCTTTGGAACACAAATTGTTGCATCCATTTGCATATGAATGTAATAATGGATTTATTATGGGAACGGAATGTAAATATTCCCTCTAAATCGAAGGCAAACTGCTTTAAATGTACCTGTTTAAGATTAATGTATTTAAAAAGATAGTTACGCCAGACGATATATTTGGATCTATCGAATTCTAACATTGCTTAAGTATTTCGAAATCTGTACAACGTTCCCTTTACTATTCGTGTGTGGTCTTTTAAAGTATTAAAAATTATTATCATAATAATGTTATGATTGTAAAACAAATATTCGTGGGCTACGTGTAGATACTATTGTTTGAAATTTGTTCATCTATCAAGGTGTACATAAAGTAAATCACGTATACAAAACTTTTGTCGTTATCTACGTGGCCGGTAATGCTCAAATGAATAGCTATTGAAGTTTTTATCACGCGACTAACATTTTGTTGACTGCGATAATACGGACTTAGTTGCATAACCCTTATGGTACAATGACCGATAGGAAACTCGTTGAAGGCGATGCGTTACAATATGCACATTTAAGGCGATGCATAATAATTCAGATTGTTGTGCTTGTGTTAAAAATATATTAGTTTCTTCTTCTACATAAAATTTTATTGCTGTACAATTTCTTTAATTTATTTTTTTTGTGTCATAGGTGGCAAGCGAACAGGTGGGTCACTTATGTTAGGTGATCACCACCGTCCATGGACACTAACAACACGCGAGGAGTTGCAAGTGCGTTGCCACCTTTTGGGGGAAGGGTTAGGGGAGGGAAAGGGAGAGGAGAGGGGAGAGAAGGGAGGAGGAGGGAATTTAAATTTTCGTCTCTTGTTACATCCGTAATTTTTCCCGAGTGAATATTAGTGTGCCTGCATTAAAACTTTGGCATAAATTTACTTTCACTATAATTTCGTCCAAGTTTAATATACTAATTCTAAGAACTAATAGATTAAAGAATAATACCGGTTTTGTTTGCGATTAATAAGTTAGGAACAGGACTATTCGTTTTAAAAGCAATATGTTTGTCCCGATTAATATTATTTCGCTATTAAGGTCGGCGGATGTGTATATGGAGTAGAACACATTAGAATGAAATGATCAGATTAAGAAGTTGCTGTATAATGGCATCCGGAGCTTAATTAAGGGGTAATAAAAACAATTACGCACAATTTTGTACGTCCAGTTTTTGCCCTTGAGTTGTTCTTTTATTAACATTAAACTAAGATAATTCTCCTGTGATGATTTAAGGTGAAATAAAGGTTGTTCATTTTTGAACAATTAATATTAACTTAAATATAAACGGATCAGATCAAAAATAATAATACTATTAATAGACGCACAATGTACAATTTTGATCAATTCTTTAACATGAAAGTAATAATTTATTGTATTCCGTCAGATAAATTTCCTTGGAGCACAACACAATCATATCACGACATATTTCATTACCTATTGGTCTATATAAATTTTATTATGATGTCTAATATTTTAATAACCACAATACATAACAGTATAACTCGGATTTCCACCTGCAATTAAATGTGTAGTTCATATATTAAACAAATGCTTAAAGAGTCAACCTTTGTGGTTACAGCCAACCAGTAGATACTAATGAAAAATTAAAAGGAATATGTACGTAATCAAATTAAAGCTTCGATGAGAGATACTTTGATATAAATTGGCTACTTATGACTCTGATAGAACTAGTGACTGTAGTTAGAGAGGATTATGTATAAGAAGTTATATACTCGAAACACATCTAGAAAATGAACACTACATTTTTATTATTTTAGCATGCGACATCATAGCACTCTACTTGATGGTTGGCATAGTAAATCGAAAATCAACGGCGACCACTAAGAGATATATAATCCATGAACTCAAAACTCCTAAGTGTTCAACAATGGACATGAGTTACCCCACCCGTAAATTATTTATCGGTCTGTTTTGTTTTTTAGCATGTTACTGTCCATACTAATGTTGGAGGCAATTACAACGTCACCTAACAATAACGAACCTTTCCCTAGTACCTAGTAACCTTTCGACATTCCCTAGTACTTACTGCCAGTAAGAGCTAATGCGAAATATATCTTTACATTTATCAAAAACCTCTTCATAACGATTTCTAATGAATGCAGAATATAGATAGAAAGCTTTATTGACCTCTATTTAACAATTTCTTTAACTTATAACCTTTTCATATCATGCCCTATCAATTATTCCCACTTAATTCCACTATGAATCATGTCGTGACAGGTTCAGACACGTTAAATTCTTTGCAAGACAGTCATTGTTTGATGTTAAGTAATGTAAATATTGCTGTTTGTAATTATTGTTAGTTTTTAAAGTTGCAATGACTCGGAAACGGTGTTCCTTAAATCGTTCGCATTAACGGGGTAAGCAGATGAGTATCTACGTAATATTGAGGTTAAAAACAGATTTCCTGATCTTGTTAAGACGAATCGTAGTCGAACCTATAATCTCTATACAATAAATCTCATTGTAACGAATATTGTATAATTCTCTTCAATTTCATTATACAGTTACACTGTACTATTTCTAAATCTGTATTGTGTCAGTCACTAACAAATGACTGCAAACGATATGCAAAGATTGAATTCAAGTCTTACAGTTTGAATGGACAGAAATATTGCATCGCTTTAACGTTACATTGTAGTAACGGCTAGACTGCTTAGAGCAACGTTTAACGTGTTATGTAAGGGTCATGCGTGGTACATGTCGGGCCGATATGTTTGCCTTGACGCGGGCATTATCCCCGGCTACGGCGGCACGGCGCGGCTTATCGTTACGTTTGGACGTAGTTCTGCATTAGTACTTCTACGTTGATTATTTACTATATTTAGGGTTGTCAGCGTCATTGAATAAATATTTAAACTGCTATCCCTATTGTGATTTATGAGAGAGCTTTCGGTTTTATGAAGTGGAAATTTCTTTAGGCGGGTTAGCGGTATTTTTTGTCAGGGTATAAAATTATGATTTCGCGTCATTACATGCTAGTGAGCGATACCAACTATATTGCGCTTGCATCATACTAGCGAAGCGTATTATAGTAGGCTATGTATATCTAATATTGATATTTTCTATTGATTTTATGCAGCCTATCATGTTTCATTATTTAATAAAATGTGTATAATTATTGCTCTGAGTGCCAATAGAACCGACAACCAGGCTAATTTTCACCATACCAATTCCAATATAAAAATTCAAAAGAGAACATAGTTATTTCATTGTTTCGCGTTTTCACTTCTGTCGGCAGACCTTATGACTGCATCGAGTTTTTTTAACTTGTTAATACAATTTTTTTTTTCTTAATATAGACGCCGTAGGATGTTATATATTTACTTATAACAATTTGTTTTGGATCGATTATTTTACAACAGGATACCCTAGTTTAATATCGGAATAGAGCAGGTGCACCCTATCATTATAATTTATAATTTCCTTTCCACAACATCGTGTTTGTTGGGATATCTATTCTTATCATTGAATTATCCGTACTGCTAACGGGTTTACGTTGATTTTAATAGTGGCTATTAGATTTTACTTCGACTATTCGGTTGTGCTTAAAAAATCATAGTTTTCATTACAACAACAAAAGGTCACGACTTCTGTTCCTTCTAAATTTTATTGTTTGTTTGATTCAGTCCGCCTAAGACTCCGTAAATTGGTTTGTGAATTATCTATTACATCAGGAAACCATACAATTCGTGGAACGGACTAAAATTCTTTCAACTTTTTATATAAACTCAAAGGAACGAAGTATGTACAAATAAAATTGATTTACTATATAATAATATATACCAGGCTAATTCAGTCGTATGTATATAACAACGATATCAGAGACGAATCACGTAAATTACGTATACCTTTATCTATAATACCGCGCCTATCGAATAAATGCATCTCATACAGCTCGGTCCTTTCACAGGCACCAAAATATTACTAACTTAAGAACAGAGAATTATTTTCGTAGGTGGTAGAGCCTCGCGGAAGCTATTATTGGTTTGAGCATGAATGGGTCAGCTCGTCCGTGTTACTACCACCCGACCCATAGAAAACCGACGTGAAGTAACAGTGCTTGCACTGTTGTGTTTCGTGTGGTCAGTGACAGCGTCAGATACCCACCTCCTTTCCCCTCCCCCACTCCTCCGTCCCACAAACACAGGATGGCAACGCACTTGCGACTCTCTTGGTGTTGCAAGTGCCTATGGAAGGTGCTGATCACTTACCATCAGGTGACCTACCTGTTCGTTTGCCGCCTATAATATAAAAAAACGCAAATTCGAAAGTTATATAGTTGTTATCTGATTTGATTTGTTGTCGACTAAAATTATTATAATTTCATATATAATTCATTTCATTAAAATTCGGTTTACATGTGTCATACATACACTTGATTTCATTATTTTGTATGTATCCCTAACTCCGCACGCGTCTGTTATCATTTGTCGTAATATATAGTTAGTTATCTTATAGCAAAATGAAATTTATGTAAATATTCTCCGTATTCACAACCTACGTACACCAATTTGCATGACAATTAATTGAATGCTACAGGAGCTGATGTGTTGCTGCGTTACTTACCTGGGGTTATAGTAAAATGAATAGTATAAAAATCTTTTTCATGGCAAAAACACGAAGCCATAATAACTTTAATGGTGTTCAATTTAGCAATTTCTAATAGTATAATAACATCGATAGTTATAAAAGTACTGTCGGATTCGGTTACATTACATTGAATTGTTGTATGATTGAAAATATATGTTAAAAAAATGTACCCGATCGAGTTTCTTGCCGGTTCTTCTCGATGACTGGGTTGTTTTCCGAACCGGTGGTGGTAGTCTTTGACGTTCATAAGTGCCTTATTAGGGTCCTAAACTAAATAAAGTATTTTTGATTTGATTTGAATTAAAAAAAAATATTAAGAGATTGCTAGAACACTCACAATGTAGAGTTATATATCTCTTTGTGTGAGAGATAAAAAATACCGACAATAGCGCTATATAAAAACTATCCTAAGGTGACTCCCATAAATACGAAAAAAATCAACAAAATTTGTGATGCTGTTAGGAGGAAAGAATTACAAACATACTAGGTATAACAAAATTATATATAAGAACTAGCTGATACTCACGACTTTGTCTACGTTATTATTTTAACAATATGCTATATTTTGTACAGAGAAAAAAAAAGAACTGAAAGCAGAAATATATTTATCTTACAAAATTTATTTGGTAAACAGTGTTGTCTGTTTACTTCCCCTCTTCTGTGCATGCACACCACACCGCTTGCCCCACTTCTTTACGTGTCTTAAGTGTCAAATAGTAAAACATAAAGCATTTGATCGAAATTTATCCACGGGTTTTTGTTTGATGCGCGACAACATCAGCATAACGACAGGCATATTATTTTATATAGATCGAAAACTAGCGGTCCCGGCAGACGTTATCCCGCCCTGATAATAAAAGAAAACCTTCACAAATTATATACCTAAACATTCCTCATGAATCACTTTATCTACTGGTGAAAAGAGCATGAAAATCCATTTGAGTAAACCGCGAACAGACAGACAGACGTGGCAGAGGATTTTGTTTTATAATATCTAGAAAAACATGGACGTTAGAGGACTCTTTTTAAAAGCCGTAAATAAAAATATAATCCATACTTATTTTCCTTCATTTATCAAGAGGCGAGAAGCCACAAGTCCGCTTATCTTTAATTACTGTAGAAATACTTATTGCATTCGTTCACAGTGAGTGGGTTAGCACGATAAAAAATTTATAACCAACGAGCAAAGCGCTGTGTTTATTTTATCGAAACGTTTTCTAGATTTTTCTGTAAGTAGGTTGCGTTTGCAATTTATAGTAGACTTGTATTAGTTATGATAAGTGAATCGGGTAAGTCGTAATGTAGGCGACCGCGTGAGTTCATTGCATTGTTATTAAAAACCATTACTAATTGTTACTTGTACTGTAATGTGATAGACGTTTGTAAGAATATTTCTGTAAATCAGTACGAACTCTACGAAACGAATTATTATTTTTTTATATCATAGGAGGTAAACGAACAGGTGGGTCACCTGATGTAAGTGATCACCACCGTCCATAGACACTTGCAACACCAGGGGAGTCACAAGTGCGTTGCCAGCCTGTGTTGGGGGGGCGGTACAGAAAGGGTTAGGGAAAGGGAAGGTGGATCTCGTCGGTTTTCTATGAGAGGGTGGTACTACCCCGGATGAGCCGACCCATTCATGCTGAAACCAGTAATAACTTCAGCGGGGCTCTACCACTACTTGTGTTTATATTTCCTATTTGTGTTAGCTAAGCTCCCTGCTCCGCATGAGTTTATTATTATTTCGGAAATATATTTGATGTAAAGAAGAAAATCTTAAAAAAAAATTAAAGCAAAAATGGATTTTGTTTCCAATATTTTTTTAAACAAATTTATCTGTTTTCTTCCTTTCCTCGACGCATGCGCATTACACCGTTTGCCCTACTTCACAGTACGGTTAGCGGCAAAAAAATAAACTATGGTTATAAAATAGTAAGGTTATAAATCGTAGTTTCCTAAAACATAACTGTATATTAAATAAAGATATCGTGTAAATTCTCATTTTAGATAAGGGCCAAGGGTCTAAGATGATGCGCGCTCAACGGCAGACTTCAATTATATTTTTATTTATTTATTATATAGAACAAACGAGCTCAACAGACGTTAATCTGCCCTCGAAATAAATAAAATTTGTAGAAACATATCGCAACGCCACTTACACCTAAATACTTACAAAAAAGATTAAAGAAAATCCGTCCAGCCGTTTGGGAGGGGTGCAGTCACACACGTGTAGAAGAATTATATATTTAAAGATAAGATAAGATGTACAAATAATTTACACATTCCAATTTTCTTGACGATCGATTGAACAGTACACTTTTAATGTGTTACAGCGTCACTTTGTGGCAAGTTATATTAAAATGGATACATAAAAACCTTATTCAAAAAAACTTAAATAGTTAACTTGTCACAGTCAAACAGTGTTGCAATTTATCGTTTTCAGATATGTACACCAATATCCATATTATTTATATATAAACTAGTACCCGCCTCCAACTTTGTCCGCGTAAAATGACACCATAATAACAATACAATATTGTCCACCGGCAGTTGTGATCACCACCGTCCATAGACACTAGCAACACCAGGGGAGTTGCAACTGCGTTGCCAGCCTGTGCATGGGAGAGGGGATAGGGAAAGGGGGAAAGGAACAATGCAAGCACTGTTACTTCACACCGGTGTTCTGTGAGAGGGTGGTACTAGCCCGGGCGAGCCGACCCAATCATGCTGAAACTACAAATAGCTGCAGCGGGGCTCTACCACCTTCTGAAGTTAGTGCTGGATCTTGGATATGTCAACATCCCTTTTTAATATAGGTATTAATATAATCAGATTAATGTTTGGAGATTATTTAAAAGTATTTCCTTAAATATTCAATAATGCTGTGTATTACATATTTAAAAGTAAATAACAAGCATTAATAATAAGATCTTAAATTTGTTTATGCAATAGTTAGTGGTTTTCCTTTAAACCGTTGCAATTTATCCGAGTCGATTTATTTAAACAAACTTAATTAATATAATTAATTCATTTACTCTTGTTTATTACCTACGATTGGTGCTATGTGGTAATGGAGTTCTTTGATATATTATACTCACCTCTGCCCGCGACTTTATCCGCGTGGGATAGTTACTTTGGGCAAGCTGACACGCAGCGGAAGCTCTCAAGAGGAAAAAAACGCCGATCTTAAAACGTTCTTCATTGTTGCTCCGCTCCTATTGGTCTTGGCGTGATGATATAGCCTATAACCTTCCTCGATAAATGAGCTATATAACACAGAAAGAATTTTTCAAATCGGTCCAGTAATTTCTGAGATTACCCCCTACAACGTCATCTTCATTGTTGCTCCGCTCCTATTGGTCTTGGCGTGATGATATATAAGCCTATAACCTTCCTCGATAAATGAGCTATATAACACAGAAAGAATTTTTCAAATCGGTCCAGTAATTTCTGAGATTATCCCCTACAACGTCACAAACTCACAAATTCACAAACTTTGGCTTTTTATAATATTAGTATAGATTAGGTGTCCCTGTAATAATCATAGTATTTTTATTAAATATAATTTGACATGAGTAAGAATATAGCCCAAAACTTGATAGGGATGGAGCTTGTTTAGTAGGGAGAAGCTAAACTGGCGGAAAAGGGTAAAGAATAAATGGTGGCAATGCATACATATACTCGTATAGTTAAAATGATATGGAAAGATTGTAATAAAAGTAAGCAGATTAATGTAAAAGAATGCAACAAGGCAACAAAGTCAGCCATAGAATAAGAAATTGTAAATAATAATAAGATGGAAACTAAAAATTAAATGTATGGGAATGGAATAAGACTGATTTCAAAGAAATTTGTTTTTTTTTAAATAGTAGCACGGTAATATGACTGCACTGTGCCTGATGGTAAGCACAGTACAATCCAAAAACAATTGCGACCACCGAGTGACACAGTATCCATCGCCGGTCGCCGCTGTCATACCAGCCTGCGAAAGACTGGATATGCACAGGCTGATCCCGAAACGCGACCCGCAGAAGCGAATCACTATGACGAGCTTTTTCGCCAAATACATGGTGGTCGCGACCCAGTCGGGCTGTAAAACCTTACCATCTTGCTTTCTCCATTGCCTCGTTCGTTATTCAGCAGGGTGCACCACGTGCAGGTGAGGTTGGCTTGAGTGTCTCAAGTCTTAGATGTTATTCGACATCCCTTACACCCCAAAAGTACAGATATATACAAATAAAATAGGAAATAGACCAAAAGAGGATGCCAAATAAGAAAAGGTATTATACATAAATGTTACATAGAAATAATTAAAATAATGACACACAATAAAGCTACCTTTAAATGTTCTAAACATAATCTCGTATAATATCTGAGGGTATGGGGGCTGTTTAATTAATAAAAAAAAATGTAAGTTTATAGCAAGCGAAATGTTTTACCTTTTTGTAAATACTATTTATAATTTTGTAATGATGCAGTAAATTTTCGAAAGAGCTGTTTCTGTTTCAGAACAAAGATACGAAAAGTTCGTACCTTAAACGGAAATTATTTATAGGAAAAGAAAGTCTAATTCATGTATAATTTAGTTCATTTTATTACATTTTTTTATACTTACGAATTGAAAAGTTCCACCTTTTTACATATCAGGTAGGTGGTAGAGCCACGCTGATGCTACTCCTGGTTTCAGCATGAATGGGTCGGCTCGCCCGGGGTTCTACCACCCTCTCACAGAAAATCGACGTGAAGTAACAGTGCTTGTATTGTTGCGTTTCGTTCGGTCAGTGAAGGCCCACCTCCCTTTCCCTCACCCCTCCCCTCCCTTCCT
>MU159152.1:240947-292198 GCA_015888305.1 Antheraea pernyi | reverse complement strand
AAAAAAATCAAAAAAGTAAAAACGTTTTAGATATACATTCTTACTATATATATATATAGAATATATAGATATAGATTATATTTTAAGGTTTAATATTATAAAATAGTAATCTTGAATATACGGTCCCTACTCTACTAAACTCCAATAATGCGTTGGCAGAATAGCTAACGACTGACATAACAATACAGTCAAGAATTAAACGAAGTTAGGATAAGTAGTTTTCCATGTAGTAACAGTCGCGTCTGTGGCAAAACAGTACATAAACATCATAATACACGAACTCTTTTAGTACAAGTAACTGCGAAACAATGTTTCAATTTCATTCGTTTATGAACGATGCAGCCAAGAACCAATTATGTTCGAATTTATGACAAGTTATTTGATGAATAAGGTTTTGTTGTAGAACAGCGTTGTAATAAAGATAACATCGTTCGATTGGTCACCAACTGACTGGATACCTCATCAAATTCACATAAAAACTCCCTCGCTCCTCGTTGCCACTTCAACGTTTTTAATACCCATTTGAATCTAAATTTTACATTACTCAACGAGAGCCAATGGTTTCGTAGTCAACTGTCTTCGAAGATCGAATGTAACAATGTAACAATTACAAGACATTGTTGCACAGTTTACAATTGAACAGTTGTCACATAATAAAAATGTAAATGTAAAGTGTCTGTGCTTGATTTTTCTGAAAAAAATTGTTGCAGGTGTCTTGGTATAAACAATAAAATACATTTCAAACATTTTTACAAATGTCTGTCTGCTTGTTTGAACACGATCACTAGTAAAGTACTGCGTTCACGATAAAACCTCATCAAAAATATCATATAGAATATCTTCGATTAACGTTCAGTCTTTGTTTCGTTATAATCGGTTCGGTCTATCGTAAAGTACTGCGTTCACGATAAAACCTCATCAAAAATATCATATAGAATATCTTCGATTAACGTTCAGTCTTTGTTTCGTTATAATCGGTTCGGTCTATCAAAAAATATTGTACTTTTTATGTGGACGCGATTTAATTACGAGAGAAAAGTAAATAAGTAAATGGAATTAATACATTCAGATGCCTTAATTAATCACTGTTTTGTACATCAGGTTCCACGCGTACGAAGTTGCAGGCACAGGTAGATGTATATGAATATCATTGTAGAGTTTTCAGATATTCTTCAGCTTGTACGCCAAATTAAAATTCCGTTGAGTTTTCACAATATCGCGGAATTCTCGATGCGCGGGCGTTACCGCGTGAAACGGAATGTTCGGGATGTGAGACTAATTCATGCGAGAAAATATGCATACAAGACGCTCGCGATCTATAATATTTATATGTTCATACGTATTCGGGCAAAATATTTTATAAAAACGAAGATGACATTCTGTATTCACCTTTTTCTTTTATAAAGGTATAGTTACGATATACCTTCGATATATAAATCGTAACACGAGTGCTTCTGAAATTATTTTAAAGCTCAAAAGTTGATATTAACTCAAGTGAAAAATTCACATAACCGGACAAACGTTGGAAGACAGATAAGTAAAAAAAAACAGTAAAATTAATAATGGCAGTGCTATAAACATTTTGCCAATCCTAATTTACACGTCGAAGCACCTGGAACTTATAATAAATGTAAGTGCCAGGCGAGTTAAAATTTCATTAATATCTCTCCAGACGGGTTTACGACTAGAAATCTTTTATGGAGACGGATTATGAAAAAAGAAATCGAGGGAAATGTAAAAAATCCTCGTTCAATATAAATGTACGGGAACTTTTCAATTGCATTATTGTAGAATGCATTTTCTGATACAAAGAGCAAAGTATTAACGTGAAGCACTCAGACAATGGCAAACACGAAGCGGAACGTAACGCAGCCGTCGGGATAAATGTATCGAGCACCGCAAATACCATCCGCAGACTTATTGTTTGAGATGGCGCTGTTGAAAAATTGCTAGTCCGTTTGCTACCGATTTATCGGTTTAAATATTTATAATATCTAAAAATAAGTTAATGCTGTCTAAAAATTAATTAATTAAACTTGGGTATCTTGTTACGGCTTATTGAATTTGCAGTGAGGTTGCCTATTTCCCTCTGGTTTTCTGCGATATTCCTCGATTCGCTCTTTGAATTTAATTTTTATCTCCACTACGTACAATAGTTAACTGCGGACTGCCAACAACGACGATATAATAGGAAAAGTTTCATTTCTCTAATTAAAAATAAGCCACCCTTGGGAAGAATCTAGATTTATTGTGGTTATACGACCAACGGGTCCGTTATGTCTGCTATTTGTAATAAAAGCTCGTTTGTAAACATTTTTCTGTATACTAAAATATTAAGAGTAATGGATAGCTATGTAGTTACTGAATACTAGCCTCAGCCCGCGACTTCATCCGCGTAGAATAGTTACTTTGAGTTTTAACACAAGCGGAAGCTCTCAAGAGGAAAAAATACCCCGATTTTGAAACATTCTTCATTGGTGCTCAGCTCCAATGTCTTAGCGTGATGATATGTAGCCTATATAGCCTTCCTCGATAAATGAGCTATGTAACACTGAAATAATTTTTCAAATCGAACCAGTAGTTCCTGATATTAGCGCTTTCAAGCAAACAAACTCTAGTTTTATAATATTAAAGTATAGACGTATAGATGACTATATTAGACTTTAAATATAAATCAAATTATTTTAAGGACAATTATTTTTATACATACTGTATATAAGTTTTACTTTACACGTCCCCCGTGCGGTGTTATAAGGTGTTTGTTATTCGTTTAATTATTGCGTCACTTTCAATTCGGGAAGTTTTAATGTGTGTACATTCTTGTCGCGGAACGTCGAGTGCAAACGACGCTTCGAGCACACTTGTGCCTCTCTTTTCCTTGTTGAAATGAACTGTTCTCGCTCTTGTTGTTTGAACACCGAAACAAATGAAGAGAACCCCGATTAAATTCACCCGGGTATAAATCCTATTTACTTTTGTTTTAGAAGATTTGGTTTTACTGTTGAAATTTGCTACACCACATTTTGCAAACGTCTAAGTAAACACCATAAATTTGAACAGCCGAGTTTGCCCGTGACTAAAGTTTCCCTGCTCTATGTAAATTCATTCGACGTAATTAGAGAAACCTACGATCGTCTACACTCTACGGCATTCGAATGGTTCTAACTGCATTGCTCCTGTTAAGTGACTCCAGATTGCACTAAATTGCTCTTACAGCCATTCCTATATATGCCCGTTCTGGTAGTGTCTACGTCGGAGTGTTTACTTAAACTCGTCAAAAAGTTTTATGTGTCGGTTTACTGCCTCGCCTAGTCATCGTAGACGACCGTAAAAGGCGACTATTGCGAGACAAAGCGTGATCGGATTGAGTAAAATAAATAGTTTGTACTATAGTGCTCATCAATCTTGCAGTACAAAAGTAAATTGTGTAAGTTTGTAGTGCTCTGGCGTTCTGAGTTCGTCGGCCGCGACCTGCAACCTTACTAAACCGTCGTGAGCGCGACTAGCGACACTTAACAATTTAATTGTCACTCATTAGTTCTGAGGCGACGACTATAACGCTGCTTTAATTAACTCAGTAATTCATAGACATTTCATTAACTGCAAGTTAGCTGGGTTGTGTTTTCTACAGTGTAGAATTTACCCGATATCGTTCACACCGCGGTGGTTTATTATCAATCAAAATCATAAAACATCTCTGGTGCTGAACGGCTCGGCTGGATAAATCAATCAAATGAGCCAACGCAGACAGTTCGCTCGTCCAGTTATTTATCAAATTGACGACAGGAGTCGGACGATTGCAATTTACAAATGGAGGGATGCATTAACATTCGACCCCGAATGTTATTGTTGTGAGTTAAATAAAATGATGTTCGACACGACCGGAATAGACGACGTTCGTGGCGGAGTTTGGTGGCAAGATATCGCTGTTTTCCGTGCCGGATGGCCGCCCCGCCCGCTCGTCTCTTGGCAAACTGTACTGCACAACACTGCAAATCATACTAAGTTTGCGTAGGTCAACGCTCCCGCCGGGTACGTTTTGTGTTCCTGATGTCACGACGTCACTCTAATAATAGATAGGAATGCTTAGCATCAATAGATGCACGATGGAATGCAAAAGTTCATCGCTTATGCATTTAACATGTGCGGTCGCGTTGTTGCCAAATCTATGCATGATATTTTCACTATTATTTATCGATTCCAGCTGAGTATGTGTACTATGGGAATCATGTTTTATGTAACTATACGGATATCGGAATATAAATATGTATAACTCTTTTTAATATGTTTAATTAATATCTCGTTTAACTTTCATTATTATTCACTCTTACAAATTGCTCGTACGTGAACGAATTGTGCTTCACAATTGATCGCTGCGGTGCTCGTGAGCCTTTGTTTGACTTCGACTCCGAATTCAGCGTAATTGCCTTTCAGCCTTTCATTATTCAACTTTATGCAGTCATTTACTCGTGCTATTACAGAGGGAGAGTTGCGGCTGTGTCGTGGGTGTGTGTATTAATCTTAATATGTAAATTTAAGGATATGAGCGGTTGAAATTTATTATACGGCATATATTGTTTTTGCTACCGGATTTGACTTTGACGTCTCTGTTGTTGTAGATCGAGGATGAGGGTAACCATGGCAACGACGACACGAGGCTGTTCATTCTGTCGACGCTGGCTGGTCAGCACAAGCCGAGGGTATCGTGTGCGTTGTGCAAAGAGACACTACACGTGTTCGACCGCTATCCGCTTGTCGACGGCACCTTCTTTCTGAGTCCTAGGCAGCATACTAGCAGCGCCGTTGAGGTAATATACCGATATTTAGATTTTTCTTTAACCATGTTTTACAAATCTCTCTTGTATTGCTGAAAATTATAATGGCTGAAAACATAATAGCTGGTTTATACAACAGACATTTAGTTGAACATGTGCTGAATAGATTAACAGGATAACCACTGTTTTGTCCGGGACTCTATCTATAGTATTATAGTAACTACATATTGAAATATTTCTTTTCAAATCTCTTCTGATAAACCCGTAGACTGATCAGTTATGTGGTCTTCTATAGTATTTCATCGTATGTTTATAAACCAATCGTAAAGCTTTTTACTTTTAATATTATTGTTATAAACGTACTGGTATGACGATAACAATTATATACATCTCAGTCTGACAGGCGTTACCCGATATTTTGGGTCTTTGCTTCACTTACTTACCACTTGGTAAAATGTAGTCATGTTACCGACTTGATTTACATTGATTAATTTACATATTGGCAATAGAAACAAAATCTGCAAAAACATTTATATTCATTCATTTTGTTTACGTTAGTTATTAATATCCAATGGAATATCAATATTTCAATGTAAATAGCTTAATTATGTAATTAGATATTCTTGTAAAGAAAATCTACAAAAATGTAAAATTTATTTGATACATAGAAACAAAATATTTTTAATATGTTAAATAATGAAATATGAAATATCGTTGCTTATATATTAGGGATGTGCGCGTGGAAATATAAAAAAACTTAAGTATATATATTTTCTGAAATCAATTACATTTTATGAAAGAAAATGCAAACTATCTTTCCGTTTAATGCACAAACTACAGCCATATCAAATTGAAATCTTCAGTGTGTCCAAACGTAGCTAAGCGAAGTTTATATCGTTATAGGTAAACTTAAATAACTTCCCTCCAAGTTTGTGTACAATATGACATAGACGTCTCGAAGCGACTCCACGTACAGCTTCTCGACTGGCGTTGTTTGTATACGAAATTACAAGTTTATTTCACAGATACTGCGCATAGTACGATAGCATCTCTTTTAATTTCATTATTTTTCTCAAAAACAATTTACGAAGATTTCCTACCAAATTCTTGTTAATTTTTTTTTTAATTCTTTATACGCGTTTTGCGGTATTTTTTGACAGGAAATAAATTTATAATTTTGCGTCATGACATCAGTAAGCGTGACCGACAGTATTACAATTGCGCGCCTTGCATCAGGCTAGCGACACGTTTTTTTTATTTATTTAATTGAAGCGCTACAAAGAATGGAATGTAGTACAAAAATAATTATTAGTGACCGTAACAGCACCTCGCGGAAAGGAGTGTATAATAAATCTTATGACTGCAGTTTTTACTGACACTGCAATTTATTTTAATTTAATAAATATTCTAGATTGAAAAATCAAAATAGTTTCAATACTTATTTCAATATAAAACGTTTTTTAAATTATTGGAATAATCGATTATCCCCATTAATCAAGTTCAATAATGCCATCTTTACCATTATAAGGACGCATTTAATTATTTCAATCGCAAAATCGTTTCTACGTCGTATTTATGCTATATTTGGATACAATTTAATTAAAGCTCAATTGAATTGGTAGTTATCGTTTAAAGACGATAAATTGACTCCAATTACGCTGCCGTAATAACAAGATAGATCTTTTAATGGTAGTTACATTGTCATTCAGTCAAGTTATTTTGTTTTCAAAATGAATTCCACTTAACTTGTTGAATTCTGCGTAAACGGTTACTTTTAGTATTTAATGCTTTCATTCAAACTCTTCTTAAAATTTCTGACATCAAACAACTTGTAGCAATTCTTGTAGATTATTAAATTATCTGAAACAAAAAAAATTGTGACAATTTTCGCAGTATTTTTTGTCTAGTCAAAAGTTTTTTTTAGAAAAAAACGTCTGCTATTGTAAAATAACTGATAATCGCTAAAGGATGGACGTTTTCTGAAAGCAGACCAACTCGATAGCTGCCGTAATAACAAGATAGATCTTTTAATAGTAGTTACATTGTCACTCAGTCAAGTTATTTTGTTTTCAAAATGAATTCCACTTAACTTGTTGAATTCTGCGTAAACGGTTACTTTTAGTATTTAATGCTTTCATTCAAACTCTTCTTAAAATTTCTGACATCAAACAACTTGTAGCAATTCTTGTAGATTATTAAATTATCTGAAACAAAAAAACATGTGACAATTTTCGCAATATTTTGTATCTAGTCAAAATTTTTTTTTTAAGAAAACGTCTGCTATTGTAAAATAACTGAGAATCGCTAAAGGATGGACGTTTTCTGAAAGTAGACCAACTCGATAAATAAATCGAAAAAGCTGACTTAAGCAGTCAGTTACTACGAAGGTAAATCAATGGAAACCTTTTCTTTACGGGCCTTCTTTTCGTAAGCTATTAATCATCTTTTGCAGATGTCTTGCGTGACCCCGAAGTTGTATTTTATTACGTGAATGCATTCGCAGGTGAAAGTGGAAGGACGTACGCAATATCTGACGTGCGTCTGTATGGGATGCTTGGAACGCTGCGACCCCGATCGTATCATCCGCTGTCGATTCTGCGGCCAGAAGTGGGATGGCTCCTCCCTTGTGCTTGGTACCATGTACTCTTACGATATCTTCATGGCAACACCCTGTTGTGCGGAAAGATTAAAGGTAAACATATGCCCATTTATTTTATATATCTCAAGTTTCGTAACTCAACGTACTTTACTCTTTTACGGGTGTTGATTCTAAAACTAAAGTTTATAATGAATTGTTGACATACATTATTAAGTCTATGTTACATTAAAAACTGCATTTATAATGACACTAACGCAATATATCGTATATCATATTATAAATGTACACGACACAGCTCTAGTTTCAGTTTCTTTTATTAAATATTTATTACATACAGGAAATAGTGATAAAAACTAAATAACAACTAAGTGGGTGGTACAAGTGGGACGCAATAAGAAATAAGTTTGTATCACGTTGTAAGTTACTATTAAAAATTGTATCTTAAAGTCTGTACGACTTATCACCGTCATCAGAAGGATATTTATCATTATATTGCCAGTTCCATGCGACTCGCCTTCACAGACGTGATGAGTCATAAAGTTATTTACCGTTTATAAAATATCTGAGTTAATAACCGAGAAATAACGATTTTACGGATGACTTTTTTAGAAGTTTTGCGAGTGATTTAATAATCTCGCAACTAAGACAGATATCACATAAAACAGATATAGAATTCAAATGACTCATATTCTTATTTATCCAAAATAGATTACCAGACACTTGATTCGAATAACGAATTATTTAGATCAAGGCCGGATACACTTGAATAAATTTGTGAAAGTATATTTATCAGTATGCGGAGTGCATTATAAAAACATACAATTTTTTTTGTAGTCTTAATAAATTAAACGAATCTTATTTATTCTGCTCAATAATAAATGTTACCATGAATTCCATTCTACATATTTATGACTATAAATTACTGTTCAATAATTCAGAAAAAATATTAAATCATTTCTAATGATATCGGAATTATAACAATGAAATGAAGAATAAACAATATATATATTTCATTATTTTTCTCTATGTAGATACAGATTAATTAGTTTACCTACTCCAAACCATTTTTTCTTCTTTGGAAACTTAATATGTAATCATTCTATACTATAGACATATAACTGGGAATAGCATCAACTGTATATTGTATTTTTGTTATAGTGCAACAACTGCTACAAGCCATTGCTGCATCCACAACAGCGGCTGAATTACTCTGACTACTCGCATCCCGTCACGTGCCAGCAATGCCGCGTCACTGATACCCACTTCGTGAAGCCGCTGACTTACTGCTTCACGAAACGGGTGTTTCCGCTATTCCAGCAGTGGCCATAACAGTCGGCGGTGCCGGGAACCTCTCCCGGCACCCCCCCTTCTACAGGCGATCCGTGGAATCTTGCACCGTCGCCTCCTCGTCGCGCCACGCCACCCGCTCTACGTCCGGTCGTAAATACAAGCATGGCGTCGCGTGCTCCTGAACCAGTCGATGATTTCGTTCCTAAATACATCTCACCTACCATCGCGAGCATTACCGAGTCTCTCTCCCTGCTTGGTCTTAGCCCGGAGACAGTCGCTATGAGTCTTGGCGAGTCACTGGCGGATCGGTACCTAGCGACAATCAGGCCGAAGCCAGTAGAACGGACCGTGATGGGCGGATGCGGGATACCCCGCCGCACTCCATACACCGAACCGTCACATCTTCAGCTCTTCTCGAATGATTTCATCGACTATTTGAACCAAATCGCATAATCGTGTGATAGCAGTGCGGTGCAAAATAAACGACGCGGCGACGATTGGACCTTTGTGTTATGATGTTATTGATTTCTCTTGAACTTTTGCGCGTCATATTCGCGCTAGAAATAATTTCTGTTAAATTAAGTTGGTATTATTGAGAATAATTTTATGTATCGGTTTAGATTGTACTATTGATTTTATTTTAATTTTATTCTGCACTTTGTTAATTAGAAGTTGATTTTTGATGGGAAATTATAATTAGCTCTGTAACGATTGCCAGAAATTGCATTTTTTTGTTTTTTCTTCTTGTTTTGTTTTATTTTTCAAATTGAATCTTAATTCAGGGGATATTCCTTTTGAAGGAGCTAAAGGCGAGTTTTTTCATTGATTACCTTCGATTTCAGTGATATCGGCCCTATTTGATAGGGAACTTGGAACGAAGAGTTGTTTAGTTCAATTTAGTTTATTAGTTATGTTTTATTTTAGTAAAATTTTAAACTTAACTTAAGTGTTATACAATATTTTCGTAGGTTTATTGCGAACTTTTTATTTCCTCCCACCAAAATGGCACTTATCGTGTAAGAGGGACTATACATGTTCTATAAATGCCATGTTAGTTTATGCATTATATTTCATTTTCATTTTACAATACTATAATATCATATAACATTTATTTGAATAATAATAACGGTAAAGGATTTTAACTATAAGACATTGCTGTGTCATCAATAATATTATTAGCCTGTCTGTATCCATTATGTAATGTTAATGTGTCGTTTATTGTTTTTATTTCTGTTTGTATTTTGCATTCATAATAGTGTATCGATGATTACGGTATATACATATTATAAAAACTAAAATTTTCGGAATTGTGCCATATCACAAACAAAAAATAACTGAATATTTAATGTCTTGAAATCGTACGTCATGTGAACTGAATACCGCTGATCATTGAGTAAGCATTTTACTTTTATCTTATGTTATAGCATAACGTTTTTATTCGTCTAATATTTATAATTAAAACGTTTTTCTAACCCGTTAGTTTAGGTTAAGGGTTTTCTTATAATAACGAATACCTATTTATTGGTAAGTGAATAGCGCTTCGATATTGAATAAGCGTAATAAGTGATGTGCACATTTACTCAGTAATTGTTTAACGTTAACGTTCTAGGTAAGGTTTTTATACATTTGATACATATTACTCGCAAGGTGATTACAAGTGATAATTCTTAATAATAACGCGTGTTTTTAGATATACATCGTACGAGGTGGTGCGGATTGTGAGGCGGCGTATAGAAACGCGTATATGCGTGGTAAAGTGATAACAGAATGTTAGGCAATAATTCTAACGAAGACTTGACACTTTTTATAGGTAAAATTTTATTGCATTGTCTTTTTTGAAATCAGAACTGCCATTTACCTTTTACTAATCTTATTGTAGCGGCGTCTGGCCGTGGTGTCTGGCTAAACCAAGGAGGTCGCGGGTTCCGTTCACGAAAAGGACGACTTGTTTGTAGTTTATTAGAACTGGTCAGTCCTCATTGTTGGTCCCAACAAAATGTAGAAAATCTACTAATGTACATTTGGGTAGCGTGTTGGATCGTGGCCCGCATTTTTTTCGATGTGAGAAAAAGGTCCATGCCCAGTGGTGGGATAAAAAAAAACGTTCAGGGAAAAAATTGTATAGTGGCGATTTGAAAATGGAATTTTATTAAATTTTTTCAAGGTACTGATATTTCTGTAGAAATTATGTTTGTCTTGTAATTCTTGCTTGATTTTAATCATTGAGTTTAGTAAAGCGTGTTTCATAGACTTCATCTATTTTATTACAAAATATAATTGCAAACAAGTTAAAGTTAATAAAATTACTATATTTATTTTTGCAAATTACAATTAAGAATAACACATTTAATTCTTTTGTATATATTTCATAAAGACTTCGTGAATCTTAATGAAATTCCATATATTTCGAAACCATCTGTAATTTATACTGAATACGAGTTCGCTTCTTCACTCGTGTCGTCTTCATTGGGACTCATCAACATTACAATCAGCATATAATCACTTCATCACGCTATCATCCGCATCACTGCACCTCATTTATCGTCATCAGGCACGGTTTGATTGGGAGGCGAACTGGTTAACTATCTCCATGTGTAAATAACGAAACTGTGAATCCACGTAATTTTACAAAGGTCTTTTTGTATAAATTGCGTTTATGATTCATCTTCAAACTATCAATCATTGCATTATTATTTCATTAAAATAATATGCTGTCATAAATATCGATTTTTATTTAAAAAAAATTAGCGATGTGTGAAATGTTAACTTTATCATATTAACAAATAGCTGACCCGTTCCCACTTCGCTGGGCGGTAACACATTTATAAAAAACTATTTTTGGTGATTTAAATATAAAAGTGCTGCCACTGATTTTTTTCTAGGCATTATCAAGCTCTACTACCTTTCTCTGGAACTCAATCATATACCTCCTCTCATCGATAAGGCAGCGTTCAAAAGAAACGTTTCCGTTCGACCGTTTTTTCTCCGACTTTGCATATCCGACTACCACAAAAAAGTCTTTTAATTTTTTGAGTTAATATATAGCCTATGACACTCACAAATAACGTGGCTTTCTATTGGTAAAATAATGTTCAAAATCAGTTTAGTAGATCCAGATATTACCCCCAACAACTTTACTAAATCACAAACTTTACCTCTTTATAATATTACTATAGATATAAAATAATTAACAGCGTTATGACCAAAAATCACAAGAAACGGGTCAGTTGAGTACATAAAGAGCTAACATTACATACCAATTATCGTTTTGTAATGATATATTGTTGTTGTAAAGGGTTATTTCGTAACTTATTATTACATCAGTAGCATTGCACGACCCGAGTTTTGCGGTTGCATCCGAATACATAAGTGGTCGTGTATCGATGTCGTTATGTTTCGAAATTTCGAATATTATGAATTAAAAATGTCTTTTAACACTTTGACTGCCACGCCGTAATCACATATTTCTTTTAGGACGGCACGGATGAATTTTTACAATTGTAAAAAGGTCTCTAGCGCTACCAATGACCACCGTGACGTCTCAAGAGAAACCGTGGCCCGTGATAGACCAAGGTGGCAGTCACAGTGTTAATTATGTTATAACCGTAGTTTTTTACATGTAATAATCTACTTTTTATGGAAGGCATAGTTAACCAGTCGCCTTGTATGCTTGTAAAATAAATTTTATCACTTTTAAACTAATATTTCCCGCTTAAATTTAGTGATGTAAGAATAAAAATATTATATGTCAAACAATAGCATAGATCGGTTTATTGTTAATGAAATATATACGTACCTATGCAGTTTATTACACGCAGATGCTTATAAAAAAACTATTTAATATAAAATTATTGCATATTCCTAGTATAGCCATAAAACGATAGTACATAGTCTCAACAATATCAAAGACCCCTAATTATTTTTAAAGTCCAGCGTAACTCGATGACATTTCATATGTTAAACAATTTTAATTTTATCGAAGTTTGCTCGTTCGTATATAGAAATATATTTAAAAGTTTAATATACATTTAAGGGAATGTATGTGTATATCCAATAAAAAAAATTAAAATGAAAAAAAAATTGAACGAGCTGTTGTTGGTATATTTAGAAAAATATTAAAAAAAAATGAAACAGATCATCTGATGGTGGCCATGTACAAATGTAAAAGTGAAATGTCATCGCGGTACGATTAGGTATAGAGAGAAACGACTCAAATATAAAACATATAAAAACATATTATTTAATAGTCGAATACAGAGCCATCTAACAAGATGTATAATCATATAACATTTTACAAAGATCTTTGGTAATTTACTCGAAATTCCCGGTACAAAAAAAAAGTATAATAGATATATTAGAGACATAATTATCCAATTTATATTAATCTATTAAAGTCCTACGATTTAATAATAAGGCTGTTTATTTCAAATTTTATAGATGTTTCTTTATATACGATCAACATTACCTCTATAGATAAAGATAGAAAATTATAAACACGTATCGCTTATAAATTCCTTTAATATTATTTAACATACATTGTGTAATATAAGATATAGTTCCAAACTATCGATGGATTTATTTGGTAAAATATAAAAAATAAAAACAGTTCTATTTTAAAAGTTTCAAGATTAATTAACTTTATTACAATGATACAATTTTTTTGAAGCACTTTAAGGGTTGTAATAAAGCACATATTACGTGGATAGAGTTTTACGACATAACCTGTTGGTACTTCACAGACATACATATAATACGCAGATAATATACACTCTGATCGTGTTTTTTTAATCTACATATTCTAGATACTTAGTTACTTGTTCAGTTTAATAATAATAAATGTAATTATTGATTACACAAACGTTGCCAACTTTCTTAGTTTATTTGCACATATTTGTTAATTTTTTGTAATTTAATAATAAATTTTTAGACACCGACATTCGAATTTCTACGTGTTGAATTTTAATGTGGTGTAATTTAGTGAATTGCTTAAAAGTACAAAGAAACGATATGTTACTTTTACAAATTTTATAAAGTAAATCATATTAAAGGTAACTGAAACGTAGATAATCTTTACGAAATAGTTGCTATAAATCCTAATAATATAAACCGCAATTGTTTCATTCGACAGAATCGTTTTTATTATTAATTTTCTAAATGATTATGTAGTATTTCGTTGTTTAAAATTTAGAAAGAAATTGTTGTTTATTATGAAAAGCTATATCATGTACTAATTAGTTTTCGAATTTTAATTTCTCATATTATTCACATTGGTATATACATCGTACCATTTGAAACACACTGTATTTAGCATCTGCATAATATATATATTGATCTAAGACACGTTGGGTCTCGCTTTTGATCATAGGTTAACGAAAGCACTTTTCAAACGTAGTTCTATTTAGACGTAGATGTTTCTTTAATTAAGTTAACTGTGCGAATGGAAGGTATGAATGTGGTTCACAATTATTCATTAGTTTTAGTCGTCATATTACTTTCATTATACAATTAAATCGGCATCGGATAACCTCGTGCCAAGCGTATATTGTTATATATCGTGTACTTTCTGGTCATAGGCAGTGCGTTGTTGCGTACACTGCGTATAAGTAAAGAAATGTATGAAATGTTCCCGTGTCATTTGCAACTTAATAAAATCTCAGTCACTAATATATCGTGTACTTTCTGGTCATAGGCAGTGCGTTGTTGCGTACACTGCGTATAAGTAAAAAAATATATGAAATGTTCCCGTGTCATCGTCACTCGCTTGCTTTTGACGTCAAACCTAGAAACTTAGACCTCGCGTTCATTTCATAGTATCCTTTAACCAAGCCAATGAAATTTAATATTATTAAAAACTGAGAACGTTCCGACTAACCTACAATGTCCTCAATAATAAATTTTAGTATAGTGTCTTAATTAGATATGAGGAGGTTTAAAAAAAACGAATTTCAATCAGGCGGAATACAAATCTAACCTTGTCATAAATTGTGACACTTGATATTATAACTATGTAAAGTTCTGTTAAGCACCGTGCTATATCCCGCTTCAAGAACATCGAGGTAACAGCCGGTGAAATAATAAAACAGACTTGGAGAAAGATACTGAATGATATTCAGCATCTCAGGTACCCAGCGTTTGACATAACAAAGCTCAAAATTCTGCTAAACGCATTGGCTGATTCAAGTATACGGCTGTTATTGGTTAGTGAAAAAGAATTCCAAATCGAAAAAAAAAAACGTGTTAATTATATTTTGATACTCGATGTTTTCTAAACTAGAACGTAGTAATTAATCTTTTTTATCGTAGGTATTTAGATATTAAAGTTACACTCGATCGCATTTAGTAGCTACGACGGACCAGTGTAATAAAATAGTACGTAAAGCTAAACGGATCATTTCTTTTGTATTTACTATTTACAGTTAACAAATGCGATAGGGCGGCGAAAGTGATAATGACCATTCTCGCTATAGAAATCGTTCGATAATGATGCGATTCAGTGACTGAATATGTTCGTAATAGAAATTCTATGTAAGACGCAAACCACGAACAAAGCTTTGTGGAGCAGCGGCTCACAATTTTTAAAGCGCAACAAATTCTAAGGATTGAAAATTGGTGATAATGTTACGAATTGGTTAATGATAATAATTAAGTTATTGCGTGGCAATTAGGTTAACATTTTTTACTACATAACGCGCGGGGTGCATCAGGGTATGAGTGTCATAATTTGTAATAACTTTAAAGAAAAAACTTTTGTACTTTCATAACGGTTAACAAGTAACTTAGCGATAACGTTTTTTCTATTAATATATTATATGTAACGCGTAAATTAAACATCAAGTAATGTACGTTTTTTTTACTGAATTCGTAGATGTAGTATTTTTATAAGGAACCGAGACTTGATCTCGTACGTGTATCACAGCGATAAATAGATATATTGTAATGTCAGACCGCTCCTTTGTCTTTTAAGAAGTAATCTCCGCTTGCTGTTAACGCTTCCATGTCTACCTTAACTCCTTTAGGAAGGTGACGTGGGGAGATTCCTTCTTGATGTCGGACGAGCAGCAATGGTCGTTATATATCTAGGCTTGTAAGATTTTGTATGTCTGCATTTTATATAGAATCAGATGCTTTTTAAGAGCTATATATAGCAAATAAAATTGAGATGATTACTTCATTATAAAGTCATGCACTGTGTCGTTTCGCTTACACATATTCTTCTAAATATAATAAAAACAAGTGTTGCAGGACTCGATGTTTGTCTAATAAGCTATATTTACAGTGTCAAGTTTCTTGGTTAAGATTTATTTGTTCTTCGTAAATCATAAAAGATAATTATGCATTTTTTGTTAGTTAATGTACGATTGAACGAATGAAAATAATTTTAAAACATTTTTCTTTGTGTAGTTTCGTCTATACAATGTCGTATAATGAGTGGTTTAATTCTAAGTGTTTCTTCTATAATGATCTCTTGTTTACTTACAATTTCCACTGAAATATGGGTCCGAGGGGAATAATAAAGATTGTTGATAAAGATGCTCAGATGGATAACGCCAATTCGATAATTTTAAGTAATTTATAAGGCTTTAAGTATTTATTTTAATAAGAGTGTTTTTAAAATTATTCGCTATATATAATAAATAATACTTCTTTACCATTGAAAATTGATATTATTTTTAAATTAGCGATACGCTTTTAGCGTATATTTTTGTACGTTTGAATTCGATGCGTAAGGAATTGGCACAAAAAACTATAGGGAAGTACATAAAAATATTCTGATATTATATTTAAAGAACTTCGATTTTGAATTTGTAACGAATAAATATAAAAAAGTATAATGATAGTGAGCGTTGTATTGTCTTTATAATAATGTTGGTGAGATGAGACTAGCTATAGGTTGTTTCAGAAAAAATTGTAATAAAACCGGAGAACCGTAAAAAACATGTTATATTTTATACAAAGCCTGATATTGTGCTCTCGGCGACTCCGGCCGCCGGGCTGTATGTTACTTTACGAACTTAGTACGTAAGTTTACTCTTTAAAAGAGTTTTCGCAGGTAGTAGTTTTAGTAGGCTTAGTGTTTTTTATACCGGCTTGATGTTGTGACATTTATTATTACTTAACGATATGAATAAAACGCAGAATAACTGAACAAGCGGCCAACACTCTTGATCAATAGCAGAAATGTGTAGTGGGTATTCGATACGACGGGAACATTACGTTGTTTTCTTTCATGTGAACGGCGTGCGGGCGGCATATTCCTGCAGTTGTGATTTATAACCAAAGTGTTGCTCTGTTCGCAAGCATATCATTTTAATACGGACGCCCTAGATACATTTTTTCGGTACAAAAAAAAGAAATCTTAGCGAAGTTTTTTAATTGTATTCGATTTATATTATATTGTTAGACAATACAGTATTGTCAGTTTTGTAGTGGAAATTTTTGCACATCGCTCCCGATCTCCTTTATTGAAAGCCGTATCTAGTCGCTATTGTCGGCTTGCGAATACATCCACGTCGTAATGGATCATCTAGTTGTCGATCCATTACAACACTGACGATGAACCTGAATTATTTCAGTTATTTAGCAGAATTATATTATTGTCTAGTATTTCCGATTATGTTACGTTTTATATTGCTTATATTATATATTATGGATATGATGTTTATTAAGTATTTTTAATATTCATTTGATGAGGACCTAGTCGATTCTCTATATATCACATCTCCCAAAGTACAAATTCCTTGTTGTTTAGTCCAATTTTGTTTGACTGTTATCGAATGGAAATTATTTTAGTGTACGCCGTGACGCCTCGTGCCGAGAGCGGCATTTGTAATTGTATTAACAGTTTTTAACTTGCCTGCAATATATAGCAAGCAATATATTCCTTTGTATACTTCAGTGGTAGTATAAGAACTTGTCGGTACATTTAACAGCCGTGATACCCGAAAGGATAAAATGTTGTAGATTATCGTACATATGTAACGTGCTTTGTAAGGTACGAAGTTACACGTGTTTAGCAGCTTTTAAGTTTAAAGTTAGATTATTTTTAATTACTTTTTATCAAACTAATTTAGTTAATGCACAACTAATAATCCAATATGTAATTTTTGTTTTTTTTTTAATTCTCTTTACTAATTTTTACATTTATATAAAGTTTTCAGTGTTTATGTAAGTCATTTCACCATTTACTTTGCGAGAATCATTGTCATTTTTTTATGTTTAATTTAGAATTTTTTTTTAGTTATACGTAATCGCCTACTACACATTATCCAATTGGAATGCTAACTAAGCGATGGAAATATATTTCGAATGACACTATACCTATGATGAATACAATGAAACCTATATAAAAATAAAATATAAAATATTCTATTGCGTTTTATTTATTCTTTACCTGTTTTTATGACTAACCATACCATGTCCAATCCTTCTATTACTTACAAGTCATTGTGTGTTTAAAAACAATAAAACAAAAACGTGTTTCGTTATAATACAAACAAAATAATGGAAGTACCAACTACAGCCCTTGTCTGAATATAGCTGTAAGTTCGGACTTCCTCATAATATCCTGTAAAGATGAGACAAAACAAAGTTAAAATATTAATATAGGCATTTAAAAACAGGCATATATTTAGCGTTAAGTTGTCTCGATTCATATATTCCGTATTATACCTAAATTTGTATACGGTCAAAAAGTTTGGTGCGTACTGTACCTGGATACGTGTTTCAAAGCATACATTATAAAATTGACAATTCTGATGCTGCTGACAAATAATAAGCGCCTGAAAATAAAACTTAGCAATATGTTCTTACAATCAAAGGCGTTTGTAAAATATGTAGGTATACCTACATATCGTGTATATTTTACTTATAAACTTTGTTCACAATTGGAGCAAATGATACAATAGAAGATTTTACATTAAAACAATATACATATGTCGGAAAGGGTAACCTGGAATAAAAACATGCCTCCTCATGAGAAGTATTTAAATTGACTGCATTTTATCTGGTGACAAACACGGTGCAATCCAAAAATAAATACTACCAAAAGATCTGCAGTTCAACAGCAATCATCGCGGTGATGAACGCCTCCAAATTGAATATACATTGTAATTCCGAGATCGGACAAACTAAAAGAGTCACTGTGACTGTTTTTCTTACTCGAACTGGCTACGCTATTGGCCTAGCAAGGCCTTAACAGCTTCACCGGACTATAAAAGCGAGCGCTTAAGGCACTAAGCCGATTTTATCTTGACAACTAGCTCGAGGGTGCACGGCACACCTCGGCTTGGACTGTTAATGCAATTCCCGACCTAACTGAGCTAAGCTAAGCGTCACTGTGACTGCTTAATCCTCATATGTATGGTATCGATTCAGTCTAACACCCCGTTTAACTTTTAATTATACATAGAAATTTTATTACATTCCGGATCGCGGCAGACCTACTGTCATTAAATAAATATCCATCTCAAAGAAACGATGGCTCAATTGATAGCGTGTACGGACACCACGCCGATTGATCTAGGTTGGAATCCTTAAGAGAACCGCAGTTTTCGGTGAAGGAAAACAACCTGACGAAACCATAGCAGGTGGTAGGACTTTTTACGAGTCCGCTTGACTTGCTACCCTCGAGTTGAATCTCTATCGCCAAGCATCTACACGTATTCGGGCAGCTGCACTCGAGAGACAGTCCCTCTAAGTTAAGCGTATTTACCACCTCGGACTACATAGCGCTTTAAAATCAGATGGGATTGTTGTCAAGCGTTAAACCTATAAAGTATTACAAAGTGAAACTTTTTATGGGTTGAATTTCTGATCCGCATCCATTTTGTACGTCGAAAAGCGATGGGGGAAACACTGTTGGGTACATTGGGAACAGTGTCTCGCTTGCCTTCGGGTTTTGGAGGACAGTGAGACATACGCTCTTCTCTCTTTCTTTCACGTTGTCCGATGCGTTCAGGTGGAGCGGCGTAGCGATTACATAGCTATGCTATGTATGCTATGCTATATAATCTATGCTAATCAAAAGTGATTAATGAATAATTAAAATGTTTCCCTGTCATGCTACAGTTTCTCCCATATCATATATGTTTACGACACACTCTGTTTTAAAAAAACGTCCTATTACTCGGAAATACTCTCACCGGTGTTTCCCTCTACTTTGCACTATCGTATCCACAACGGGTACAACTAAGCGATTACCGGTCTGAACGCCTGTAAAATCAGAAAAGCATCACAAACACATACAAGAACCCCATAATGTAGTCTCTTGGCAAAACCTCAGTGAAGAGCTAATACCATATTGAGTTGCTTCACAAGTTACTTGGTGAAAGGTTCGTAGATGAAAAGCAGACGCATGCATATTAACGAAGAGTTCCTCTTAGAGCCGAATCATATGTTTCAAACTGGTATTCAGATGCTATCAGCCCATTCTGGGGTATAATTTTCTATTCAGTTATTTTCACTTATATTTTAGTATAAAGAAAGGTATACGTCGCGACTAGCTTTAAAAACATAAGGAACATAAAAATTAGCAAAAAAAAGTACACCCAGATCCAGAACAATAATTTATGCTTCACACAGAAATGGTGTTTGGGATTTGAATACTCAGAGAGTTAGCAGCGGTAAGTTAACCATTGGACTATTCGTTCATTTGTTTTATTATTAGTTTCCCCAACGCTTGAAAGAACATAAGCAAACATTCTCACTTTCGCATTTATATTATGAGTATGGATTTGAACATAACCATGGTTATTTAGTATAAAAAAATAACATTGACGCTCCGACGGCTACAGATGCACAGAGAGATCAAAAGCCCACTATGTAGGTAACTAAACTCCGGAACTACGCAATATCGGAAGCTTTGCGTCTCTTTAATGTGAATATCAAACCTGGCTTACATTATGACGGCCAATAAATACCAAATTGCCCAACCCTTCGACGAAATATATAGAGTAAACTTCGGAAATAAGGATTTTGTGAGATCTAATTTTATGTTTTCACTTCGACAGTGTTGTTGTTTTGATATTAATTTATAAACTAGCGACCCGTCCTGGTTTCGTATAGATGCGTTATACCAATATAGGTAATAAATGTCCACGTGAGATTTGATCACTTTATTTGAAACTAGCTTATTCAAGCTATTCAAGGTAATCAACATCTTTAGTTGGATAAGGATTGATATATCTGTTAAATTATTGCCAAATAAGCTAAATTATTTTTACTGGTTTATAAAATTTCTGCTGTAATTGAATGGTTACTGTAAGTTATCCTTACAAGACAGACTAATACCATCGTAAACTATTCAATAGGCTTTTGAAGTTATACTTCTTTTGGCGCGTTAGGGAAAAATGATGAGAGTAAATTTTTACGATGCGCGCGCACACCGTTACGAAAAACCAACACCCTGAAGTTAGCTATAGTCAACATTTTAGTTTTTTACATCATAAACTAAAATAAATTTTCACATTCTTATTTAATGTGTAATAAGTTCATAAATAAATTAATAACAGATTTTTATCTTGTTACGCCTAAGAAATATAACTTCTAACGCGTTTACATAAGTACACACATAGTTTTTTTTTTAAATATGCGTTTAATTTGCGTAGTATATTACTTTAATGTATCTTATAAGCTTCAGCCAGCGTTATTTTATAGTAATGCAAATTATATTTATAGTATTTTTACAATTCTAAAATACATTTTGCTCTAATTACTAATAGGTATATTATTCATGTGTTAAACATATAAAGCATTCAGAAGAAATTTCCAAAATGTCAGAGAAAATCACATCACAATGGATTGCGACGTTTAGAAGAACTAAGGTAACGCAGAGACAGAAGCAGATTAGGGCATTACTTTAATCTATTTATTGATAATATACCACCAATAACAGTTAAATGTATAGCAATGGTATATTTGTTGGGTAGGATCGGTCCGAAGTTAACACACCAATATCCTAAAGAAGATAACGTATACTGGTATGTTAAGTAAAAGTAAAAGATTAACCGAACCCAATGCAACTAATTTTATTTGAAAGTGTGTAATATTAATTAAGTACTTAAGAGTACTTAAGTAGGTATATAAGATAATTACAAGGTATCGAAATAAAACGGAGCTTCAAAATCTTATAAATTTTTTTGGGTTTGTTTTGTGACAGCCAGTGTTCAACCAAGATTCAGTCTTGTTAATATTTATGACGAATAAAAATTAAATGTGTATTGTTATATATATTTAAAAAAAACGTTCATATTACAATATAACTGTAGTTACGTCATATTATATGGTTATACTATAGTATACTTGAGCCCCAGTTCCTCCTCTAGTTGAGACTATGGTCAAACGATAAAACCTGTAAAGTATATACAGAAAATACTGTGTTAAATGTTTCTTATTTATTTTTACATTTTTTTGATATTATAGGGGACAAACGAATAGGTCACCTGACTGTAAGTGATCACCGTCGTCCATAGACACTGACAACACCAGGGGAGTCGCAGGTGCGTTGCCGGCCTTTAAAAGGTGGTGAGCCTTTATATTTAATATTGACATTTTTATAACATACTAACTGACCCGTGCAACTTCGTCTGCACCAAATCGGTTATCGCCGGTTTCTATAGTATTTTTAAACTCGAAAAATTTTAATCAACGTAAAACCCGATTGCAGCCACACCTACCGTTTCCAATTGTGAATCCAAACTATCAAGAGACTCACTCAATCATATACCCAGATGGTATGTGAAAAATCTTTTAAAATAGCCTAGAACCCATTCGTAGCCTCGTCTACCGAGTTCAATTAAGATAAAAACTAATCTACATATATTGGCGGTAATGAAAAATGCTTGAGGGGTCTATAATCTAATAAACTAATCTAATAAGTCTAAATCAATATTTTTACGTGTAAAGGTGTGATGCGTCTTAATATATACAATGTTTACCGGCAACCAGGTATCCTGAACCTTGTTTGGCAGGGCGTAAAGAAAGATACATTAAAGAACCAGCTTTTCTAAAATTTTTGTTCTTTCAACGTTGCTGGCTCTTGTACTACGGTGTTGCAAAAAAGTCTTGTTTCGGTCTAGCTCCCATCCATTCAAAGCGTGTTACGCGCAATAAGAAACTTCGTTCCAATGTAGCTTAAGTTTATAGCTTATCTGTCTGCTATATATAGCACAAATAAAATTTACCAAAATCCGTCAAGGATTTCACTAACTACAAACTACAAAACTTTCGTCCGTTATTCTGGAGAACTCCTTGCGTTTTATGTAATAATGTAACCTTGCAACATTAGTTACTACTGCGTCAAGTTTCGTCAATCGGTTCAGTACTTTCAGAGTGATACGTGTTCATAGGGGCAGACAGACAAAAATTGTAAACGGATTATTTTTGGTTTCTATATCGATAACAAAGTCTACCCCGATTATAATTTTCAAAAACTATTTAATGTACAGATTTGGCCTTGCTACAGTTTTACTATAGTATAGATTATATATTTTATACGATACAAATTTAATAAACCAAATCTTACCTATATAATCTTCTAGATTGAATACATCCAAACATCTAGATGTTAGTGAGAAATCAACACTATTCAACGACAGCAATATCCTATACGAGTAAGAAACTATCTATGTCTTTAATCCTACCGTAATTAATTAGAAGATAACGTCAACGTTTTCTCGAGAGGGAACATACGTTTCGAAAACGGAATTAAAAGGCTTAATGTGCATCTTAGTGTAAAATACACAGGAAGGATTATGGAATGTACAATTGATGAGTCAGGGAGACACCTTAACGACTTGTTTATACCAATACAGAAATCTATACTTATAAGATTTGGAATGACAAAATTTAAAGGGTAATAACGGAAACGTTTTTTTTTAATGTTTCGGCACATTTGAATGTGTAGTATAAATTTATTTATTAATTTGTACCGCTTATATTTAAGACTTGTAGGTTATTAGATTAATCGTCGATTAATACCCGTGTCAAATAGTATAACCTATATAACCTAACATATACCTGCGCACGGTCTGTAAGACCCGAAAGTGCTTGAGCTATTTTATTAAGTTAGTTAGTGAAACATGGTCATAAAATTTAGTTTACTCTCGGATAAGAATGTGTGGAAATATATAAAATAAATGTTTACAATCAATAATTACTTTTATTAATGATTAACTATTGTTGAAATACTTTTCATTACAGCCTTTGCAAGCTTACAATATTTTTATAGCCACTAAAATTTGAATAAATATATATAAAATCTAGTTGTGTCAAACTAAAAAAAAGGGTGTGTGCACTTATGTACACGCATTAGGAGTTATTATACTTCTTTGGCGTAACAAGAAAAAAATCTTATCAAAAATTTTATCTTTCGCCTTATTCTTCGTTTGTACGACACTAACAATAGACAAAGTTGACTATAACTAACTTCAGGGTGTCGGTTCTTCATGACGGTTCTTCTTCAAATTTACTCTCATCTTTTTTTTCCTAACACGCCAAAGAAGTATAACTTCAAAAAGAACTATGAAAATTTACAAACACAATATGTAAAATTTTAAATAGGATAATCTTAGTCGCTTAAGATGGCACAACGTGGCCGCGGAACGTATCATAATATAATTGTACAAAAATATTTCTTACAATAAATCTAATTGTATCAAATAACTTTTTAAGGAACAGTAATAAAAATATCCTATTTTTTATTGACTCCTGTTAGAGTAAATTGCGGATATATACAAGTGTCCACCGCACGTGTTTCCAAATGCGAATTTATGAGATCGTAAGAAAAGCTTTCAGATACGATTTACGGTAAATTGTTTATTAGTATTATTTTCAATATATGCAAATTTATTCCCGCTTCATTGATTACACTATAAAATAACATCATAACCCATCTGTAAGTATCTCTCTTAATACAACGTGTTTTACAAATGGGTAGGATATCTTTGCCTAGGTAGTATAACTACGAGTTACTACTACTATATATACTAGAAGTTTATTGAAACTGCTTCTCCCTCTCAGAACTATCTTCCTGTTCTGTCACTCTTTTATTGTTGATCTTGTAATTAATTGTCAAAATCGCTGTAGTTTTCATGCTCATGCTTGGATTCCGAGTCAATTTTCGAATCTATTCTCCGTCCATACTAAGGTGATGTAACATAACCTAAAAATAATTTATAAAGATAGTATACAATAGTCGACTCAAAAAGACATACTTGTAGGTATTAATATATTTATAAAAATATTGCTTACCCAAAACTATGACACCTACACCCGCGTCGGTCTGACGGGCTGATCAGCATCGTGTACAGGCGCACGTAATTTATATACGAACGTTCACGCTATACTCATTTGAAGTATGAAAAGAAGTATGCAGCTAACGAGGAGTAAAAACATCAGCGTTTTGTATTAAAAAAAAAACAAGTCAAACGTATATCGTCGGTATGAGAGACCATTGCGTGGGTATACGAACGTTAAACTTTTAATATATCTCAAATTAAGTAATGACTAATGAATCCTTTAAAGTCAATTAAGAAAAAATAAGCTCTCATTATAATATATCATGATTTACGACAACCACGACATTTATATTTTAAAGTTATTATAAGATTTTAAACCAAATTTAAATAAGTAACAAAGATAAATAAAATTAAAGTGTCTTTATGCCCAAGTTAATCACGATTTTACGATATTTTATTACTATATAACATCAACGAGGGACGGATTTTTTAATTCTTTTTGTTGTCTTAGTTAGTAATATTTCGATCTTTCTATTACTAGTTTCAGATTTAAGATTATCAGGTAGACACCTCGTGCAAGTAATAATCAAACGTTTTTTTGATTGCAGTGAGACGTGATAGCGACCAATCAATTCCAGGGCAAAGTGTAAACTAGTTTCCACTATATTATTTAATTCCGCAAAGTCCTTCTTTAATCAAATACATAAAATGAGAATAACCTCCCAGCAGAGTTTTTGGCGGGATCTTAGTCTGTCATGTAGTGGATTTTATTTTTTATTCATAATCTTGTGTTAGTTGACTCTATATTGTGTAAAATTGGTGGTGTTTTATGTAATATAGTTTGTTCATTGTGCATAAGTGAAGTGAATGGAACATAATCCCACGGACCATGAATTCTGAGATGCCACAAAAATTCCATGGAAAGTTCTAACAAGTGGGCCACCATCTTGTTAGTTCATTGATATTATATCAAGAAACTTGTAATATCGATACTCACTTGACAATGGCAGCAATAGTCTACCAGAAGACTGATTGCCGAAAATGGAATAGAAGAAGAACTTGTAATATTATTAACTACTTGACAATGGCAGTAATAATCTAAAAGATTGGTTGCCAAAAAAAAACTACAAAAAAAAACCTCCCAGCACAGATGAGTACACATAATTTTTTATAAATTATTCTTCCAACATCTTACGCAACACTCTTAACTTGTTTTCATGTCTTCACGCCTAAACTACTGAATCGATCATCATAAAATGGAAACGCATTACCAGAGATATAGAAAAGGACGTAGCGTACCTTTCATTAAAACAAAAGTACTATCCTCGAGAGATAGGCCGAACCCTAACACTAATTTTAACATTAATTTATTTTGTTAAATAACATCTAAGACTTGAGACATGCAAGCCAACCTCACCTGCACGTGGTGTGCAATGGCGAAAGCGGGGTGGTAGAGTTTTACAGCCAGCCACCAAAAAGCCCGTCATAGTGGTTCGCTTCTGCGGATCGTGTTTCGGGATCAGTCTATGCATATCCAGCTTTTTGCAGGCTGGCATGACAGCAGTGACCGGCAATTGTACTGTGCTTACCATCAGGTACAGTTCAGTCATTGTGCCACGCTACAATAAAAAAAAAATAACGCGAACGAAGCCAAGGAAAAAAATCTAGTCTCACTATATAGTACAAAAGTAATTATGGGACCTATTACCTTTCTGTGATTATCATTGCCCTACCCTTATTTCACCTATTTAGGGTCGACATAATTTGTTTTCCTTTTCCACTTGCCTCTGTCGGATGTCATCTCAATATTATACATCTTTAACAATCATATAATTTTTCACACAATCTATCCATACCTTTTTCGGTCTTCCTCTACTCCTATATCTACCACTATCACACTTAAAACTTTTCTAGTTACATCGTTTCATCTCTCCTCATGACCTGCTCATACCATGCTAACCTATTACGATACTGTGATATGTTAAGAAAAAGTTTTGTTAAATACATGACTCCATTTTCCCATTTAATAGCGTAATATTTATTTTCATGGACACATCGTAAATACCATATGATATAAGAGTTTATAGAAATTTTACAATCATAAAGTGGACGGTTGTAAAGTTGGCAACAAGCAGGGGACTCGGGGGGCTTTATCCGTGCCTATACAGGCTACATATCATCTATACGTAGAGTATAAAACATTTTTATTACGTTTCGGCCTCCGCATGCGTGTGTAATACGTTTTTATGCACTGTCCATTGAATGCAACCCCGACTATGTTTACCGAGTTGATTGGAATCGTGCCTTTTCTATTTACTTATCCCGCAGCTATTTTAAGTTCATAGAGTAATCCGATCGTATAATCAGTCGTGCGGCTATTATTCTTCATCTATCGTATAAAGTGGAGGCTCGTTGGGAAGTCGTGCGTGAAAACCTTTTTAGTGGCCTTTTATAACATTGCTATTGTTTTGAATGTACTTGTCTATGCATGATTTATTAAATGAAATGTCTTTTTAATCTTTGTAAGTTTTATTGTTTCGTCACCATCTTAATTATATAACGAAGTGTTCTAAGATCCCGAACATATTAAACCTAGAGAAGGTCTGGATCAAGTACAACAGTTAATGCACACCTAGAAATGTTTGGCGACAGACTTTCAAAAAAGCCTTTGTAGCATGCGCACCGCCGAAATGCCTTATGGTGGCTTTCTGCTACTCTGGGGGACCCCGAAGGGTCTTCGAGAACCTTTAAAGTTTTCGTTCAGATCCAGCTAACAACAGTAAAGATACAAGCACGTACCTCGTGATCTCCTTTGTTTTGCAGCTGGCCGCTGAGCTTCCACGATTGATGAATATAGATTCTTGTTTTAATACTTTAGCTCCTGATTCTTAGCAAGACCGCCTCAATCGTTCGATGATAAACGGATGAATCCGATGTCACCTTTTTCTTTTTTGTTGACGTTCACGTGCATGACTGCCAAAAAGTCGTCGTCTCGATACTAGTAATTAACTGAGATCTGAACGTCAACAATCGATTTATATAAAAAGGTTCTACTGATTAAATGATGACGATACAGCCTTACATGATGTAAGATTCTTCATGCTTTGGTTTTATCGCGAGGATTTCTTTCATTGAACGTTTCGGCTAATTTACAAGAATTCCGATGTACCACGTACGTTAATTAATGATTTGTTGCAATAAAGTAACTACTGAACCATTATCGCTTCAACGTCCACAAATTATGTCTGAATAGTATTTCTGTGAAAAAACATGTCGTAAATATTACTCTTATTAATAAATGGTCTTAAATAGTTCTAATTGATATGTAAATAAAGACCCATGCGCAGGCAATAATAATATACTTAATGATATTAAAATATTGTGACTAATAATATGCAGTTTAACAGCTTTTAAAGAATTTATTCCCAGACACAATTAGAATACTCGTCGCTAAATTATTTGCACAGTTGCTCTTCAATCGCAGTAAGTCCTTTTTTCTGCTTGACACTTCTATTTGCTTTGATTTACTAAACAGGGCAATAGTACCATGTATGTCGGATTAAAATGATTGATCGAAATTTCGAAACATACCTTTTAAGGATTTTTTTTTTAACTTTATTGTTGGTAGATTATTACTATCATTGTCCTTGATATTTTGCTATCCACATCTCTTGTGCACAATAACTAAACGATATTACGTAAAATACTACCGACGTTACAAAATATAGAGTCAAATTGCAGAAGTTTATGAATAAAATATAAAATTCACTACATGACATTCCAAGATCTAGTAAAAAAGCAAATTTTGAAACTTTGTCATTTACGATGAGATTTCGATGTTTTTTTTTTCTACAAATTTATACACGGTGCTTGTATAACATTCTATATGTTCCTTTTTTAGATATTTAATACATTAAATAATTTATGGACGTAACAGTATACAAATGTATACCGAACCTCGTCACCTATTCCAAAGTACCTAACAAAAACAAAACGGTCCCCGATCCCACTATCCCATTAAACAACTTTTATGCGAAACATCAAAAAGCAAGAGCCGAGTACATTATCAGCAAACCGCCACGTCTTTCGTGTTTATGAGGCGTAACAAGCAATAAAATTTGGGGTGCCATCGTTTTGCAATCACCCCAACACGGCCTACTACTGTCTTCTGATGAACCCGCTAAGACTTTATATATGTCGATAAAAAATTTTATGTGAACCGCACATCGGTAAGGTCTGATCGTCACGTTCGGGAGCGTGGTCAGCGAAAGTAATGACTCGTAAAGCTTCTGATCGGTGTAAAACGGACACAGGTAAAAGATCTCTCTGATCTTAAAGTAATAACATCTTCTTCTCTTCAATAACAAAAAAACTGTGGGTTACATTTTTTGTTCATATTAGTCCATTTTACCACAACGTTTTTATGCGTTCCAGTATATGGATAGCTCTAACAACATCTCTTATATTAACACTTTAGAGACTCCTGGTACAAAGTCACTTTTCAGTAAATACGATGATCAGTCATACCTGCAGGTTACATAGAAAAAATGAATCTCGTTTGATTATAATATAGATACTTACCTCAGGAACTAGTGATCCGATTTGAAAAATTCTTGTAGTGTTAGATAGCACATTTATCGAGGAAGGCCACAGACCATGGGCCATATATCATCACGCTAAGACCAATAGGGTCAGAGTAACAATGAAGAATGTTTCAAAATCGGGTTTTATTTTCTTGAGAGCTTTCGTTGCGTGTTAGCATTAGGCAAAAGTAACTATTCCACGGGGACGAAGTCGCGGGAACAGCTAGTGTAATAAAAACGAACATTACATTTCAAATTTTTCTGAAGCGATAATGTCTTATTTGGTACACGTCTTGGTACTTCACTTCGCTTTGGTACTTGCTTCTTGGGACACAGCGTCGATGTACGTAGGTTGCAATCATGCGTGTTAGCATTAGGCAAAAGTAACTATTCCACGGGGACGAAGTCGCGTAATGTGTAAAGCGTCTAGTGTAATAAAAACGAACATTACATTTCAAAATTTTCTGAAGCGATAATGTCTTATTTGGTACACGTACTTCACTTCACTTTGGTACTTGCTTCTTGGGATACAGCGTCGATGGACGTAGGTTGCAATCCTTGCAACTGAGTCGCAGCTTCCGGTGAAGGAAAGACATGGTGATAGTTACCATCGTCAAGTTGAAAATCTGTCGACAAGCATCTATTGGTGTGTTCCGGCACCTGCATTTGAGTCGCCTCCGGATTTGGCGTGCTTATCATTCTAGGACACGCTAAGTCGTCATTGAACATTAAATGAGGTTGTGCTCGAACGCTAAAACCTACAACGTATTAAAAAAAAGTAATACATACTTTCTGTGTACAAAATGTCATTGATATAGGTTAAACTGTTTTTGAGTTTAATCCAGGCATACAGAAAAATGACAAAAAAAAACTTTATATTCTTGATCAGCCACTTTTATAATACATATTAATCACGAATTTTTGAAAAACAAAGACAGATATATAGATTTATTAATATAGATATAATTCGCCTAAGTTATCTCTTAATGTAAACACGTAATGTATTATAGTAAATGCATTATGTTTTTTTTTAATTATGAATCAGAACAAACTTCAACTTATTTGATTTTTTAAATCATTATGTTTGTATCTAAATTAATCGTATTATAACTGTATATAATATTGGCAATGATTACTACTTAAATTAATATATATTTGTTAACGAATAATAAGTTGATTAAACACAAGGAGCTTCATGCGCTTTGGGAGGCTGATAAAAGACTGACAACGAGTGTTTTGTTTAGACAACAAATGACCCTAGTTTCAGTACCTTCGAACAAGTACAGTAGTAAAAAAATGCGATAAAAATAAATGAATAGTAACCATAAATTAAAAATACAATCTATTTCTTTTTGCAATACTTATATTCAAATATATATCCACAAGAATTATTGAGTAATTTACATAATTAGAACTGAACAAGTAACTTATTTCTTTCTTAGCGAATCTTATTGTAGGTAAATTATTTTCCTACGACAAAGGGTCCGATTAAAAATAGAGGGTACGTCAAACCCCTGTTGCGTTGTAAGAATTAGCCGACTCAGGTCCAAATTAAAAAAGAAATCAGGCGCAAGTTAATTTCAAAAGTTTTAATTACGTTTATTTTACTCATCAGGCTATTCGGCATTAATTAATTTATAATAAAGGACCGGTTTTTTCCTTACAAACAGGGAAGGCAATCACTTTGGATACTTATTATTCAACAAAACACTTAAGCAGTTTATTGTATGATTCTAGTTATAAAAATCAATAAAATAATGATATAACTACATAATAATAATAACTTAAGTAATATCTATATTGTAGAGTTTTCACAGCATCTGAATGTGTTTTAATATAGTTTTATTAAAAGATTTTGCAAATACATTTTCCAATAATGGACTATGCCAAGGCACGTCTAGACGTTAATCTTGCCTATAGAAGGCTTCGTATTCGTTTAGTCTCAATTTAGACTTCGGTGTTAGTTATTATAAGATTCACGTTTATATAACGATAATCGAATCAACTGCGACTTCCATACAAGTCTAACATCCACCCTAGGAGCATGCTTAGGTGTATGGCGTTCCAGGATTAGGTATACAGTATTAGAGAGTAGTGGTTGGGACCTATATCCATCTCAATTAAAATTAAATATTAAAAATAATCGTACACATGGTGTTACATCCATCATAGCGACTCGTATGGTTTATAATTTTTTAGTATCAACCGCTGTACATCCAGTTACCATGATTATTGACAATTAGCTATTGTATCCTAACTTTTTCACACTACAATTTAAAAAAATCGAGGCAGTCATAAGGAGTGGCGACAGAAGTAAAAACTCAAAACAATGAAATACGTTATGTTTTGAATTTTCATATTAATTATAGTACGAATGACAATATTGGAATTTCAGAATTTGTTTATTGAAATTATTAACATTAGTGTGTTTTTCATATCTATTGACACTCGGAGCAATAAATATTAACATTTTTATAAAGTTATTTTATTTCTTTTATTATTATTTTTCATTAATCAACGTATGATTAGTTGCAAAATATCAATATTATATGTACACAGGACCCTATACTATGCGCCGTTATTTAGACGAAAGCCGCGCAAGCGCAATACGTTCGGCCGGTCATGCTTATTTAGCATGCCATGACGCGAAATTATAAATTTATCTCCTACCAAAAGTATCGCTCCACGCGCCTAAAGAAGGTTTTACTTCAAAAATGCACTTTTTATAAAACCTACTATTTTATCATTTTCTAAATTATGAACACCTTATTTCTCATTTATTTATTTTATTTCAATTTATACAACACTTATTAACCGAATACATGTAAACCTATGTAGAATGACATATAGTGACAGTAACGCTAATAACAACGTCCTGAACAAACGATTACACCGGTCAACACGATTTTTGGGTCTAACATGTTAAATTTTGGTTTCTCCTACGACAAAAATAAGGAATTTTTTTTCCCGATTAAAGTTAACTTGTAGAAACTAGAACAATTTTCCAATTTTTCGGCAAAATTATTAATAAAATAACATATAGATGTAAAATAACCAGAAACGAATATCTAAAAGTGAATATTTTACTTCTAACTTTAATAAATTCACCGCAAATAAAACAAAATGAATCAACATCATTTTTACACTGTCTTGATGCCATTTTTACACTGTACATAAATATAATTGTTACAGCTGTAATAAACAAGTTAACATTCACTACTGTGCCTCTTACAAATAATAATACAGTTTACTTTCGGGTTAATCAAAGTGCTGCCATCTTTTGTTTATGAAGTAAATTAAATCATACTTATCGTCGTAAATCAGACCAAAGCAAACTTTATTAACTAAATACGAATATTTAAGTGTTTTCCAATGTCTAGAATCAGAATTTAAGCAAGAGAACAGAAACCCAAAAAAAATGTTTTTGTGTTGATCTCGTTATTAATCCTACGGAATTAATACAACACCTTCAAAATATTTTTTGTTACGGATGATAAATATACAATCTCAAAATTTACCATAAAATGTATGTTAGAATATCTTGATATTACTGTTAGAGGAATTGAGAGAAACATTAGACGCCGAAAGTTTTTATTATATTACCCCACCGACCATACGAATGCATTCATTATCAAATCTATCATACATGCTAAAATACTGTGTTATTAATATTTTACAAGTGTATCTTACATAGTGCGTGTTGTAAAAAAAATATAAAAGTTAGATACACTGAGAGACTGAAAATAGCAAATGAAAAGAGAAAATCATGTAAGATGCCTCAAGCTCGATAAGAGTGAGGGTACTTACTTGTGCTTTTCACACCTTCCGCCCTTGTTTTCTCATTCCCGCTTCGATGCCTAAAAAGAGCTCCGACTTTAATTGTCGTCTACGTGAGGTTTTCTTTTTATTGTGTTCTAGTGAAAGATTAGTACCGATTTAATATTTATTTAGTTAAGTGAAGCTACTTGCAACTTATATTTGTACTTCCAATATCTTCACTCAGTTCATTTTATCAATTCTCTAGCAAGGTTAGTAGACAGTAGTTATCCTTTTTCAATATTATTATTTCTTTTCGTGACTACTGTCATCGTTCTTAAATTATGTTGTAATTAAGATATGTAATCACAAACACTTAATCCAGCGCCATTTTAACGCCTCGGAGTAAACTTTGCTATTACAAATTATAACGGAAAACGTAACATAATGTATGACGTATGTGTGACGTAGCACGTCACGTCGCATTTCATAGTCATTTATTATTACTTATTCAAGTTATTCAATTATCTAGTGACTTCTGCTGTATTATAAGAAAAAAGACATAGCGATGACGTCAGACAAGAGATTCGAATCTACTACTACTTAGCCTTATTTCACTCATTTTAATAAGACAGTGTAACGATTTCAATAAGTGATTGTAAATTTTATTTAGGACAAACTTTTTTCTTTTTTGAAGTGAAACTTCTTTAGGCGCATGAGGGTAAATTTTTTACAGATGTAACGTCACGCAGGTATGCAACGGAAGTGACGTCATTTGCAGTAAACGCAGATTAAATAAATAAAAAGACTTTTTATTCTTTTTTCTTGTTTGTATAAATATAAACAAGACGTATAAATTAGTTCGCCAAAGAAGTTTCACTTCTTACATATGTACTTTGTACGCACGCACTTTTTTTTTCAGTTTGAACTTCATAATTCAATATAATTTCAATGCTTATTTTGACAAGTAAAGGAAATGGATTAGAAGATAAGGTTTTAGTTTATAGAATATAGAGAGTATGTAGAGAGATATAATGGAAGAGAAAATTCAAGGCAGCCTTAGTAGTTTCTTACCAAAATACGCAGTAAGGGATATTGGGCAGTGTAAATGAGCTTCGATGAACGTCATATACTCGTAATGGACCAAATATAAACCTGGACTTGGTTGCACTTTTAACACTGTCCCCGTCGCCTTGCCTTCTTCTAACATGATGAAAACGGCAGTTAAATGTCTCAAGTGGTAAGTATGCCTTGGTATATTGTGAACATCTATAAATGTTTAAGTAATCTACTAGGAGAAGAGGAGAATAAGCCCTCTTATTCTGTTATTTTCTTATATTAGTTTCTTTAATATTTTTTTTAACATAAATATAATTGATTTTTAGTTTTAACTATTAAGCAGGTTCTAAAAAATTAAAGAAATAAGATCAATAAAAACCTAAACCACGCCTGTATGATGTAGACTAAAATTTCGTTCAAATTACGTGTTCCTCCATATATAACTTATAAATAGGTAGTTAAAGATACGAAATGTAAGCATTGTATAATCTATGCAAGCTGTAAGCAATGCTTATTAATCTATGGAGTGATTTTTGTATAATGATAACACGGTGTCGCGGTGAGACGTGAAAGGAGTTTGAATATCTAATTTCTATTTATATTATTTATGGTCGGAAGTGGCTTATGTTGTTTTTTTTATTAACCCTGCAATTTTTCTGAGTTGAATCCTTCAGAAGGGGCCTACGTGTCCTGTTTGAACACCTGGTTTTAAATTAAAAATAAGTAGTATCTAAATCAGAGAGGACATTAACATTAATTTATTAAAATTTCCTTATCATTTGATTGATATGTTTTATAAGTATATCAACTGTTAAAAACGTTAATATTATTTAAAAGTGGTTTTTGTTTTTTTTTATCAATTCAAGAAATATTGACGTGTAACGCTAAGACCAATTGTATACATGAGTAATAAAACCGCTATTGTTTCCAAAACCCTGCAGTTTTTCTGAGTTGAATACCTAAATCCTTCAGGGACCTGCCTGTCCTAAATGAAGACTTGGCTTTAAATAAAAAAAAAAGTGGTATTTAATTCAGAGAGAATATTAACATTAATTTATAAAAAATCCTTATCATTTGATTGATATGTCTTATAAGTATATCAACTGTTAAAAACCCGAAACAGAATATGTGCAGACAGAATACCCAAACGTAACACTTTGCACAAATGTCGCAGCGGTTGCAATAGCAAGTTATATTTAATAAAATACATTTCCGATGTGATTTAATGCTCATATTACATAGTTTGAATCGAGAGATGATTTTTTAAATTCAGCGAACGAGGTTACAATATATCAGTTTTACGAGCGGCGCGCGTCTGGTAGGTGCGTCTGCGACTCCGCCTTTGAAATCGTTCTAATGGCCGTATTATCAGCTGCCGTCTTTATTTCAGCATTTTACGTTCAATCGCTTAGAATATCTTTCTAAAAATATGAATTCAACGACAAAACAATATTTATATTTAATGTCTTTGCATTGTTAACGATATATAATGTAAAGTTCATGCTGGCTGATAGAAAAAACCTTTTGAATATTTAATGATCAGTTCAATTATTCTTTTCTCTTTTCTTCAACGTAAGCTAATTCATTTGATGTATATCTTTGTTTTTGTATAATAGCCTACACTTGAAATTCTCTGATATGACATATTATTTCAAGTTCATAATGATTATCATTTTTATATATGACTATATGGCACATATTGCGTTTTAGAATAGGACAACCTATCTTATAATATAAGGCTTAAAGAAGAAGAGACGCTATCTATGTGGTCAATTGGAAATTTAGTCAAATGTAAAAGTAGTTTCTTACTCTTAGAAAAATTGCAGTGACGTAGTGCATAATGTATATATCCAGTTTTTCATAGTCTTTGTTTATCTAATTCAATTCCCACTATTAGATTACCTATTTTTATTCCATATATTTGAACTGTAGTTATTAAAATCTGGTGAAGTAATTTATTGAAGTTGATATAAAAGATAACCAATTATTTCTTATTCTTTATAAGTACATAAAGGTAAGCCATCTCAATGTATATTATTATAAAAAAATGTTGTACAACTCCGTAATATACTTTTGACGTGATTTTGACGTCTTATAAATCGATGAACGCCGGTGTCGATAGCGCCGATATTAAAGACAAGCGTTTAATTACTAACTTACTTACTATTACATACTTACGTATGTACTTATTACGTACTTACATACGGCTATATACCTAGACTTTACGTACACATATGCATACCACCACACCGGCTGCATGCACGAAAAAGCATGACTCATTGTTACGTTCCACCTGAGCCGAGCGTGCAAGCGAGAGAGCGCACCAAGCGATAGAGAAGCGCGATCTGCCTAAGCGTTCGGCTTGTGACGCATCTATCTATATATAGAATAATTCAATTCAATTCATAAAAATATGCAGTTTTTAATCAATGATGACGTGATCGCGTAAAATTATCGTCCGTAAACCGACTTCACAGACAACCAATTTTTTTTATTAAATTTAATGTTGAAACTCAAATCACCTCGACAAGCACACTACGGAATCGAGCCTCGCCATAGAAATGGCAATTATACCAACGTTCCGTTTAGAGATGCTAAAAAGATCGTAACATAAACTTTTTCAATTTTCACCTGCAGTTATAGTCGCGTAAAGAGACGCGAGAACGGGGCGCAAGTAAATATATCTAGAAGGTTGACGACGCCTGGAGTGAAAATGTAGCAACTTGATAAGGGCGCACCCGGTATAAAATGCATGTAAACACCTCCTTTGCGGAGTGCTTGGGGACCGAATGTTGTCGACTGCTCTCCTCGCAAATTTAGACGGTAGGTATTGCATGCGATGTCGCGAGAATGAAATGAAATGTTAGCTTAAATATTTTTTATTCACAAATGTATTTCGAACTGGTTTTAGCAAGAGAGGTTTCAGTTCCTTATTTTCAAAGGAATTTCTTATTTCATGTTATGCGCCGTTCATTTATACTTCTATACTAATACTAATATAGTATTATAAAGAGGTAAAGTTTGTGAGTTTGTGACGTTGTGACGTTGTAGGAGGTAATCTCCGGAACTACTGATCCGATTTGGAAAATTCTTTCAGTATTATCTGTGCTCATTTATCGGGGAAGGTTATATGCTATATATCATCATGCTATTTCTTATAACGATCCGTCTTTGGTCATTGTGTCTAAATACAACGGAATATTATACCCGAGGTTTCAGATTTTCGATCGTCGAAGTTTATACTCCATCATTCTGATTAAAAGTTTGCACTCTATCAGTTACTAGCTTTTGCTCGTGGCTTCGCTCGTGTTAATGTAAATTTGACCTATCCGTCGGGAACGGTATTTTCGTTTGGATGAAGTTTATAATGCAGAATTTCATGATAATGTGTTGTTTAGTTAAGGGGTGAATGCGTAACAAAAAAAAACTCATTCTTGCATATATAATATTTATTAGCATAACACCTAACATAGTATAGCCGAAGTTACATCTCGAAAAGACTCTTGGCTATTATAATTCAATCCAATGGTTAGAATCTGCTTAGACCCGGTATACAATTTACGAGATAATTATAATTACATTGAATTCTGTGGCTTAACAAAATTCCATATGAATAAGAAAAATGCAAGCACATCCGTATATTTCACCAAGAAATATTAACTAAATTACAAAAACATATGAGATAGCCAACTCAGACATGGTTAAACGGATAAAATTCAATCCGTTAAGAGGTTCTCTGCTAAACTTCAGTCTGTATCAACGTAACGGGTAACAGGAGTGCGATGGGCCGGCAATCACTCTAATGGATCAACTTGCACACCGAATTAGTTCTTCTCAAACCTCCATGATTGAATTGAATCCAGACCCAGACGGATATTTAGTCTATTTTCTTATTATATCTGGTCGATTCATGACTTTTCAATATACTTAAAAATATCTAAAACGAGTTTTTAATTTATTAGCTTCATTTTATTTTCTGCAGAAATGCACTCAAGAAATTATTGATAACGAAAAATATTACGACTGCGAAACATACATAACTTAATTAATAACTATCACGCTATCTATATATGTGTGTGTTCCGGCAGTTACACTTAAGAGCGAGTTACCCTTTAGGTTTAGCGTGTTTAACTTAGAACTAGGTCTTAGAACACATTGTCATTTAGCATCGGATGAGATAGTGGTGAGAAAAATCGGAGATAATAATTTGAAAAATCAAATATCACTACATAGTATAAAACAAAGTCCACTGCCGCGTCAGTCTGTCTGTTCGCGATAAATTCAAAAACTACTGAAGGGATTTTCCTGCGGATTTCACCAGTAGGTACAGTGATTCATATATAATTTTTCTGTGTGTTTTTTAATTATCAGAGCAGGATAACGTCCGCCGCGCCCGCTAGTATACCAATAAAATACCGTAAAATCATGATTAACTCGGACATACAACAGGCACTTCAATTTTATTTATATGTGTAACTTATTTAAATTTGTTTCACAACTTTACTTACTTTACAATTAAATATAAAGGTCGTCGTTGCCATAAATTTCTTACATTATAATAAAGAGCATAGTCTTTTCTTTATGTATTTTAAAGGATTCATTTATATTGCTGTGCCGACAGAATTGAATGCCCAGTTCTCGTTTAGATTTAGCGTTTTTACTATATTAGACATTAGAAGACACCAGATGTGGTTGTCGTAAAACGCTACAGCCTATAGGTAAAGTATAAAAATATATATTCTAGAATAACATAAATAAAAATAAAATAAAATCTTAATTGATCTTACGATACGGAAAAGACATAGGACTATGTATCTGATCATAATTAAAAACAATTTAAACAAAAATAACCTACAGTTCAAGAATGATAACTTTCTTTTATAGCAATATCGTAGCGCATGTAAGAAAGTATAGACGAGATATTGATCATCGATTCAATTTTGACCTTGAATAACATTCGAATCAGAAGATTTAGCAAAAAAAAAAAGTATATATGGGCGCGCGACCATACAGCCATCTGGTGTCAATTTAAGTAAGTAATACAAATTAAATGAAAGCTTCATTATCTGTAGTGCCATCTATCAGCTATTCGGAACTTAAATAACACAGGAAATATTATTAGCAACTCTTTATTATAAAGTAAATAAAATATATAAAAATACGAACAGATTACTATGATAAGTAACGAATTAAATCAATTAGATGTAATAAATGTTTTGGTTATGTTTAATTGTAGTCTAATATTGTTTTAAGAGTTTTAAAATAGAAATATGATTTATTTTTGCCACAAATGTGTAAAATGCGACATTTCCGGTGTATTTTTTATTATAATTATTTGTAAATAAACTATTTACGATATATTTCAACTTTTAATGAAGATTTAAAATAATTGCAATATTGTTATTTATATTATATTGTTTTGTAAACCGTTGATATGAATTATGTCTGTAATAAAGAAAATATGTTATTATTGAAAAATAAGATATGGCGGAGCCGTTATGAGTTACAAACGGGCAATAAGAAGTTAAGTTAAGAAAAACATTCTTTGTACGATTATTGTAAGGTGACGTTGTGGAGAAGGAAATATATTGTAATTCTGACTAGTAGAGTCGTTTTTGTGATGGATTCTGATGAGAGTTATCTGGAACACGCTCGCGCGCCGACATATACCTGTTCTGTACACCATTTTATATTCTAAAAATATGTAATAAGTTTATAGCAAGTTTAGAAAACAAATGGCGATGAGGCGGTTCTTACTATTAATATTAAGAGCTCAAGCTTTGAGAGGATTTGTATCATTGTTAACCGCAACAATATGCTCAAAGTAGTTGAAAGAAAATAAAGGAATCCTTTTCTGCCAATCGTATTCTATACAAGGATACCTATTATGGAAAAACTGCATCGCTAGTCAATTATCATGAAATCTATATTATTATTATTATCAGTTGCACAGTGTCGTATATATAGAAATATTAGCAAATAGGTTTTTGAACTGAAAACTTCTTTAGGCGCGTTAATCGGAATTTTTTGGCAGTAGATAAATTTATAATGTCGCGTCATGACATGCTAGTAAGCGTTACCGACCGTATCGCGCTTGTGCGGCTTGTGTCAAATTAGCGACGCATAGTATAAAGCCCTGTGTATATCTAATATTAATTAATATACTGTATATTGAGATTGTACAGGAAATCATATGTTTGATGAATTATTTATAATTATATATATATAATATAATTATTATTCCGAGTGTAAATAGATGTGAAACAGAGAATGATGATAATAATTTCAATTTACAAATTATGAAATTGAAATAATTCACACTATAATTAACCTTTTGCAGTCGAGGGCCATTTCAAACGTCGGTGACAAATGACGGCCGCGGCTCGAGGGTTGTTATGCTCGCGATAACAGCAAACAATCGCGGCTTCGAGAAGCTGGTGATACTAATGAAAAAAAAACAACGGGTAACAGGAGTGCGATGGGCCGGCAATCACTCTAATGGATCAACTTGCACACCGAATTAGTTCTTCTCAAACCTCCATGATTGAATTGAATCCAGACCCAGACGGATATTTAGTCTATTTTCTTATTATATCTGGTCGATTCATGACTTTTCAATATACTTAAAAATATCTAAAACGAGTTTTTAATTTATTAGCTTCATTTTATTTTCTGCAGAAATGCACTCAAGAAATTATTGATAACGAAAAATATTACGACTGCGAAACATACATAACTTAATTAATAACTATCACGCTATCTATATATGTGTGTGTTCCGGCAGTTACACTTAAGAGCGAGTTACAAAAAAAAAAAAAAACTTAGAACTTAGAACTAGGTCTTAGAACACATTGTCATTTAGCATCGGATGAGATAGTGGTGAGAAAAATCGGAGATAATAATTTGAAAAGTCAAATATCACTACATAGTATAAAACAAACTCCACTGCCGCGTCAGTCTGTCTGTTCGCGATAAATTCAAAAACTACTGAACCGAATTTCCTGCGGTTTTCACCAGTAGGGTAGAGTGTTTCATGAGGAATATTTAGGTAATTTTTCTTTGTGTTTTTTAATTATCAGAGCAGGATAACGTCCGCCGCGCCCGCTAGTATACCTATAAAATACCGTAAAATCGTGATTAACTCGGACATACAACAGACACTTCAATTTTATTTATATGTGTAACTTATTTAAATTTGTTTCGCAACTTTACTTACTTTACAATTAAATATAAAGGTCGTCGTTGCCATAAATTTCTTACATTATAATAAAGAGCATAGTCTTTTCTTTATGTATTTTAAAGGATTCATTTATATTGCTGTGCCGACAGAATTGAATGCCCAGTTCTCGTTTAGATTTAGCGTTTTTACTATATTAGACATTAGAAGACACCAGATGTGGTTGTGGTAAAACGCTACAGCCTATAGGTAAAGTATAAAAATATATATTCTAGAATAAAATAAATAAAAATCAAATAAAATCTTAATTGATCTTACGACACGGAAAAGACAGGACTATGTATCTATATATGTATCTATAAGAATGATAACTTTCTTTTATAGCAATATCGGTCGGCTCGACCGGGGTAGTAACACCCTCTCATAGAAAACTGACGTGAAGTAACAGTGCTTGCATTGTTGCGTTTCGTTCGGTCAGTGAGAGCGTCGGAGGCCTACTTCTCCTCCCCTCTCCTCTCGCCTCTCCCTCTTCCTCCCCTAACCTTTCCCCCCAAAGGAGGGCAACGCACTTGCAACTCCTCTGGTGTTGTTAGTCTCCATGGACGGTGGTGATCACTTAACATCAGGTGACTCATCAGTTCGTTTGCCACCTATGCCATAAAAAAAAACTATTTTCTTTTAGAAGTAGATTAGAATATAAAATCCGCAACGAGTTAGTACGAGCTTAGGGGTGCGCGACATTGCCGACAAAATACAAGAAAGTAGGCTGCGGTGGTATGGTCACGTTAAGAGAAAGCCACCAGACTACATGGGGAATTTGGCGATCCAGAGATCCAGAGGCAGGCCCAAAACAAATTGGACACATATGCTAAACTTTGTTTTAGATCATGATTTTTTTAGTAAAGGTTCTGTATACACATTTTAAACTTATAGATAAAAGAAAGAAGCTACAATTTTTTTGGTAGAAGTACTTTAGAATACAAAATCCGCAACGAGTATGTGTGAGGCAGCCTAGGGCTGCGCGACATTGCCGACAAAATACAAGAAAGTAGGCTGCGATGATATGGTCACGTTAAGAGAAAGTCACCAGACTACGTGCGGAATTTGGCGCTACAATTGTCCGTTATGGGTGAGAGATCCAGAGGCAGGCCCAAAGCCCAAAGGAGTACAAAGTTTCCGAACGTGACGACAAGGACAGAGCGAAGTGGATAAGAAAAGTAAGGACGGCTGAACCCACCACCATGTGTTAAGAGTTATTGAGACACGCATGCCTGGTACACATGCATGTTTCAATAACTCATATCTGTATGAATAGTTTAGCTTAACTTAGGTTAGCTAAGATAGATCGCGAATTGCATGCAACAGGTAACAGCCAAGCCGAGGTGTGCCGTGCACCCTTGAGCTAGTTACCCAAATAAAATCGGCTGAGTGCCTTAAGCGCTCGCCTTAGTAGTCCGGTGAAGCTGTAGAGGCCTCCAAAAAGGCCAATAGCAAAAAAAAAAAAAGGGCCACCACCATGTGTGACTCATAGGTAGCAAGAGAGAGATAAAAATATAATCCGACACGTTGTTGTTAATAAACAAAATATGACAAAGACTTTTAGTTTAAGACTTTCATTTATTTTATGACTATACTAGCCCTTGCTAACGGTTTCCTTGGCGTTAGAGTAGATTTGATATATCCTTTGGAAACAGTACATTGTTGTATGAAAGGTACCGTATGTCCTTTTCTGTGCCCCTGACGACGTGTAAGCAAAATTTAATAATTATCGATTGAACAGAAGGTGTAAAAGCAAACAAACTGACTTTCTCATTTATAATATAACTTAACAAATAATATAAACTTTCATAGGTTTTTTTTAAAATCCGATTGCAAGTTTTCATACATTTTAAAACGACAAGAACAAATACCCAAATCTACGGTACCCGAAACTAACCTTTCATTTCACTATAGGTGTTAATTACCGTGTCATAAGCAACTCATTTAATAGTAGATTATTTACTAGCTAACTCTATACTCAGTATTGTGTTGTGATGGACGGGTTCAAGGGTACAGAACAGCCACGGTCGAACGGTCGTGTGGGGGATACCATCAATATAATTAGTGTACACGTGTTCAATAATTAACGTTTGTTGTATAAGAGAATTAAAACATGTAGATATTTTAATTGTACAGTTAGATTTTAGAAGATCTTATAAGATAAAATGAATTTTCGAAAATCTATTCCAATTTGTTAATACTGTGAAGAATTGGAATAAACCTAAAAATTATATTTCAATTGATTATATACTAGTTCATACCCACGAGTCTGTCTACATTGTTTATTATCTTGATTGTTTTGTAATCTCTTAAAGGGGGTAGGCAGCGTTTTTGACGAAAGCTCCTAGGAGACTCTACATTATATGTCAACCAATATACAAAAAATCTTGACAAATAATATACCTAAACCTTTCTTATTAATCACTCTATCGACTAATGATATCCACATGAAAATCCGTTAAGTAGTTTTTGAGTTTATCGCGAACAGACAGACAGACCCGGATTTTGTTTTATACTATGTAATAATAACCTTGTGATATTGCAATCAATCTTTTAGATTCCTACTGCCATCATCGAATAGGCAATAGTATTATAAGTGTCTTGTGATTATTTCAATATTCTAACAAGATGGTGGCCCCCTTACTAGATCATTCCAGGGAGTTTATGTGACATCTTATTTTATATCTCCGTGGTATTATTTCGTATCCACTTCACCTGTGCACAATAACCGAAGTTTGTTACGTAAAATGCCACTAATATTACTAAATATAGAGTTAATTACGCCAATTGCGTAAGATTATAAATAAAATATAAAGGCATCTACATGACAAACTAAGACTCCATCAAAAATCCTTGCACTTTTGTGCTAAACTCAAAGGTATGTTAGTGTATAAAAATAAATTATGCTTCAGTATTACTCAAATTTGTTTTTCTTTATCAAATTTTTTATAAGCGCAATAAGTTCCTTGGCGTTAGAGTAGATTTGATATATCCTTTGGAAACAGTACATTGTTGTATGAAAGGTACCGTATGTCCTTTTCTGTGCCCCTGACGACGTGTAAGCAAAATTTAATAATTATCGATTGAACAGAAGGTGTAAAAGCAAACAAACTGACTTTCTCATTTATAATATAACTTAACAAATAATATAAACTTTCATAGGTTTTTTTTAAAATCCGATTGCAAGTTTTCATACATTTTAAAACGACAAGAACAAATACCCAAATCTACGGTACCCGAAACTAACCTTTCATTTCACTATAGGTGTTAATTACCGTGTCATAAGCAACTCATTTAATAGTAGATTATTTACTAGCTAACTCTATACTCAGTATTGTGTTGTGATGGACGGGTTCAAGGGTACAGAACAGCCACGGTCGAACGGTCGTGTGGGGGATACCATCAATATAATTAGTGTACACGTGTTCAATAATTAACGTTTGTTGTATAAGAGAATTAAAACATGTAGATATTTTAATTGTACAGTTAGATTTTAGAAGATCTTATAAGATAAAATGAATTTTCGAAAATCTATTCCAATTTGTTAATACTGTGAAGAATTGGAATAAACCTAAAAATTATATTTCAATTGATTATATACTAGTTCATACCCACGAGTCTGTCTACATTGTTTATTATCTTGATTGTTTTGTAATCTCTTAAAGGGGGTAGGCAGCGTTTTTGACGAAAGCTCCTAGGAGACTCTACATTATATGTCAACCAATATACAAAAAATCTTGACAAATAATATACCTAAACCTTTCTTATTAATCACTCTATCGACTAATGATATCCACATGAAAATCCGTTAAGTAGTTTTTGAGTTTATCGCGAACAGACAGACAGACCCGGATTTTGTTTTATACTATGTAATAATAACCTTGTGATATTGCAATCAATCTTTTAGATTCCTACTGCCATCATCGAATAGGCAATAGTATTATAAGTGTCTTGTGATTATTTCAATATTCTAACAAGATGGTGGCCCCCTTACTAGATCATTCCAGGGAGTTTATGTGACATCTTATCTTATATCTCCGTGGTATTATTTCGTATCCACTTCACCTGTGCACAATAACCGAAGTTTATTACGTAAAATGCCACTAATATTACTAAATATAGAGCCAATTGCGTAAGATTATAAATAAAATATAAAGGCATCTACATGACAAACTAAGACTCCATCAAAAATCCTTGCACTTTTGTGCTAAACTCAAAGGTATGTTAGTGTATAAAAATAAATTATGCTTCAGTATTACTCAAATTTGTTTTTCTTTATCAAATTTTTTATAAGCGCAATAAGGTGACACAATGAGTCATTATACGGTGTAATGTATAATAAAAATACCTGAGAGACCAGACATTACTCAGTGTCTCGCAAAAAATTAACATTTATCTAGGTGAACTTGGAAGGTAAAACATTATGTAAATATTCAATTATATTTCAATTGCTAGATAAAGCAATTTAGAAATAATATCTTTAACATTTATTATACAATTCTTGAATCACAATTACCTATTAGTGTGAAATAGATACAACGAAAACGAAGATTTCCTAAATAAAAATACCCATATAACACAAAGCATTTACATGCATAAAAACAATCTAAGTATATCAAAGTATTCGAATTCTCCTTAATTAGATTGCACGAATTGTTGTTACTGTAACCATTATCTAGCGACTGCAGTTGTAATGGTCGTCTTATTGCAGTCAACAGATACGTAATCTTTATTTTATTATGACGGGTCGACCCCCCATACCAAACATATGCTTTTTAATATGATAACTTTTTCGGTATTGGATTGCGTATTAAAAGTGTAAACTGAAGTCTTTGTCTTTCAGCACTATATCTATTATATGATTTTGTTATCAGATGTATGCAATTTACAAAGCCCAGTATCTACTTTTGTAAATAATAAAAATACCCGCTCATTTAAGAACAATTCAGAGGATTCCACATAGATACAAAACTAGCTTCTGCCCGAGACTTCGCCCGCGTGGAATAGTCACTTTGGGCTAACGCTAACACGCAGCAGGAACTCTCAAAAGGAAAGTAAACCCCGATTTTGAAACATTCTTCATTGGTGCTCCACTCCTATTGGTCTTAACGTGATGATTTAGCCTATAGCCTTCCTCGATAAATTACTTATCTAACACTGAAAGAATTTTTCACATCGGTTCAGTAGTACCTGAGATTAGTGCGTTCACTCAAACAAACAGACACACCCATCAGCTTTATAATATTAGTATAGATATGGTAGACGTTAGAATATTATAAGATTATACCAGAAAAGAAGCTGTGTACACAATTAAGAAACGTTTTGTTGATATTTCAATTTTAATTCAAGTTAGCCGGTTCTGAGACGAGTTTTGTTGATTAAATCAGTAGATAACTTACTCTGATTCTACTACTCTTTTTTTATTCGGAAACGTTGCATATGGAATGGTGAGTAAATTGTTAAAAAAGTGTTGATTAAGTGATAACTGAGTATAATTTTGATTAGTATTATTTAATTGACTAAAGTATTACGATTCAATTGTAAATTATAAGATATATAGCCCAAATTTCGAAAAATGTGATGCATATTTATTGTTAATATAAGTAATAATTTAGTAAATAAAACTATATTTTTAAATCTCCTAGTCACTGTTACGTTTATCTAAAGAACACATATTAAATAGTTTTATCGAATTTAGATTTTAAACATTTGGTTCCCTTTTCAGTTTTCGTATTACATCTCTGATACAAAGTTCTGTACATACGCGTTCTTATGGTCGCTTCAGGAGACCCAAACAAGATATTATTTCGTTAATCGCACTTTCATTGCGACTAAGCGAATGTTAGGAACCAAGATTAAACAAAAGACAATTTGATTTCTCTTGGTTTTGTTTATGTGTGAGAGAAAACTGTTATTGTAAAATATAAACACGTGTGTATATTAGTTTGCACGTGCAAGAAGTGAAATGTCTTTAGGTTATTTACACGATTTTATATATTTTATTCGATGCTTAAAATAAAATTCATAGAAAAAGTTCTACCACATGTTTCCACTCTTAACAACATTTTCTTTTTTTTTTAATTTTTTTTTTTAATTATCTCACTGTCTTCATACATATAATTTAGAATAGAAAGAACTGTGTACTGTGTACCACCTGCATGTAGCATTGGTATCAAACTATATATTATCCAGTTTAGGTTTACTCGTAATGTAGATGTATTATGTTACATTCATAGATTTTTTTTTTTCGAATTGACTACTTTATTGACCAAACAAGGTCTTAAAGCTTCGCCGGACTTCCGCACACATTCATAGATACATCCGCGTAACCGTTTGTTTAATGATAGTGTAACCGAAATCATAACGGCAACGGATTTTTAATTTTTATACCGCGCCTAGAGAAGTTTCATAACACTTCACGGATTTACATCGCGGCCTTATATGGGGTGTCTTAATTAATGTACTCAGGATTCTACTAGATTAGTTTGTCATTGGCTAAAAAGTAAGTTTTATTTCGCACTGACTATGCTATTGACCGGTTAAGGTCTTTACAGCTTCACCGTACTACTAAGGCCGAGCGCTTAGGGCACTCAGCCGATTTGGGTTTTAGGTAACATATACAAGGGTGCACGCACACCTCGGCTTGGGCTGTTACCTGAAAAAAGTCGCGTCTGACCTAGCTAACTATTCTAAGTTATTCATACATATACACATTTGTGAACCATACAATCGAAATTGCATAATTCTCTCTCTCTCATTAAATTGATCGCTCATTCAAGCATTTATTTTTCTTCCTGGATAGGGTTTATTAGGAAATATACATATTGGTATTTATAACATTACTAGTCGCCGCCCACAACTTCTTATATTTATAAATAATGACACTATACATTACCTTTGTGTAACTCTCAACATTTATGCAGCACACGCAAGATAGCTTTCAGATAGCAGAATTCCTTCCAACTTGCTTGAGACTTATCATTAAATGTCAGCCAGTTTAAACAATACCTTTATAAATTATAGCATATATGTTATTTTGATATATAAGCCATATATCATACTGTGAAGTTTCATTAAAATCAATTATATAGTCTTTGCGTGAATATATTAATAGAAATATAGTATAATATTAAGTTTGTTGCAACGAAACTCACAAGAATGGTATTAAATTGTGTTTTAATTATCTGATGGCGAAAAATAATTACTACATATGTCTTAACTGTGTACTTAAAGCTATAATATAATAAAACATACTGCTATGAAAAACGTTTGTCGAAGCGTAGCACGCGGCTATCCCAATTAACATTAAACTTTATCACACTAATGCAGACAGATCACATCTGTTGTTCACATCTTCTATTATCATAATGTCTAATAATAATAATAAATAATTTAAAAGGAAAAAATCGATGCAGTAATTTATTCAGATTATCAATATTTTTAAATTACATTTTTTTTGTATCATAGGAGGCAAACAAACATGTGGGTCACCTGATGTTAAGTGATCACCACCGTCCATAGACATTTGCAACACCAGGAGACGGGAGGTGGGCTTCCAGCGCTCTCACTGCACAAGCACTGTTACTTCACGTCGGTGTTTCTATGCGAGGGTGGTACCGACCCATTCATACTGCAACCACTAATAGCTTCAGCGTGACTCTACCAACTACAACTTTATCACTTTACAATTTACAAATAATAGACCGCGACTTCGTCCTCATTAAATTATAGGATAATACTGTACTCGAAATAAGTTTTAAATAGAGTTATTATAACTTAGTAATGGCAAGTTATAGTAACTTGAAATATTTAGATATTCACTTTAATTTTAATTAGTAGAATGGTATTGGATTTTATCAATTTGTGATGTATATACAACCATCGTTTTTATATCATCATCTATATATTAATACATGAAGCCTAATCTTTGTATCCCTTTTTAACGGAATTGGGCGAACGGATGAACGTGAAACATGGCATAGTTAAAGTTTATATGGAGGAGAAGTGCAGAAAGCTATTTATTTTATATAAAATGCATTAGAAGTACATTAAATTAATTAAAATATGCATTACTCGCACTACTGCTTTAATTTTACACAACATATACACACATGTAAATTTTGACAATGTCATCCATCATTTTACTCTTACGTTCCAATTACCTTTTTCAATATTTTTAACATGACTGACGTTGCATGCCCTTTGAAATCAACTGTTCAAATTGTAGGTTAATTGTATAAAAATAGAACCCTAATAAAGTTCAAACTTTAAAATAATCAATGAACTATGGTCGAATGTCGACCACTGGGCGCCCACTAGTACATATTAATAAAATTTTGAAATTGTTATCATATGTACATTATTAAATATATTATATATATTATATTATTATTATTTTTTTTTATTTGCATCTATTTTTCTATTATAGTTTTCATATTTTGTATTTTTATAATGGTTTATTATATCCAACATTATATTACTATTACTGAGAAAACTCTGAAACCACGAATCCTGAAAATAAAACCAGAAAATGCAGTCCTCGGGAATAGTCTAAAGTTGGCTAGTTTTCTGTTACCCAAAAATGGCAATATGGCAAGCAAAACATAATCTTGAAGAATTTCGTTTTTAACCGGAACGAAAAGGCTAAAAGAGCCCATCAGACTTCGTAACTATATAATAATAATCATAAATACAGTGGTACAACAAAATAATCCCAAGGAGGGTTGATGTCAGGCAGGCGGCCGATCGTAAAAATGTAGCCAAATCATATACCACATGACAAACATGTTGTACCGACCCTACTTATGTGGGATAAGGGTAAGAAGAAGATTGACTCAAAAAGTGTTTTAATTTTTAATAGTGAGCCAATATTTTCGATCAACAATAACTAGATAACGGGTCGATGCGAAAAATACGTCTCGGTAAATTACAGCTCACTTGAAGTGTGAGCTTTTATTTTGTTTAGTTTGTTTGAACACAGCCAATGTAAGCACGTGTTAAGGTCGAATTCACACTAAATGTTGTTTATGTTGTCTTTTTGTTTGTGAGGGGAGTAATTAATTGCTTTACTCGTTTTATCGTAAGTATTAAGTAATATTTTGAACATTTGTGACTTTATTACAAGGTGTCATGGTTGTAATTAGGTTGAACTTAAAACTGTTTTAAAACTTTTTTTCTCCCTTTCTTAGTAAACGAATAGCTTATAAGTATATATTTACGCTGACAGCTTTTAGCTTCTATTTTGTACGTGACCCTTTATCTAGTTATTGTTGATCGAAGGTGATAAACATCAGTTTTTGATATTATTATCTAATATCTACACTAATATTATAAGGAGGTAACGTTTGTGAGTTTGCGACGTTGTAGGGAGTAACCTGGATCTACCAAACCGATTTTGAAAATTCTTTTACCAAGCTATGTTATTTGTGAGGGTCATAGGCTATATATTAACCTGAAAAATGAAAATACTTTTTTGTGATAGTTGGATTTGCAAAGTAAGTCGAACGAAAACTTTTCTTACGAACGCTGCCTTAACGATGAGAGATATATAATTGAGTTCGAGAGAAAAGTTATAGAGCTTGATAATGCCTACAAAAAAGTCAGCGGCAATATATGTCTACCTTTTATATTTAAGTCACAAAAAATGATTTTTATAAATGTTTATCGCTCAATTAAGTGGGCACGGTTTATTTAGGTGTAATATATTTTAACAATGTTAGTAATACACAGAATAATGTT
>MU159152.1:207347-236117 GCA_015888305.1 Antheraea pernyi | reverse complement strand
ATTTTATTTGAATTGGTTATATTCAGAGGTGGTGCCATTCAACTCTTAAGAGGGTGAAATATCGTTTATTTGATTTTCATCCACTTCGTCTCTACGTATTTTACTACGAAACCAGATATATTTATGGACACTAAAAATGGAGAAATAATAAAAAATTACAAAAAATAAACCGCATCCGATGTGAAAAACTAATAAGGCACTAAAAAGCGAAAAATAACTGAATTATTAAATTAACCAAATTAAATAAAAAATATTGATATTCGCCGCTACCTAATACTACCTAAAGTTTTTGTCCACTCTCGTGTCCCGCGATGTATATCTGTATAGTATACATATTTTATTACCTGCAACAAATATGAAATGTAGACACTTGCAACAATTTCTTTCATAGAAATCTAAGAGATACAGACACGTTAGACTTACATTCTTATTATAAAGTATATATAGAAGATTTAATCTATAGATTAGATTGAACGAAACGGACATTATTTTTAAAATATTGTTCTATAGTATTCTGTTGTACTTATTATTTTAAACTATATTGTTATTTTTACTAATATTGCAATCCATAGACACGACGGTTCTACAGCTATATCAAAATAGATTTCGTTTAGACGTAAGAACTGAACAGAATAATCCTATAACTTAATATTATAAATGCGAAAATGAGTTTGTTTGTTCGTTACGCTTTCACGCCTTAACTACTAAAGCAATCATTGTGAGACTTTACATACACGTTGTCAGGGGTACAGAAGAGGATATAGGGTACCTTTCGTTCTGAAAAAAGTACTCTTCCCGAGGGATGAACCAAATCTACATTAACGCGAACGAAGTCACGAACAAAAGCTAGTAATTTATAAGTTAAAGAGTAAATATTAATTTTCAGTCGTAATGTGCAGACATTCTCTTGGAGGTCGTTTATTAGAGCGTCGGTGAAACTAATAACAGAAATAACACATCACTCACATCATTTAATCTTAGTTCAAAACGAGTATTGCTCAGTCACGGAGCCGTCATTAATATCGTGCTAAGATGACCATTATATGCCTGCCACACTGATGGCGATATAATATATATATATATTTTTATGTAATAGGTGGCAAACGGACAGGTGGGTCACCTGATTTTAAGTGATCACCACCGTCCATGGACACCAACAACACCAGAGGAGTCGCAAGTGCGTTTGTCACCCTTTGGGGGGAAGGGTTAGGGGAGGGAGTGGAAGAGGAGCGAGGAGAGGGGAGGGGAGGTGTGCCTCCGGCGCTCTCACTGACCAAACGAAACGCAACAATGCAAGCACTGTTACTTCACGTCGGTTTTCTATGAGAGGGTGGTACTACCCCGGACGAGTGGACCCATCATTCATGCTGAAACCAGTAATAGTTTCCGCGTGGCTCTACCACCATTAAAAATCTTAGTTTTTATATAAATTTATTTAGATTTAATTTAGCAAATAGCAAAAAGCACTAGACTACCGGCAGAAGTGAAAACTTAATCAATGTAATTTAAACTGTATTCTATTTTGAATTTTTAAATTAATTCTAGTTTCTTATCATTAGTATCTATTTCACATCTATTGGCACTCCAGATAATAATTATATAGTTTTTATAGAGATTATTAATTCATCAAACATATAATGGGCTACAAAATCTTCATATAAAATATCAACATTAGATGTACTCTCTCTTATACTACGCGTCGCTAGTCTGACGCAAACTACGCAAACGCAATACGGCCGGTCACGCTTACTAACATGTCGTGATGCGATATTATAAAATTATCTCCTGCCAAAACAATGCAGCTCAACGCGTCTAAAGAAGTATTCCCTTCGAAAACGCGTTTAAAAATACGAAAAGAAATAGCTTTGCCAACCATACTTTATAATAATATATACTACTTTATTTTAGACTAGCCTCTGCCCTCGACTTCGTTCGCATGGAATAGTGACTTTGGGCTAACGCTAACACGAAGCAGAAGCTCTCAAGAGGATAAAATACCCGATTTTCAAACATTCTTCTCTGCTCTGCTCCACTCCTATTTGTCTTAGCGTGATGCTATATAATATAGCCTATAACCTTCCTCGATAAATGAGCTGTATAATACTAAAATAATTTTTCAAATCGGACCAGTAGTTTCTGAGTGTACCCCCTACAACGTCACAAGCTCACAAACTCTACCTCTTTATAATATTAGTATAGATAGCATATATGTTATTTTGATATATAAGTCATATATCATACTGTGAAGTTTCATTAAAATCAATTATATAGTCTTTGCGTGAAAATATTAATAAATATATATTGAAATATTAAGTTTGTTAGTTTGCAATGAAACTCACAAGAATGGTATTAAATTGTGTTTTAATTATCTGATGGCGAAAAATAATTACTGCATATGTCTTAACTATGTACTTAAGGTAAGGTAGGAAGGTACTATGTGCTATGAAAAACGTTTGTCGAAGCGTAGCACGCGGCTATCCCAATTAACATTAAACTTTATCACACTAATGCAGACAGACCACGTCTGTTGTTCACATCTTCTATTATCATAATGTCTAATAATAATAATAAATAATTTAAAAGGAAAAAATCGATGCAGTAATTTATTCAGATTATCAATATTTTTAAATTACATTTTTTTTGTATCATAGGAGGCAAACAAACATGTGGGTCACCTGATGTTAAGTGATCACCACCGTCCATAGACATTTGCAACACCAGGAGACGGGAGGTGGGCTTTAGCTCTTTATAATATTAGTATAGATAGTATAGACAAATATACTTTATACTTTAGTAAAGTTACTTAAAAATAAAGTATGCGATCATACTTTTTTTACAATGCACCCATATGTATACTGTGATGACTAAAATTTAAGATTCGCATGGATAATTAGTAAACTATTATTTATCGCCCCTTATACTGTAACTATATTTGTATCTGTAGATCTTTACAATATTAGTAGTGATTTAAGAAAGGAATTAGAATAAAAAAAACTAATAAGTATAGTACTTCTATAAAAATGATCCATAAAACTACAGTTAAAGAAAGGAGGCAAACGTAATAAGTGAAAAAGAAAGCAAAACTTATTCAACATCGGAATTAACAAAAATGATGATTAAATATATATATGTTTGATATGCAACAGCGAGGCGTGTAATAAATATCGTTATCGATAGTACATCGTTCGTAATGTGACAGAGACTTTAACTAAAGCTAGCAAAGCCATATTGCGAAGATTCTAACTCGACGGGATGAGAGGTTTTATCGTTTATTTTCCCCTCAAGTACAATAATAACTATTACTTGTGTTTAGTACTATACTTATTGACTTATAACTTGTTTGGGATTGCTTTTGAATAATTTAAAAATGTTCGGTCAAAATATATTTTAATAATGGAATTACGTACTCTTTCAATTGTGACAGCTATATTCAACTATATTGGAATGAAGATCGATAGGCATTGTATGTCGTAGAAATACTGGTTTTTGGACTCGTAAACTATTGGAATGGTAATTGGAAAGTGAACTCTGAAACTTAGGTGCCTATTTCTGTAATAGCGTAATGTACACGATATTAGAATGGAAATTGATAGGCCTTATATGTCTTAGAAATAATGTTATTTGAATTCTGTAACTACTGGAATGGTAATTTGAAACTGAAATCAGAAGCCTAAGTGCCTGTATCTGAAATAACGCAACAGTCTTATCAAAGCAGTAAGTAGGTAAATCATAATACTAATACAACTGCTACGCAAATACTGACATTATTGTAGTATCTACTTCACAAAGTACTTCACTTTTTTCTCTATTGCCAGAATCATCTAATTCTGAAAAAAAAAGTTTATGAAGAATTTTTTATTTCATGTAAATACTCGAATATCATTAATTAAATTAATAACTATATAATTATTGCATAATACTAATAAAAATATTTGTTTTACATTTAAGAACTGGTTATATATATTTTATTATAGAGGGCAAACGAATAGGCGGGTCATCTGATGGTAAGTGATCACCGCCGTCTATAAACACTAGCGACACCAGGGGAGTTGCAAGTGCGTTGCCGGCCTGTGTTTGGGGGACGGTGTAGGGGGTAAGGGAGAGAGGGTGGGGAGGGGATATCCGTTGCTCTTACTGATCGAACGAAACGCAACAGTGCAAACACTGTTACTTCATGCCGGTTTTCTGTGATAGGGTGGTAGTACCCCGAGCGAGGCGACCCATTCATGCTGAAACCAGTAGTAGTTTCAGCGTGGCTCTACTTACTACCTACAAATCCTATTCTATTACTAATTTGATTTCAAAATCAAAATCAAAATACTCTTTATTCAATTTAGGCCCTGAGAAGGCACTTATGAACGTCAAAGCTACCACCGGTTCGGAAAACAACCCAGTCATCGAGAAGAACCGGCAAGAAACTCGATCTGGTTTATCCTTTCATAATACATAACATATTTATTTTTATTATTACAACATAATTCACAGACACATAAAGCTACATTCATTTTTAGTGGCTGCACAGAGAGAGGCGTCACTTCCAGACGTCGCTATCGTTCACATACTGATCCACCCTGTAATAACCTTTATGTACTAAAATAACCTTTATATACTAAATTTACTAAACTAATTTCCATGGGGTTCACAGGTTTATTACAGATAATATTTGTAACAATTTATATATTTCATTAATGAAATTCACTGTACTAATTGTTACGATAGTAAGTACGACATAACTTTAAATTATAGCACTTAACTTTTTGGCATTATTATAAAGCTTCCCAATATGCATGGATGGCGCAATACATTATGCTTTCGTCTCGCCACTGTCGACGCATTTAGTGTTATGTGTTTAAATCCGAAACAGGACAGTTATTTGTGTAACCCACAAATTTTTGTTTTGATTATGGTTGTAACTCAGTAAATACTTCTTTACAAATTCTCTTTAGACCACATTCCTTCTCAAATATATCTTTCTTTCTAATTATATACATACTGAAAAGAAAAACCCAATTCAGTTTCTTGCTGGTTATTCTCGATAACATAAATAACACCTTTTGGGCCTAAATTGAATAATTTTGATTATTTAACGACTGTATAATGCAGTCCATGGGCATTAATTTCCCTTTGCAAATCTTCTCTCTATCTCGTATCACGTATTTTAGTTAACGATATAAGATATAACCATGGTGAAAAGGCTGGTCGGCTTAGAATAAATTGTATTTTTCTGTTTATCTTGTACTTACCTAGTGATACAATGTGCCAACTAGAAATAGAAAGATAAATAAGAAGGGAATCTATTAACATCTATGATTGTATCAATCTGCGCATTTTGAAAGTTTTGTTATTATATAAAAGGCAGAGAACACTGACTCTGGAAGAAACACATAGTTCGTAGTCCGGTGAAGCTGTTAAGACCTAGCTTGGTCAAAAGCGTAGTCAGTTGGAAAAAAAAGAACCTACACAATCTCATAATCCGGTTAAAAAGTTAAACGGTAATAACACAAACAACACAACAACTAATTGAATATTAAATAAAGTAACGTATTAACTAATGTGGCAATAAATTAGGCACGTCCTTCATGCAACGTATAAAAGATAAAATATGTTAAGCTTGATACGGAGTGGTGGAGTGGTGCCTTAGAGTTTTCGGCAATTGACGGTGGTCTCTCATCCTGTCCACGTGACGTCCATGTGTGACACTGTCCACGTGAGTGTTTCCATTGGTCATTTAATCTATATTATAATAAAACTGTAACAAGGTCAAATCTGTACATTAAATATTTTTTGAAAATTTTGATCGGGGTAGGCTTTGTTATCGATATAGAAGCCAAAACTAACCCTTTTAAAATGTCTGTCTGTCTGTCTGTCTGTCTGTCTGTCTGTCTGTCCCTGTGAACGCGCATCACTCTGAAAGTACTGAACCGATTTTGACGAAACTTGGCACAGTGATAACTAATGTTACGAGATTACATTTAGGATATTTTTTTTCTCATAAAACGCAAGGGATTCTCCAGGATCTGCCTGTTTGTCTGTCCCTTTAAACACGTATCACTCTGAAAGTACTGAACCAATTTAGACGAAATTTGGCACAGTGATAACTAATATTACAAGGTTACATTTAGGATACTTTTTATCTCATAAAACGCAAGGGATTCTCCAGGATAACGGACGAAAGTAAAAAAAATGTAGTTCATGATATTCTTGACGAATTTTGGTAAGTTTTCTTTGTGCTATATATAGCAGACAGCTTATCTAAAAAATTAAGCTATATTTCCCTATGCTACTTCAAAAAAAAATACCAAAAAAAATTATCACCGTGTTTCGAACCGTCGGCTCCGGCGAAACATATAAAGTCCAGTACGTTATAACTGAGCTACGGGTACATGACATTCCTGTGCGTAATTACCGACCACATGAAACATTTATATAGACAAAACTGTCACTTATATGTTGTTACATTTATTTCATTGTATAAAAAAATTTTTGCTAAACAAAGGTGACAAGATTTATTTATTTATCTATACTATAATAAAACTGTAACAAAGCCAAATCTGTACATTACAAGGTTACATTTAGGATACTTTTTGACCCATAAAACGCAAGGGGTTCTCCAGGATAACGAAAGAAAAGAAATTAGTTAATGTAACTAGACTTTTTTGCGACACCTTAGTATAAGAGCCAGCAACGTTGGAAGAACGAGAATCTTAGAAAAGCTGGTTCTTTAATATGAAGATATGTTATGCCATTCCAAACAGGATTCAGGATACCTGGTAGCCGGTTAACGTTGTATTTTTTAATGAGAATTACACCTTTACAGATCAACATTTTGATTTATAAATAATTTAAGGAACATTTTTTGTCAGTAACTTTTATAAGTTTAACGTTTATACGTTATTAAAAACATGAATTTTTCACTGCCAGACAATTTTGTTATTGACAATAATGTGCCTGGTGATATTCTTTATAAACAAAATAATTCATTTCAAACCATCTTATTTTTTCCCTTGCAAAGAACATATTTCATTTTGTTAACCAGGCTCTTCCACAATTATGGCTATCTTTATTATACAGCCAGTGTTGCGCTAAGCTAAAGTTATAACTAAGTTATTCTATACATAGGTTTTGGTAGGGGGTAGAGCCACGCTGAAGCTATTACTGGTTTCAGGATGAATGGGTCGGCTCGCCCGGGGTAGTACCACCCTCTAACAAAAAGCCGACGGGAAGTAACAATGCTTGCATTAGTGCGTTTCGTTCGATTAGTGAGAGCACCGGAGAGGCCCACCTCTCTTCCCCTTCCTCCTCTCCCCTTCCGCTTCCTCCCCCTCCAACACAGGTTGGCAAGGCACTTACGACTCTCCTGGTGTTGCAAGTGTCTATGGACGGTAGTTATTACTTAACACCAGGTGACCCACCTGTCCGTTTGCCTCCTATGACATAAAAAAATACATTATATTTTTAATTTACCCTTTTTTATGTTGAAATAAAATAATATTAAAAAAAAGTATGTGTGTGTACTTATGTACACGCATTAGAAGTTATACTTCTTTGGCGTAACAAGTAAAAATCTTTTCAAAAATTTTATCTTGCGCCTTATTCTACGTTTGTAGAAAAAACGACACTAACAATAAAAAAAAGGTATTTAATACAATGAAAGTTTTAATATAAAGAAATACAAACAACAAATACAAAGAAACAAAATGTTGACTATAGCTAACTTCAGGGTGTCGGTTTTTCGTGACGGTGTGTGCGCGCAACGTAAAAATTTACTCTCATCATTTTTCCCTAACGCGCCAAAAGAAATATAACTTCAATAAAATTACAGATATCTTAACATGGTTTGAACATACTTCTTTATTTACAAAAAATTGCATCGGGCACATTATTGTTAATATCAAAAATGTCTGGCAATAATAAATTCACGTTTTAGTAGCGTTTAAAAGTTAGTGAAAAACAAAACATTCTAAAAATGTGAGAAATCTTTTAAAATAAGCCTAGAACCCGTTCGTAGCGTCATCTACGGGGTTCAATTAAGATAAAAACTAACCTACATATATTGGCGGTAACGTAAAAAAATAACTTGAGGGGTCTATGGACCCCAGTTGGAACCAAATTACTTTCCCTTTTTTGTAGACGTTTACTATACAGTCAGTATAGTTTACATTATAAAATATAAAGTTGATAGAGTTCAATTGTAAATTAAACGATAAAAATATTTATAAAATAAATAATAATAAATTAAACACTGAATGATCTGGAATAGTCAAGTTAATAAAAGTTAATACATCAAAAAGTAATTCTTGAGTTGGTTTGATATTGAAATGAAAATTACTATACTGACTGTATAGTAAACGTCTAGAAAAAAGGGAAAGTAATTAGGTTCCAACTGGGGTCCATAGACCCCTCAAGTTATTTTTTTACGTTACCGCCAATATTTGTAGGTTAGTTTTTATCTTAATTGAACCCCGTAGATGACGCTACGAACGGGTTGTAGGCTTATTTTAAAAGATTTATCACATACCATCTGGGTAAATGTTTGAGTGAGCCCCTTGATAGTTTGGATTTACAATTGGAAACTGTAGGTGTGGCTGCAATCGGGTTTTAGGTTTAAAAATATAATTGAAACCGGTGATAACCGTTTTGGTGCAGACGAAGTCGCACGGGTCAGCTAGTAAATAATAATTATTGAGTCTATTAAAACCGATATATTCTAATCTTTGATCAACAATAACTAGATATCGGGTCGGTGCGAAAAATACGTCTATTTAAATAACAGCTCACTTGAAACGTTAGCTTTTATTTTGTTTAGTTTGTTTGAAACACAGCCAATATAAGCACGTTTCACAATGCCGCAGTGCATTCAAAAGATGCAAAAATAATATCTTATATAATATAATAATATCGTATCTTACTTTCCCTAAATACATGTTGAATATATCTTATTTAATCTATATCTTATTTTAAGCTTTATACTAACAAATAATATTAAGTTTTGAACAAAATTACCGATTTTAAACCTGTGGTACAAATGTTTGGTCAAATCTCGCCAACCACGCACAATAACGGGAAAAAGTACTTTATTCATTGCGAGTTAAGGTTGAATTCACACTAAATGTTGTTTATTGTCTTTTCATTTGTAAGTGACGGGAGTATTATTGCTTTGCTCGTTTTATCGTAAGTATTAGATAATATTTTTAACATTCGTGACTTTATTACTAGGTGTCATGGTTGTAATTAGGTTGAACTTAAAACTGTTTTAAAACTTTTTTTCTCCCTTTCTTAGTAAACAAATAGCTACACATAAGTATATATTTACGAGGACAGGATTTAGCTTCGATTTTGTACGTGACCCTTTATCTAGTTATTGTTGATCAAAGATTCTAATAGTCTACTCATTTACGCAAAAGGCGGGCAATATTTTCCTAGTGTATATATGTAAATAAGTACGCACGTATATTTTATTTCTGTAGGCTTCAATGTTTGATGGATTCTAATATATGAGATATCGTTAGACTAGTCTTAACAGTAATAGTAAAGTATGATATCTACAAATAAATGAGAAAGGAGGCATAGAATTTAATTAACTACCTTAACCTTGCCTTAACATACTTAAAAATTGTAACTATAGTTTGTACAAGGAAACATTTAGCTTACTTCGCAAATATACACAATATTATGAACATATAGACACTGTAGAACCATAGCAAATCGGCCCCAGTTTTTGATTGGTAGATATTTTCTCTAAATCATGCTTGGAGAATAAGTAGGTAAAGTATTAAATCCCCGAAAGTACCAAAACTCTAATTCTATTAGCTGTCGAGAAATGAAATAATAATATTAATAAATATATTGATAAAATAAAAATAAAATTATTATATATTAATGAATATATGAATAGAAAAAATCTTATCCTCAGGATTGAATAAACCAATTTATTTAAAATTGTAATATGTTCTGAGAAGCCATAATAGCTTTTAATAAAAAAAGACAACAGCCATCCAATTGCCCGGTTTCCTCCAGAAAAAAAGTGCTATTGGTTTGACACAAAAACGAAACTCTATTTTTAATAATATAAGTGTACATGTTACCCTACACAACAAGTTCAAGTCAGAATTTTCAAAGAACATGATAGTTATTTTTCTGCTACACCAATTAATGTATTTCAATTATTTCACTGTTCGTCACATATTTCTTTTTTTTTTTGTAACATCATCTGAATGTCACTATTACGTTCGTAAAAACCATTTAAAATATAGTAAAAGCTCAAATAACACCATGTTATATTAGCGATGGAGTTTATAGATATTTGATAGAATAAAAACCAAATACTAATGAATAAAAAACCATGACATAATAAATCATTTTACTTCCATGTTGTTGCGATTGTTTGTTATTCGTATTTGTTGCACGAAAGATATTTATCAAACATTCTAAGGCCTGTTGCAGCATTAAATAAATAATTTGATAAATAGAATACTTTCAGTAGTTCTGATACCTTTATGTAGATTTAATAATAGTAAATGGCAATAGAAATAAGAAAACGGGGTATATATATGGGTATATATGGGGGGTATGTTTACGAGAAAGTGACGTACACTATTAGTTTTATACTCTACGTTTAGAGTTTATTAGTGGGTGTACAATTCGCCAGGTTATTTCACACATGGCAAAGTCTAGACGCTGCAATGTCTTTGTGCTAAGAAAATTCGACTCACGTTATTACCCATCGCAGTAAAAGTAAACAAAAGCATAAAAATCGTCGTTTGACCAATTTTAACGTTGAATTGTTTTCGTAAAAACGCGAATTAGCTTGTAAATTTTCGTTTATTATCTAAAGCGGGGGTGGATGATTGAAAAAGTCTTACGTACTCTCATTTTACTAGAATAAAGGTAATAAAAGAAGTTTACACAACGAACAATAACCAATTTACTTATGAAACACCGTTCCCGGATACAGGCCATTGACATAAATAAATCATTATTTTTTCCCCAACGCCGCCGTTGGCTTAGAACGTTATAGTCGAATTTCAAAACGAATTTTCATTGTAATGCGCCACAAAAGAAAAATGAGAGGCTATATTTGAGTAGCATTGTTAAAAATTAATTTGATACCTTTTTACCTCGAATATCTTGGGGATACGTTTTATAAGAAAATTTTCGTAAATGATGTCTGTATAAATTATGTTGTTTAAAGATTATGAAAGCGTAAGATGAGATTAAAATAATATGTAGGCCTCATCATATTGAATGTATTACATATGAAAGCAGAGCTAAAGGTTTTTTGTACTTCTTGCCTTATCCCACACTAATTGTTAGCAAATGTTATCACCCACCTCCGGTGCCCGCTGCATCACATTCAAGAGGCGAGACTACAACACGACCGGAACATTGATATTAGCGCCACCATATTATAAATATACATTGACACTAGCGCCATCATATTAGAGATACACATTGATACTAGCGCCACCATATTAAGAGACATATTGAAACTAGCGCCACCATAATAAAGATACATAACACCTTTTATATGGTTATATTATTACTTACACTTTTTTTTTCTCGAACTGACTACGCTATTGACCTGGTAGGGTCTTCACAGCTTTACCGGACTAATTACTTACACAATTAATTTATACTTTTTCTTAAATAATCCTCTACTCTCATATCTCTTGATCTTCATAGTTAACACTCCTCTACTAAATTTGCTCTGATTCCTGTGCATAACATTTAAATCGCACAATAACCCGCTATTCCTCAAATTCTATGTCACTGAACGTGCTTACTTACTGGTTTTAATATATTAAATAATGTTTAAATGTTTAATAAAACCCAAAGAAATGATGAACAGCAATTGACAATGACTAACCTACATACAGCTTGCTTAAAAAGTTTGTAACAACCAAGAAACCTCTGGAATTACTGATGTGATTTTAAAGATTTTTTCTACGTTCAGACACAGTGTTTTTATAGTTGTGTATTTGTTATGTTTAAGAATTCCTGGTTTATTTTTTATTCGTGATTATTTAATGATTTATAATTGTATTTTTGTTAGGTTCGACACAATCATTATATCCAATATATAAAAATCTCGTGTCACGGTGTTAGTGTTCAAACTCCTCCGAAATGGTTCGACCGATTTTTATGAAATTTTAAATGTATATTTGGTAGGCATGAGAATAGGTCGTAAAGTATATTTTATACCTCTAGGTGATTAGGGTGTCCTTATCCAGGATTTCTGTTCTATTTCTTAGTTTAAATATTTTTTTAAACTCGTTACCTAAAATACCTATAACTACAAATTTGAACACTCCTCTACCCCACCCTCCCATTTTTTAATCGCGATTTTAGTATTTTTGCGAGAACTATGTCCAAACAATTTAACGGTCGTTCGTATTTTAAACAGAACGATATTATTTATATTGCTGAGTGACAGGTGGCGCTATGTCCACCTCATCGGAATTACTTTCACACATGCGTAAGTCATTCGCTAAACCAACTATGTATGTGTTTAAGTAACTTCCTGAATTGTTTGGTTGACAATTGGAAACGGTGGGAGTAGCTGTAACCGGGTTCTAGGTATTTTAAGATTTTGGATTAACCGAGGTAACCGATAGGTAGGTAACCGATTTCACGCAGACGAAGTTGCGCGGGCTAGCTAGTTACTTTATATGTTTGATACATCGAAAATACACATATAGTGTGCTTAGTCTATGTATATGTATGTATAAGTATATATATATATATATATATATATCTCGATATATAAGTTACGCTATAAACTTATGTTTTTGCAAATTCAACTTTACACGAATTACTTAAAGATGTTTTTACAAAGCAGTGTACAAAGACGCGAGTGATGCGAGACTATTTGAAATGAGCACACTATTCTCAATTGTTGATTGTAGTCCGGTGAAGCTGTTAAGACCTGCGTAGTCAGTTCGAAAAAAAAAGACAGTAAATAAAATCACAACTATTTGTTAGCAAAACTGTTAAATAGAGTATATTAAATGGGAAGTAAAATATTATGACATGCTCTACACATTACTGTAAGTTATATATAGTTCTTGCTTTTTTTCTAACACGTATTATTTGTGTCTGACTTTTTTAGCTCCATGGAAACATACTGTCACGTGAGATCTTATCTTTTTTGCTTTTACTGCCTTTTTTTACATGTTATTCTAAAACTATGTTAAACAGATGTACTGACTATTTTACATATATAATTATATAGCAACTAGCTGACCCGTGCCCACTTCGTCGGGCGGTAATAGGCATTATTAAGCTACAACTTTTGTCTAGAACTCAATCATATATCTCTCATCATTAAGGCAGCGGTCGTAAGAAACGTTTTCGTTCGGACATTTTTTCTCCGACTCCCCAGATATTACCCCCCTACAACCTCACAAACTTTAACTGTTTATAATATTAGTATAGATAAATAATTAACTTCTGTCCGCGACTTCGCACGCGTGGAATAGTTATTTTGGGCTAAGACGCAGCAGAAGCTCTCAAAAGGAAAAAAAGGCATAATTTTAAAACATTTTTCTTTGTTGCTCCGCTCCTATTAGTCTTAGCGTGATGATATATATCCTATGACACTCACAAATAACGTGGCTTTCTATTGGTACAAGATTTTCAAAATCGGTTTAGTGATTCCTGGTATTACCCCCTACAACCTCACAACGTCACAAACTTTATAATATTAGTATAGATGTCCTATTATATTTCATACATGGCAATGTAAACACAAATTTAAACTTTGAGTTATTGTCCAACAGTTATAAGCACGCGGTATATTAAATTTTCAAATAACAGAATTTAACTCCCAGTAATATATATAGCAAGGAGAGCGCTAACTAATATTTACTAAATTTATAGTTCCAACAAAGGAGAAGTACACCGCTTAACTCAACACAGACTCAAATGAAACAGTTCGCTCGGGAAAAATGAAAACTTGTTAAATATCTAATTACGTTCGATAATTAAATCACGAAGCCAACATTGTTAGCTAGACGAAGTTCTGATATCGTAGAAATTATGAATCCAATTACTTGTTCTTGTTCGACAAGTTCAAGCACCAGCGCGGTTCTCACTTGGGCACTTTTGCGTAGACGTGGCTCGATTTACAATATCCAATATTAATTTTAAACCAATAGCATAGTATTTATAAGTTATTTATTATAATTAGTATTCTAATAATTGTTAGAGACATGTACCGATATAAATATGTATATATTGGGATTTTTTAAACGTTTTTCTAAGAACAAGTTGAATTCCGTTCTCTACATTAATGAACATTGTCAGTTCTATTTTTAAAAGGCTGTTGATAGTAGTAAACAGCAGGATAAAAATTTTACACAGTAAGTGTAATTATCTTATCAGCATATATTAACATTAATAATACAATACCAGAAAACAAATTAATAAAGTGGACTCCTATACAATGGAAAGTACTTTTTTAATGTTCTTTTTTATTATTTTTTCATATATTAAAAACTTTGTTATGTATACAAACAAATATCAAATTTGACAAGATTATAATGCATACCCTAAGGTAAAACAACTAATTTAAAAACCATGGCAAGTGAAAAGAGCCTATTAAATCAATGTAAAAAAAAATCCGTTAACATGTAACACACATATTTTGCTAAGGAACGAGAATTTCAGCACGTAAATCTTTGGCCGTTTTTTGAAGTTGTTTGGCCGTGTTGAGCGATTATTGATAAGGGAAAAGCAGGATCGCGTCACCGATGGCGTCAACATGTTTTTGACGTATTAAGCTTACGCCGGACTAGCGACACGTAGTACAGCGGCATGTGTAAATGTAATACTGATATTTAAAATTATCTATATATTAATACGTGAAGCCTAAACTTTGTATCCCTTTTTAACGGAATTGGGCGAACGGATGAACGTGAAATTTGGCATAGTTAAAGTTTATATGGAGGTGAAGTGCAGAAAGCTATTTATTTTATATAAAATGCATTAGAAATACATTAAATTAATTAAAATATGCATAACTCACACTAATGCTTCAATTTTACACAACATATACACACATGTAAATAAAAAAGACATTTTGACATCTGTCAATCAACTGTCAAATTTTAAAAATACACAGTTATTCCATTTTTTTGAGTTTTCGCTTCTGTCGGCAATGCATATTACTGCCTTGACTTTTTTATGTTATGAGATTAAAAATCTTTTTACTTTTATAACATTTATTGTTAAGCGGTAACAAATTTGATGAAGAGTAGTTACCATTAAAGAAATTACTGGTCCAATAGAATTTTTTTAAAGATATATTTTATTATTAATTTCGATATTGTAATTAACACGTATAGAGTCAAAGCGGGCTACTAAAAGCCTAAAAGCAAATATGAGTTTCGTACTCCAAGAATTACAACGGACAACATTAGATGTAAATTGAATAAAAAATACCTGTTTGAGAGTGCATATATCATTTGTCTATAGATTATTTGTGTGCGAAATGCAGTGAGATATATCGTTTAGTTGACTGATCATTTCTATACAAACTTCATGTTACCATGCAGTCCGTGAGCGCTATTCCCGATCCTCGTTTGCTGTATTTCTAAGAATAACTTCTAGTATAATCTTAGCATAAAATTTTCTATCGCATTATAGCGCTCGAGGGATAATAATTCCAACTTTGTAATATCCCCTTAACCACGTGAATGAATTTTGCGCATGATAATCATGTTATCGTATCTTTGATACTTCGTCTGACATGTTGTTAGAAGAAACTACTTCTATTTATAATTTTACTAGCTTTTGCCTCTGGTTTCGCATACGTTAATGTATATTTGAGTTATGCCTTGGGAACAGTTTTTTTTCTTGGCTAGATGCACTTCATATACTTTTCTGAACTTGTAATTTTTTATGTTGTAGGAGGCAAACGGACAGATGGGTCGCCTGATGTTAAGTGATCACCACCGTCTATAGACTTTAAAAACACCAGGCGAGTTGCAAGTGCGTTGCCAGCCTGTTTTTGGGGGAAAGGGGGAGGTGGGAGAGGAGAGAGAGGGATATAGACTCTAAAAACACCAGGTGAGTTGCAAGTGCGTTGCCAGCCTATGTTTGGGGGGAAGGGGGAGGTAGGAGAGGAGAGAGAGAGAGAGAAGAGGGCCTCAGGCGCTCTCACTGCCCCAAAGAAACGTAACAATGCAAGCACTGGTACTTCACGTCGGTTTTCTGTGGGTCGGGTGGTAGTACCCCGGGCGAGCCGACCCATTCATTCTGAATCCAGTAATAACTTCAGAGTGGCTCTACCACCTACATGACGAGTACATGACGATAACCTAACAACGAGTATGAAACATTTTATGATGATCGGTTGACGAATTACGCCGTGGAATCGTAACAAATATACAAACAAACTCACATTCGTATTTATAGCATTAGTTAGGATGATTGTTATTGATTTAATTTTATGTTATACTAGCGGGCCCAGCAGACGTTATTCCGCCCTGATAATAAATAAAGCCTTGACGAATGATATATCTAAACCTTCCTCGTAAATAACTTTATGTACCGGTGAAAACTGTATGAAATTCCGGTTTAATAGTTTTTGAGTTTATCGCGAACAGACAGACAGACGTAGCAGAGGACTTTGTTTTATAATATGTAGTGATAGCGATCACTACATGAACATCACCAGATTCACAGATTTTGATTTTTTTTATTCTACAACGCTTCTGACAATGATATTCATACCAGTAATTCAATAGTTATTATTAACATGTTCCAACCATGAACAATTTTTTTTGAAGTTATACTTCTTTTGGCATTTTAGGGTAAAAAGATGAGAGTAAATTTTAACGATGCGCACGCACACCGTCACGAAAAGCCCTGAAGTTAGCTATAGTCAACATTTTGTTTTTTTGTATTAAAACTTTCAATGTATTTAATACCTTTTTCCTGTTAATGTAATAATACTGTTAGTGTTGTTTTTTTTACAAACGTAGAATAAGGCGAAAAATAAAATTTTTGTAAAGATTTTTATCTTTTTACACACACTTTTTTATATTACAAAAATATTACTGAGTATTCGATTATCTTTAAAACCTATATATTATACCATACAATTATAGTCCGTATTATTTAAATATAATAATTAGTTACATGAAATTATTAACATTAGTCTGGTTTTCATATCTATCGGCTCTCCGAACAAAAGTTATATCCATTTTATTAATTGATCAATCCAAAATAATAATATTATATCTACACGGGTCGCTATGTTAGACGTAACTAGTCTGACGCAAGCGCAATACGTCACGAGCATGTCGAGGTCATTAGTGACTCGAACTTATAAGTTTTCCTCTAGCGTCCAAATCATTCAACGCGGATAAAGAAAATTCTTCTGCTTCGTCTTCACTTAAAAAAAAATAGTTAAAAAAACCACGCTTCCATAAAAAATCCAACTAAAAAACAGAAAATAAAATTTGATAAATTTTTTTAAGAATAGTATAAATTAGAAATAAATGTATATTTCTAATTTACACTATTCTTAATCCAAATTTATTGAATTTATTTACTGTTTTTAGTTGGATTTTTTATGAACGCGTGTTTTTTTAAACTATTATTTATTTTTAATTTTTTAGTTAAATTTTTTTAACTTTGTTTTTCAGATTATTGCATTGTCATCGACCTTTGACAGGTGTGCAAAGTTTGAATTAAATCTGATCGTTCAAAGTAAGACAAAATCGAGTTCAAAGGGATCGGTTACATACATACATACAGGTGAAGCTAATAAAAGCGTGATAAAAAATTGGAAAAGTTAATGGTAACGCACACTGATTGTATAAACTGTAACTGTATAAATTGTACTTACTGTAAACGCAAAATTAGGAAAAAACGTATTACAAGTAGGCTTTTTTAATTCTATTAAATCAAGATTTATATTGCACGTACTTATTTTGAATTGACTTCAATAGTGCAAGACAACAAAAAACATATATCTTGGCCAAAATTTACCTTTTTACATGGACTAAACATTACCATTAAATTTTAAAGCGTGTTAAATTCAAAAGTGCTATAATGTGCATTAGTTAGTTGAAAAACAAAAGTGTTTTATCTACATGATCGATTAAATTTCCGCTATAAATTACTCCGGTTTATTATATCTTATATTGCTAAATATCGTGAAAGCAAATTATACGGAACATTAGTCTTGGTCCCTCCGAGCGAGGCGGCGCTGTACGGACGCAGGTGAAACTGTCAGCTGTCGGGAAGCTGGATGTTTTGCTAATTATTCTTTTACAGTACTCTGATAAAGGGTTCTTCCTACTATTTATACATGTACGCCTGCTAATGTGTATTAGGGGTTAATGATTCTTTTGTTTTCTCGGAAATAATATCTATCGCAAATATTACTAGTGGATACCCGCTGCTTCGTTGTGCATTAAATATTTTTTTTTAATTTAGAAAAAATCGCAAATAGCAATGCTGTCCAAAAAAATAAGTAGCCTAGATACATAGTCCTATGTATGTATGTTCAGTAGTGTTGACAACACCCTCTCATAGAAAACTCAGGTGAAGTAACAGTGCTTGCATTGTTGCGTTTCGTTCGGTCAGTGAGAGCGCTGGAGGCCCACCTCTCCTCCCCTCTCCCCTCTCCTCTACTCCCCTAAACCCTTCCCCCAAAGGGTGGCAACGCACTTGCAACTCCTCCGGTGTTGTTAGTGTCCATGGATGGTTGTGATCACTTAACATCAGGTGCCCCACATGTTCGTTTGCCACCAATGTCAAAAAAAAAAAAAAAACGTGATTGAGCCTCAACGGACCTGTATTTTCATTATACAGGTTGTCCCAGAAGTCGACGTCAACGCCTATAATTTTTAACATACGTCACTTAGAATATCTTATTTTTTATAACTATTATGCCTTAGGGCGTTAACCGATGCCGACTTGTCGTTGACTTTTAGGACACTCCGTATATACAGTATAAAACAATATACGTCACTATAGATATGAAAGCATGCATATTTAAATGGCCTTAAATCTCTTGAACGACTGGACGAATTGTTATGAAATTTGGTATATCTCGTCATGACCACTCACCATTTTATAAAATGCTTTAAAAATAGTAAATTTAATGCTTAGTTCATTTATACACTGCAATGAAAGCAGGTGATAGCAACAAAAACATAAAAATCAAAGTATCCTTACAATTAATATTGCTGTCCAAAAAACGTCGGGCACATCTGCCGTTTTTTGCAATACTGAATTTTATGTGTATTCGGAATGAAGAATAAAGGTGGAAGTAATGAATTATAGTTAATGAAAAATCAACTTAGATGCAATTCGCTAATGCATCAAATTACGACTTGTGTTGATTTATATGCGCCCTTTTTAGGAATAGAATATTAGTTAGTAAATTTCTCGCATCGTATGCAGAAAAATTGAAAACGTGCATCACTTGATAATGGAGTGAGCTAAGAACCGCATCGAAAGAGAGTCGTTGATGAGTAGTATGAAAAGTAGTTACCAGAACATTGGTATTTGTCACCCAGTTCGGGTGAAGCTAATATGCTGTATGACCTAGTAATTATACCTCATCAGCGACTCTCTGGAGCTGGAGCTGGAGCTGGAAGGATTGGGTAACAATGGGGCTGATATGTTCAGTGGAATAAAAGCCCTTAAGTAAAAAAACTTATCGCATAAATATAGTTAATGTTTTTGTCTGCTTAGTGCTTCCAAACAATCGTTCTATAGTAGTGCAACCTAGAATACCATTGGATTGACGAATAAATTGCCAAAGAATATAGTTTGGTTTAACGGCTATATTGTTTGGCAGTTCCACTGTATCCGCCAATTCATTATTATTGTAGATTGAATTCCACTAGCTTATCAGGTCTTTGATCTTTATTTACATTGTTCATGTAAATTCCTATTCGGCATACATTATAAAAGATCCCATTTAAGTATTAATTTCTTGTTAATAACTCAACAAAGATATTTTGTTACATAATTATAATTTTTTTAATTAGTATTTCAGTATTAATTTTCACTTTCTTTTTCCAATATAAAACAATCTTCAGTACATGTATTCCTTTAATTATTTATCCTTGTAATTCGATATATTTAATGTAATAAATATTTAATAATCTGTACGTAATCGAACATTTTTGAATGATGAGATCGAATTGAACGAACGCTTTCAGAGTTGCTAGCATAAACAACTTAAATCAGATGTTTAATTAGAAACCGCTTGGACACGCCTTTGTAATAAAGTATTTTAAACATGACTTTAACTAGATTTTGAATTTTAGGCACTGCTTAGTACATCTCGTGTTATACCCGTGTTCAGTTTTGGTTTTTGTAATAAGACTGACTATGTGTCAGGTTCTATAACGTTGCCAAACAATATATGTTACAAAGGACCGTTACGATACGACATTTGTGTACGGCTTACCGTGTTTGTTTCTTTTTAATATTCTAATGTCTACATTTATTTCAATGTAATATGTACTTTAATAAACAATGTAGAGTATTGCCGTAGTTGGCGCCAGAGGGCGTGCGACACACAGTTGGTGCCGCAACTCCCCGATAAAGCCTTATTTATACACTTTTGAAAACGCTCACTGCTCCCGTAGCGATAAGAAATTTTCTCAAATTATTTATTTTATATCCACCGAGATCATTATGAAGGTTGATAGCGGACTGTATGCTAATGTATTCAAATTGAAAAGTGACATTGTGTATGATATGTGGTTTTTTTCTTATTATTTAAAAATACAAACATTTGCTTCGCATTGGGATATTTAATTTCAGAAGATCAGAGCCTTAGGACATTATGAAATTTGCCAATTAGACTTCTTACATAATAAACTGTCAACGAAAATTCATTACAATAAACAAAATTCCAAATCAGGGACCTTGTCCCAAAATTTCATAACTGAAATAAAAGAATAATAATTCTAAAGTATTTTTTGTGAGAAAATAATAAGTTTTAAAATACATCAATTGGAATTTAAGCAATACAATCATCTCTAAGTGATGTCACTTGATAGGACGCTTGTTGTCAGTACATAAACATTAAAACAGAGTTTGGAAAAGATTTGTAAAATGAAAAAAGAAGTGTGTGTGTACTTATGTACACGTGTTAGAAGTTATATTTCTTTGGCGTAACAAGATAAAAAAAATCAAAAATTTTATGTTTTGCCTTATAAAACATTATATTATAATTATAAACGCCTTTATGTAGAAAAAACGACACTATCAATAGAAAAAGTTGACTATTGCTAACTTCAACATCGTAAACTTTACTCTGATCATTTTTACCTAACGTGCCAAAAGAAGTATAACTTCAAAAACTTCGTTAATATTATTTCTATCTGTTCATATATTCTAATTCTCGCTACTTCTATAAATACATTTTCTTTGAAACCATTCTTACGATATTCTGAGTAAGACAGATGTTAGAGACGTTTTTTCCTGTTAATTTTTAAACACTTTTCTCTAAGTTCTGAAGTTATTCATTATGTAAATTTGTTACAACTCTTGGTAGAATTATAAGAAAATATAAATATTATTTGTTGTAGTTAATCGTAACTGGCAGTATATGGAAGAAGCTGGTTTTTAAATTATGTACATTGTGTCAATTTTACAAAATACTAGCGGGCCCGGCGGACGTTGTCTTGCATCGATGATAAAAAAAACCTTGACAAATTATATACCTAAACCTTCCTCATGAATCACTATATCTACTAATGAAAAGCGCATGAAAATGCGTTCAATAGTTTTCGAGTTTATAATAAATATATTAATATTCTGTTTTATAATATGTAACGATTGTTGTTTTGTTATTATTTAATGTCAATAGTATAATGTATATATCTCTCTATAATATAAATAAATAATTACATTATTATTTGTCATATCCTATATACAACATTATTAGGTTTAATAATAGTTCTTTAATATAAGTAACCCTCATACACACACCTAATATTACTATGTCTCACCAGTACACGATGGTAGCAAACAACACATACTCTATGCTTCCTACAGAGCGAACACAATATTCGATGTGTTGACTGCGGATTATACCCGGCTGGCTAGAAGCCTTGCACATAATGCGATGATATTGTTCAAAGGAATTTCACAGAGCTCGTCGTGAGATAGCCGGCCATACGATAAGTATGCAGAGCCATTGTATATTTAGAATTTATTCGTTTCAAAATTATAATACCTTACGTATTATATTAACCCTAATAAAGATAATAAGTTTCAAGCCATTTTAAAAGAAATACCATGTAATTTCATGAATACAAGGATAGTACATTAGAAGGACAGTAGAAACATTTCGTAGTTTTAATTAATGTATTTATTCTTTATATCCTATGTTTCTATATAAATAAGATGGAGGGTACATATTTTGAGGGAGTTTCAACGTTAGCCTGAACGACTGTATCGAGCTGTCACGGTATCGTGTATCGGTTTTTGGATGGGACAGTATTATGATAGTGTTCGACTTCATATCGAAAAAAATATTCTTACTTAATTATTATTATAGTCGTATCAGTATATTCCTTCACCATTTTACATGTTACTGATACTTATCGACTACATACTATGATCAACTGTAAATTTTTCCTGTTTGATATATAGAGTATAGATATATAAGTTAGAACTGGATGAGTATATTAAGGCATATCAAAAAATCAGATTAGAAACGCCCCACAACTGAGCAGAAACCTCTTAATATCTATGCCCACACACGAGCTATTGGCGCTTTTAGATCTATTTTTCTGTTTTTTTATTACCCGTTACATTGTGGTGCTGTAATAATATTTCTGAAGGCATTCATATTTCCTTACAATGCCTAGTTTGTTACTAATAAAATTCATATGAGTATTTCAAAAAGTTCGTTGTAACACGTCTTTGTAATTACAGATATCTGATAGATATTTCATTCGTCTTCACGATTCAGCCATCAATAATATAATTTAAATACTTTAAAATCTTTTAATTCGCTTTTCATAATTTATCACAACTTTTTTCTCATACAAGGAGCTAGTCAAATGTTTAGTATAACAACAAATTTCAATATTGAAAAACTTATTAATGAAATACTCAAAGTGAAATAATTTAATCTCTGAATAAATATTATTAAAGTGATTTGAATTTAAAACAGTATTAGAGAACAAAATAGATTACTACTTCGTTCTTCTAAAAGTAAAATTGGTCTTATTACAGTATACTGAGGTAATTAAAAGTAGCAAAAGTCAGTTCTAATATCTAAAAATGAAAAGCTAATAACAATATCTGTCCAAATTCCTTTATGGTTTCTATTTCGAATTAATTAGTTTAATCGGGCAAGTATTACATTGTTTTAAACGGCATAATGACACCTATTTATGCGTAAATATTGGAGAAATAAATTATTATGACGACATAATTTTGCAAATGATTTGAAATGATTCCAAACTAAGTGCAATTTGTGCTATGGTAACTAAACAGTTGATGTATCTACATAAACCGATAATTAACGTCCATACCCACAACTGACAATTAAGCTCATCACACAAAAGTTAACATAAGCGGATTCCGAACCTTTTTTTATACTATAGGAGGCAAACGAACAGGTGGTTACCTGATGTTAAGTGATCACCACACACTTCACATTACAGGTCACAGGGGGAGAGGGGGAGGTGGGCTTCCGACGCTCTCACTGAACTAACGAAACGCAACAATGCAAGCACTGTTGAGAAGACTTCACGTCGCTTTTCTATTAGAGGTACCTACTACCCCGGGCGAGCCGGCCCGGCCCATTCATGCTGAAACCGGTAATCGTTTCAGCGTGTCTCTACCACCTTGGAACTTGAGAATTCTTAGCTAAATAGAAGGACTTTATCATTATACCTCGAGGTGTTAAATTAGCGATATAGCATGTAAACTGTTGAATAGAAACTTATTTGTATCAAACTCTGAAATATATGTTCGATTTTATTTCGCGACTTCGTAATATGTTGTAGAAATAGCGCCTCTACCGTTTCGCACGCGGAAATTGAACGGTAGCTACCGATGCATTGTGTAGCGGTCGCGGTAGGGAGTAGCGACGCCGGCGATTGATTGACAACACATAAATACATATAAACGATAACTATATCAGACGATAACTATTTTCCTAGCTCTTTTATCAAGATATAAGTGTAATAAATATTCTATTTTTATATTTATTTATGTTCTATACTTTGGAACAATATACTAAATATTTCAATATAATTTTAGTGGAAATAAACATCTTAAAATTATATTTATTTAAATCAAAATTTTATGTCCTACGAAGGTTTATAAAATACTTGTAAATTAGATTAAAATATTTATTTGGTTTTAAGTTACATTTTTATGCATTACGGGCGTAACTAGATCGTTATATTATCTTGGGAATAATTTTTTTGTACAACTATAAAACTCTAATTTCGATGTCATCGCATAATAGAGCGGAGTATCTCAGATCCCGTAGCAAAATTTAATATTATGTTCGAAGAAATCAGAGGTAGAGAGAGGTAAGAACTTCAGCTTTAGAATGGACGTCTACAATACGAAACGATAAACTAAAACAACCTCACGACAAAGTTAATATCATAATATTAACTTAATTTAATAATTGTTATCATCCACCTCCGGTGCCGCTGCATCATATTCAAGAGACGAGACTACAACACGACCGGAACATTGATATTAGCGCCACCATATTATAAATATACATCGACACTAGCGCCAACATATTAGAGATACACATTGATACTAGCGCCACCATATTAGAGAGACACATTGACAATAGCGCCTATTAAAGATACATAAATAAGAATTGTTAATATTATATAGAGTTTAATAAGACTTAAATAAGAATGGATATCATTATATAGAATTGAATCATTATTAATAATAGTATATTCTTTGACTTCATAGTTCGGCCATGAAAGGCTAGATGTCGCTGATCTACTATACATATCGAAACAGATTAGTAAACACATTCGAGATACATAAATAAGGATAATTATATAAAATTGTTATATAGCTTAAATAACATTAATTTGTTCATACTATATTATTTTTGTGTTACTTAAATTATAAATTATGTATAAATAAAATCGCTTTGACTTATATAGATGGGCCTTTAAAAGGCAAGATGTTGGTGATATCTACGCACTTATAATGTAACAAGTATTGTAAGGCGAAGCTCTGGCCAAATAAATAGTGACAGTATCTACGAAGTATTTATTGCCATTCCTGACTGCATCGACACTATATGTGATTAATGTAATATAATATTGGAAAAAAACTTGGGTAAAAACATTTTTTATTTTGTTACAAGGCGTAGAAAATAATTTTGTTCTTTCTTTTGTTCTATCTATACTAATATTATAAAGCTGGAAGGTTTGTTGGTTTGGTTGAAAGTGCTAACCTCAAGAACTGCTGGTGCGATTTGACAAATTCTCTGTGTTAGATAGATCATTTATCGAGGATGTTTATAGGCTATATATCATCACGCTAAGATCGGAAGCACCGGTGAAGAATGTTTCAAAATCAAATTATTTATACTTTTGAAAGCTTCCACTGCGTGTTAGTGGTAGCCTAAAGTTACTATTCTACGCGAAGGAAATCGTGTTAAAAATATTTATGGCATATCTTTTATTTAATTTTGCTTTTATCATCACTATTTTTTCACCCTCAAGCCGAGTTTATGTTACCTATTTTTTTTTAAATTATTACTATGCAACAGCATAATGATGCCTAGCTTATATATACTCTGAAAGTACTCTATCTATCAGTCAAAATCTTGTAAAATTTGGATCACTCTTTCAGATATTAATCCAGACAAAAGCATTTGAATTTTATTTATGTTATAGGTTTAATTAATTAAAACATTTGAATCACAATGATGGATACCGTATTGCATCTTTCTTGTAGGATGCCAAATACATGCTGTAGGAAAGCTATTGTCAGAACTATAATAAAAAAAAAATCAAAACAAATTACTTGTTCAGTGCGATATGAAGGGACAGCGTTAATGTAAAGAAGAATAAACTTGCAGTCACTTTTTTGCCCTTATACCGACCTCCACCAAATTATATATTAATATAGCTTCTTTCGATGGACATGACAGTACGAGTATATCGTCACAAACGCATATATTATAATTCTCCTTAAATATCTTACAGAATCATTCCAGACACATCAGAATGATCTTACGATTTATCGTACGCTACACTAATATACATTCTAACTACGCACCACGATTGTCGTGGGATTGTGAATTGTGAAAAAGTCACGAATCTGAACGTTTTGTCTAGACAAGAGATGACGAGAGCCGTCCCGGCGCACGGAGAGGTACTAAGCCCGTGTTATTAGATTTTGATGAGTTGTTCACGGCAATTTTAAAACTTTTATTAGACGCACTAAGTTTTTATTTTGTTATTTGAACTCGATTGAAATCAATTTCAGGGTTATTGAAATTCAGTTCTCTGCATTTTATATACGACCGTTGATAACTAATGTCTCGTACAATAGGATAATTGTGTTTGTGTTATTAGTAACTTTTATTTTTGTCAATTGATAAGTACCCTCTGCTTTATTTTCATAACACAATTTAGTGTTATGCTACTTACATTCGTAAGTAGTACAACCCGTAACCGAATCATATGAAATTTGGCAAAATCATCACGCAGAACCCAGCAAGTAATAACAAACATTTACCTGTACTTGAATCGAACTTGATAACTTAATTCGTTTTTGTATTAATTAGAGAATTTAATACATCACGGTAACAATTAGCAGTTTAACAAAAAAATAAATTTAATTAATTTGTTTTTTCTTGGAATTTTTGCCTCCTTACCTCCTTTTGCTTTACGTCAGCCTTGTTGTTTTCAAATATTGTATTTAAATTAACTAGCAATTAAGCTGTATTCTATAAACTTAATTGAATGAGAATGAAGATGAAGATGAGAATGAAGATATGAAGAAATGAGAATCTTAGAATGACAATGAAAGTAATAAAACTTTATACGCATAATAAATATTGTACAAATAGTCTATTCCAAAATTATAAAATAGTTTTCTTATGAAGTATTTGAAATCTATGTAGATTTAAAAAATAGTATTTCAAATTAATTACATAAAATTTATAACAGAAGCTATATTTATTTCGTTACGCATGCGTTTTTTTAAATTGAATTAAAGAAATATAAAATTGTGAGACCATGTACAATTATAGAAATGCTCTTTAAAAACAATTGTAAGTACGACACGCACGCCACTTACAGTAGTAACATGTAACGTGTACATTAGATATATAAATATTAACAGTGTTTTAAATGAGGTATATCAGCAACATGTTTGGAACCTTAACCCACCATATGACTAAGTCAGTGCTTATTTACACTGTAGGTATTAGGAACGAATTTAAAATAACTTAAAAATAGATAATGATATAATGCCCATATTATCAATAAGATCTTTAAAATTACTATCAACAATTATAATGTTGAATTGTAAACAATGAATGGTCTGACGCCTTGAAATCTTATATATATATAAATCAAGATATACAACTTTATATCTGTCTAAGCAGTTTATAATACTTGACAATTTAAATAGTCCTCATTGAACTCGATACAATCTTTATATATAAATTTCTTCTGTGCGTGTGTATGTCACTGAACTCCTAAACGGCTGGACCGATTTTAATAAAACTTCGTGTGCGTGTTCCAGTGGATCCGAGAATGGTTTAGATTCACAATTGGACCCGGTAGGTGGCGTTGCGGTTGACTTTTAGTTTTTATCATCAAGGCAGGACAACGTCCGCCAGGTCCGTTAGTATTCTTATATATTACTATGGTTATAAGTGTATATATTATATGGTATAAGTTATGTGGACGAAAGCTCGGTAAATAAAACGGAATGGCCGCCAAAATGACCAAAAAGAGAATATAATCCAAAGTACATACAGATATATGCATTTCATATTCTCATAATTTCATAGCTGGTTGGTAGTAATATTGTAACCGAATATTATCTTCTATAGTATACAAATACTTAGTCTGGCCATAAATACTGTTACAATTAAAAGTAAATAATATATTTACATTTGATTATTCATTATGTTTTCTCATTTTGGTGCCAATACATTGTACAATATTTTGTGATATTAAAATGGAGTGGGGTGATATAGAGAACCGAATCGCCGTGATTGCATTAGACAAAGTAGGTATGAACCCAAATACAATATATAGAACTCTCCATACGCTTGGCATTAATAAAATGTTTGTGTACCGGGCTATAAATAGGTACAGGGAGACCTCCTCTGTTTGTGACAGAAAAAGATCTGGCCGTCCACGTAGTGTTCGTACGAAAAAGGTGGTCAAAGTAGTAAGGTAAAAAATTCGAAGAGATCCTGTCCGAAAGCAAAAGATTTTATCTCGGGGGATGAAGATAGCACCTAGAACCATGTCGCGAATTTTAAAATATGACTTAGGACTTGCAGCCTATAAGAGACGTACTGGTAATTTCTTAACTGCTAATTTAAAAAAGAATAGGGTGGTAAAATCGATACAACTAATGAAGAGGAAGCAAAGGGAGGTCACAGAAAAAATTGTTTACGAATGAGAAATTTTTTACAATTGAGCAACATTTTAACAAACAAAATGACCGTATTTATGCTCAAAGCTCTAAGGAAGCTTTTCAATTAGTCGACAGAGTGCAACGTGAGCACTATCCGTCTTCAGAGATGGTTGGGGG
>MU159152.1:187602-207146 GCA_015888305.1 Antheraea pernyi | reverse complement strand
GAACGTTTCGGACTTCGTCAGAGCTGAAGACTGGCCGTCGTCTAGTCCCGATCTTAATCCGCTGGATTATTATTTATAGTCAGTTTTAGAGAGTACGGCTTGTTCTAAACGCCTAGATAATTTTAAGTCCCTAAAACAATTCGTACGATTGGCAGTGAAGAACTTTCTGGAATGAGTGCGTGCTTCTATTGATAACTGGCCTCAACGATTAGAGGACTATACTGCAGCCAATAGAGACCACTTCAAATAAGCTTTTTATATTTTAAATTGTTTCATATTTATGTATTAAACTAAAACACTGTAAAAGTAATAAATATTATTTGCAATAGAAAATATTTTTTTCTTTGTTTCAGTATTTATGGCAAGACTAGGTATAAATAAAATTAAGGCGTTTCTTGTTCATCCGAGCTAATATCCGAAACGGCTAAACCGATTTTGATAAAACTATTACTGACAGATACAGGGCTTCTCAGAGTAGTATCTAAGTTAGATATTATGTCGCTTATCCATATAGTTTAAGCAATTATAATAAAATTTAAAAGAGATAACTTGATTTCGAGTAGTGTTGACAATATTTCAATTAAAAAATAAATTACAACCTATAAGTCATCAGTCATAGCCATAGGACAACAAATAAATCCAACGAAATGACAAACTCATTTTCCCGAGAATGAAGATGATGAACGAAGTTGTCTTAAGTTCTAAAGAAGAAAGGATGAAAATTCACAAACTCGGTTGGAGGTCAACCTATGTCCTAGTCCAGTGGTCAGTAAATCGCAAATCATGAATCTCATGCGGTTCTTTCGCTCAATGGCTGAGGCACTTCTCCTTATAGAAAAGAGGCACATTTTTAGAAAACAAAAATAGCACGGCCACAAAGCAACGAAAGTCGCAAACAAAAAAGACATATCTAGCAAAATCAAACTCGAGGGCATACTTTTAATACCAATTATTTTCATTAAAGCATACTACATACAATACTAGTGCAAAGCCTAAGTTTAAATAAAGCTTTTTAATAAACATCAATTTTGTATAGTTTATATTTGTCTCTTTTGGATAACGAGTTTACCGAATACTACCCTAGTGGGTACTCAAATCAACCGAACAATAGTGTTAAAATCGACACTGAAGCTCTGATGTTCATATGACGTAACAATTCGCTATTATGTCTCCAATCCCCTTTTTCCATCATTTATCCTAACTGTATTAACCTAAAAACTCTTCGAAGCAGGTACATAACTAATCCATCAGTTTCAATCAAATCTATATAATAATAGTTCTTAACAAAACGTATCAGAAGTAAAAGCGCTACTTAACTTGTACGTAAACCTACGAGGCTATAAAACTTTCCCTCGCCCGTGAAAAGTGAGTTGGTCACGAAGGTGTCATTAATTTGATACAAAGCCGGCCAATAGTAACGAGCGTACATCGAGCTTGTAACCGCATGTAAGCCGGTAATCGGGAAACGCGTCTGGTATACGTAATCCTGTACGTTGAAACCAGCTACGATTTTTCGAGAAATAATTGAGAACTTCCTAAACAATACTATTCAAATTTCTCATCCAATCCAATACTGTGGCTTGAGATTAAAAAAAATCAAATTTCAATTATCGCTAATGAGATGAATAACATTTGAAATTGTAATACTATATTCTACATTCTAGCGGGCAGGGCTGTTTTCCTGCCTTGATAATAAAAAAAAAAATCTAAAATTCAACCGCAACGCCACCTACCGGGTCCAATGAATGAATCTAAAACATTCTCGTAAGTACTGGAACATGCACACAAAATTTCATCAAAATCCGTCCAGCCGTTTAGGAGGAGTTCAGTGATACACAAGTTCAGAAGAAATTTATATATAACTAGTCAGCCCGGCAGACGTTGTCCCGCCCTGATTATAAAAAAAATCCTTGACAAATTATATACCAAAACCTTCCCCATGAATCCCTCTATCCACTGGAAAGGAACAAGGAAACCCGCATGAAGATCCGTTTAGTAATTTTTGAGTTTATCGCGTACAGACAGACAGACAGACGCGGTAGGGGACTTTGTTTTATACTATGTAATGAAGATATAACCAATTTCAAATTTCAGATACAACATAAATAATTTACAATATAGTAGCTGTGTGGTAGGAGATGAAAGCTGTTTCCAACTTAACATACTTACTATATATTATCCGAAGCCGCGACCACTTTGCAGTCAGACAAGGCTTGAGGATTCATAGGCAGCACCGATTTTTTGCTTTCGCATGATTATGCACACGTTCTTGTATCAGAACCTCTAGCAAAACATTGTCATGTACTTTGAGATCCTGGACAACAATTCTCTTCATTGGTGAAAATCTTTTGCAAGATTTCACTAGCTGGAAAGAGCTACGATGAAGAAGATTATATCACATTTCACACGATCTTTCACCCTCAGTACAGAGTGGTCATATTTCGTCGATATTTCGTCAGAGAGACTTTTTCAAGGCAACTGATGACCTAATAAAAGCAAATTCAGCTGCTTTAAAATAGCTTTAGTTAAAACTGGATATGGTCATTATATAGTTCTATATTCCAGTCTACTATGATACAATTTAACTGCAGGTTTGGTGATGTCCCCCTTATGGTCTAAATTGCTTTGTAATAGAGACAGTAGTCAAAGTAGTAGTAGTTTGTAAAAGCAGCGAGATCAATTGTGATACAATTGATACAGAAAAGAAACAGGTAAGAAATAGCTTGGGTGGTATCGTTATTTATTTCAAAAAGTAATTTTATTAATAATCAGAATAGTGCTATTATGACAGGCATTTTCTAAGTGCGCCTTGCTAACTACCGCGATTAAGTTGAAAATGTGTAGCCAAGCACGTGTTAATTTTTGTCTTTGATTCTAAAATTTAGTTTCTTGTGTAAATTTAAATCTAAATATGCTAATTTAACAAATTTAATATAAGGTCTATACCTATGAAATTGCCGTTTTGTATGAAAAAATTTAAACGCTTTTTTTAATGTATTTTTTATTTGTATTAATCAAAGTAATCACCCATGCAATCAATGCATCTTTGCCAACGAAGTGGCAGTTTATTGATGCCCTTCTAAAGAAATCAGCTGGACGACAGGCAACAAATTCTTCAAAGGCATTTTGTACTACCTCTCGGGTATTGATTTTTTTTCCCGCCAAATTCTGGAAAAAGTAGTAGTCTATAAGCGCAAGGTCTGGTGAGTAGAGCGGATGATGGAGAACTTCCAACCCCAGTTCTTGCGACTTGGAGACCGTCTGCTGTGCAGGAGCAGCGGAGACGAGCGCTTGACCAATGCTGGTTGGAGATGTGCCAGCTTCTCCATCATTGTGTTCAGTTCTTCACAGTACACATCTGCAGTAAAGCTCACCCCTTTTGGTAAGAAGCTGTGATGAATCACACCGACGTTAGACCACCAAATAGTGACCATCACTTTTCTAGGGGTAAGTTTCTGTTTAGGGGATTGTTTAGGTGCTGAACCAGGATTCAACCAACTTACTGAGCGCTTGCGGTTATCAAACAGAATCCAGTTTTCATCGCAGGTAACAATGCGGTTCAAAATTCCTTCATTTGTGTATCTGTTGAGCAGTGCAAGGCACGTCTCGACGCGTACTTCGCGCTGGCGATCATTGAGTTCGTGGGGCGCCCATTTGTCAAGCTTTTTTACCTTGTCAATTTGACGCAAATGGACCAATATTGTTTTGACGCTAATGTCAAAAGCTGCTGCTAATTCAGCCGTAGATTGTGTATCATGAGCTTCCACAATCGCCCTTAATTCGTCATTGTCGACCAAAGTCTTCGGACGACCGCGAGGTTCATTTTTCAGATCGAAATTCCCAGAACGGAAGCGAGCAAACCAATAACAGGTGGTGCGTTGGTTTGTAGTGTTAGCTCCGTAAACGTCGTTGATGTTGCGTACCGCTTGTGCCGCGTTGTTGCCACGACGGTGCTCACATTCCATAATTAAACAAATTTTTACTTATCCATGATGACAAAAAAGATTGAAATGCGATGAAAATGTAACACTAATCAACAAACAAATGACTATTTTTGGAAATAAAATTCCATGTTTTTAAAATAAAATAAATTTGAAATTAGAATTCTTAGCCAAACAAAAATTGTTTTGATTTGAAATGGCCAGTACTGCAGAACGGCAATTTCATAGGTAAAGAAAGACCTATTATAAAAATTTTACATCCTCAATAGTGTAACTACTCTGGAGAAGCGATTTACATTCATTATGCAACTGCTCGTTATCGATCCGCGTTATTTTAGTTCTCAGCTGATTTGTGATTGGATTAGTCATTGTGAGCATTTGATCAAAACATTGTTATGATGTTTATTGCAATTCAATATAATTTATTATCAAATGAGTGACTAAGCAGATCATTCTTTCAATTTTTTTGCCATAATAATCCAATAAAAAGCCAATAATAATCTTGCACTAATGTTTAAATATTTATTTAAATAAATGTTGAGATAAAACAGTTTACGTTTGTAAAAGACTAACCAAAAACGAAGACAACTAACTTACCTCCGACTAGACATCGCAAAGAGATCGCCGCATGCAACTGACGCAGGCAATAACCGCGAACATATTTGGAGGGAAAAATAAACAACGATTGTACTACTAATATGCAAGCAGTAGACCGTCGCCGGTATCAACTGACAAGTTTTTGAACGTTTATGAATAAGTAAGCGTTCACCGTCTGCCGCATCAATATGGTCGGTGGCTGAATGCCAAATGCCGTCCGTGACATTTTCCACTTTCGCTTTTTTTTCCAAACCGTTCACACTGGGAATGTTTCGTGGGGTTAATTTCCAAATTTTTGTGTATTATTTTGTTTGAAACATTTTTCGAGTTGTATAATTTACGCTTTTCAGAAATAAGTGCATTAGTGTAGAAGTGATTCAAGTTCTATGGCACTATACACGTATTAGTAAATTTGATAAAATAACAAATTATGAATTTATGAAACGGTGATGTTTCAGCTGTGGCGTTTTTGAACTATGGATGAATTTGAATCCTTTTCTTTATACTTTATACACGCTAAACCTAGAAAGACTGGCTCTCAAATGCAGCTGACGGAAGGCATATGAATGTTGGCGACATTTTCAACTGGAGGGTTGACTTTGAACTTTACGTAAAAAAAATAGGACAAAACCAATTCGATACTGATTTTTATAATATTCACCTGATTCTTCATCAAGTAGCATCAATGTGGTACAGATGATGTGCAGTCCCTTTTCTATATTTAGACTAAATGGCATTTCTGAGTTTAACATTAAGAAAAACATAAGCAGAATCAAATATTATAGTGGACGCTACTTTGTACTTCCAGGCGGATATATATAATATTTAATGATGGATTGCCGCAAAGTAAAGCGTTCTTCAATCAAATAACACACGAGAACACGACACGGACTGTGGTTGTTCGCTCATGCAGACTGGCATGACAGCGACGACCGGCGAGTGATAACGTACCTCTCGGTAGTCGTCATTGTTTTTGGATTGTACTGTGCTCACCATCAGGCACAGTGCAGTCACTTTGATATGCTACAATAAAAAAAACAGAGTCAGTAAAAGAGGGTATTCTAAATTATTGTAGTTTATCATTTGATAATTTCAAAGATAAACTGCTTTCATATAACCAAAAAAATATGTTTTGAATTTTATAAAAATAGTATAAATGTGTACAAAATTTTAAACTATTTTCCACTATAAGATAAGTTGTTTTCAGTATAAATGTATCAAAAGGGAAACGTAGCAGAGCGACTGCAACATCCCTTTGTAGCCTAAGTTAAATCAGACATGAAGGCAAGAGTTGACATTTAACGTTTTCCGACGTGTTTTTAGACAACGCGACTGCTCGGTTTGATATCGAATGTTCTAGAGCATGGAAACTGTACAGTAATGCAACTTAAGAATTTTCATTAGAATAATATAGAAGCCATAATGTTACTTTACGTACAAGATATTTTAATGTGTCAACAAAATCTAAATCCAATTTCGATTTAATTCCTTAACAAGACCATTTGCTGCATCTGATAATATTCATTAAATTAAGCGGTCAACTTGTTGTTCATATAGTAACAACTTAAAATTAGTATAGGCTCTTCCTATACATTGATTTGATAAATAACTCATGACTAAGTTTGCTTTATCCCTCTATCAATTAAATTGAAAACTAAGCTTATTTAAATCTGTTACATTACATTAAAACAGTACCTATATTAAGAAATTGATCTTTATGGTTACATTTGATAAATATAGGTATATTACAACTAGCGGGTCTGGCGGACGTTGTCCTGCCTTGATAATAAAACAAATCCTAAAGGCAACGTCAGCGCCACCTATCGGGTTCAATTGTGAATCTAAACCATTCTCGGAACCACTGGAACACGCACACAAAATTCCATCAAAGTTTGCTCAGCCGTTTAGGAGGAGTTCAGTGACATACGTATAGAAGAAATATATATATAAAGGAAAATATACGTTTACTCATATAATGTTGTACTGGTCACATGAGAAAATGTATAGGATGTCGAGAAGGCCGGTAAAGATGCAAATAGCAGACCAACTACAAATTAAAACAAGACTATAAACAATAATATGAGTATGATCTCGATACACTTAGGAAAAATTACGTATAAATGCCTTGTTTAAGGATAGACCATAATAGTGGATAAGAACTGATGCTCCCAATAATTAATCATAAATGTTAGTGAGATAAAACGGAGCTGAAATATATGTAGCGTGGCCAATGTAAAAGCATGATCATAATCATAAAAAAGCATTATTGATTGCATTGTCTGTAGTAGGTAAAATGAAGACGGCGTCAGAATCTGCAAAGTTGTAAATGTAACACGAAGTGAGTAAATTAAATAAAACTAATAAAATATAATTAAATATATCTGTAATACTACATTCATCTATACTATGTCAAAAGTGCCTAAGTTACACCACTCGACTAGCAGTCGTCTGCAAGTTCAACGCCATTAGATGCACCTAAATAGACTTGAAATGTTGAATATGTGTGGGACGAATTCTTAAAAAACCATTTATTTTCATTCATTTTATTCAGTAAGTAAGGAAGTATAAGAATCGTGCTCGTTATAAAGCAATCATTCAAATAAAATACGAGTACATAAATATTTACTAAATATATACGTATATTATAAAAATCGATGAACCTATTAGATATACCTATTAGATGAATGCAGCAAACTAAATTAAAAAGGGATCAATTCGGCTTAAATCTGATTGAAATTTGAGGATTAAAAACTAATCGCTGGGAGATGAAGATTTGGATTAGATTTTACTACGTAGTACATATGGAATAATCGACGCTATAGCTCATATATATTATTTAAGAGTATCATTGGACTGAAAACTTCTTCTTCGGGGGTGTAAGGGGTGTCGAATAACATCATAAGACTTGAGACACCCAAGCCGACCTCACCTGCACGCGGTGCACCCTGCTGAATAACGAACGAGGCAATGGCGATAGAGAAGTGGTAGGGTTTTTTTACAGCCCGACTGTGTCGCAACCACGATGTATGTGACAAAAATCCCGTCATAGTGAATCGCTTCTGTGAATCGCGTTTCGGGATCAGCCTGTGCATATCCAGCTTTTCGCAGACCGGCATGACAGCGGTGACCGGCGATGGCTAGTGTGTCACTCGGTGGTCGCCATTATTTTTGGATTGTTCTATGCTTACCATCAGGCATAGCGCAGTCATTTTGCCGTGCTACAATAAAAAAAAATCTTCAGAAGCATTGTACAGTGAACGAATACGTCACGCTCGGTTCGGTGGCGCATTGAATAGTGAATGATCGGTTTCAGTCGTATTCGTCTATGTTTACAGAAGAGCATCGTTCCAATAATTAAGTTTTTATTAGTACATATTATAATAATAAAAAAATATTATAATACTAGCTGTGTCTGTGACTCCGTCCGCGTGGCAACTTATCTAAAACACAGTGACTAGTAAAATGATCTGAACGTATTATATCCATTTACTTATTTACTTTTCTCTCGTACTTAAGTCGCGTCGTCATTAAAAATACAATAACTTTTGGTAGAGTGAACCAATTTTAATGAAACCAAGATTAAATGTTACTCGAGGACATGCTTTATGAACTTAATATGACTGAAACAGCACTGTATTAGTTATACGTGTTCATACAAACAAACAGTCATTTCTAAAAATAGTTGAAATGTATTTTATTACAAGATAACCGCAATTTGTTTTTCACAAATATAAAAAAGTGCGAACACGTTAGATTTACATTTTTATTATTTGTATAGATTAGAATGTTTGTTATACGATCAGTCTGGTGTTGCAAATGCATATATTGTAGCGATTTAAATATAACTATTTTTTTACATATAAAACATTGATAAATATGAATGAACACTCATGTGTTTGTATTTTCCTTCCTCTCGTTTGCTCATAAGCACACATCCACTTTATTGTATTTATAAATAATTGGATAGCTTACTTAGGCGAAAACCAGAGGTAGAAATTTCGTAAGATCATTTCTTCAGTGTCGGAAGATAGCCTTTTTATATATATTTTTTCCTTTATTTCACACCGTATAAAACTGTGGAATTGCTTTTAACATTAAAGAGCTCCTTTAAACTCTGCAGCATATTAGGATCTTCAAAGAAACAAATAACTCGAAGGAGTTAATGAATTTTGCATCAAAGAGGAAAATAATATTAAATTTGCGATCTAGACAACTTACTATATCTATAGTAATATTAGGTCTTTACCTATGAAATTGCCGTTTTGTATGAAAAAATTTAAACGAGTTTTTTTCATGTATTTTTTATTTGTATTAATCGAAGTAATCACCCATGCAATCAATGCATCTTTGCCAACGCAGTGGCAGTTTATTGACGCCCTTCTTAAAGAAATCAGCTGGACGGGAGGTAACAAATTCTTCAAAGGAATTTTGGACTACCTCTCGGGTATTGAATTTTTTTCCCGCTAAGGAGTTATCTAAATTCTGGAAAAAGTAGTAGTCTGTAGGCGCAAGGTCTGGTGAGTAGGGCGGATGACGGAAAACTTCCAACCCCAGTTCTTGCAACTTGGAGACCGTCTGCTGTGCAGTATGAGGCCGCGCGTTGTCGTGCAGGAGCAGCGGAGACGAGCGATTCACCAATGCTGGTCGGAGATGTGCCAGCTTCTCCGTCATTGTGTTCAGTTCTTCACAGTACACATCTGCAGTAATGCTCACCCCGTTTGGTAAGAAGCTGTGATGAATCACACCGGCGCTAGACCACCAAACAGTGACCATCACTTTTCTAGGGGTAAGTTTTCGTTTAGGGCATTGTTTAGGTGCTGAACTAGGATCCAACCAACTTGCTGAGCTGTTTCGGTTATCAAACAGAACCCATTTTTCATCGCAGGTAACAATGCAGTTCAAAATTCCTTCATTTGTGTGTCTGTTGAGCAGTCCAAGGCACGTCTAGACGCGCACTTCGCGCTGGCGATCATTGAGTTCGTGGGGCACCCATTTGTCAAGCTTTTTTACCTTGCCAATTTGACGCAAATGGACCAATATTGTTTTGACGCTAACGTCGAAAGCTGCTGCTAATTCAGCCGTAGATTGTGTATCATCAGCTTCCACAATCGCCTTTAATTCGTCATTGTCGACCAAAGTCTTCGGACGACCGCGAGGTTCATTTTTCAGGTCGAAATTCCCAGAACGGAAGCGAGCAAACCAATAACAGGTGGTGCGTTGGTTTGTAGTGTTAGCTCCGTAAACGTCGTTGATGTTGCGTGCCGCTTGTGCCGCGTTGCTGCCACGACGGTACTCATATTCCATAATTACTCGAATTTTTAACGTATCCATGATGACAAAAAAGATTGAAATGCGATGAAAATGTAACACTAATCAATAAACAAATGACTACTTTTGGAAAAAGAATTCCATGTTTTTAAAATAAAATTAATTTGAAATTAGAATTCTTAGCCAAACAAAAATTATTTTGATTTGAAATGGCCAGTACTGCAGAACGGCAATTTCATAGGTAAAGACCTATTATTATAAAGTTGAAGAGTTTGTTTGCTTAAACGCGCTAATCTCAGGAACTACTGGTCCAATTTGAAAAGTTGTTTCTACACTACATGACTCATTGACCTAAGAAGGCTATAGGCTATATATCACCACGCTAAAACCAGTAGGAGCGAAGCACCAATGAAAAATGTTTCAAAATCGTTTTTTTTTTTCGTTTTGAGATCTCCCGATACGTGTTAGAGTTGGCCCAAAATAACTATTCCACGCGGACGAAGTCGCGGGCAGAAACTAGTTATGATATAAATCTACAATACAATAAAATATAACAGATTTTTATTATATTATGGGAGTCAAATGAACAGATGGGTCACCTGATGTTAAGTGATCACCACCGTCCTTAGACACTTGCAACACCAGGGGAGTCGCAAGTGCGTTGCCAGCCTGTGTTGGGGGGTTGGGAGAGGAAGGGAAGAAGGAAGGGGAAGGGGAGGGTTGGTGGGTCTCCGTCGCTCTCGCTGACCGAACTAAACGCAACGATGCAAGCACTGTTACTTCACGTTGGTTTTCTTTGAGAGGGTGGTACTACCCCGGTCGAGCCGACCCATTCATGCTGAAACCAGTAATAGTTTCAGCTTAGATCTACCACCTACAATGCTCAGAATGCTTTTATAAAAGTAAAATATTTATTACTTATCATGATTACATTACATTTACCACTTACACTTTTTAAATATTCCACAAGAACAAAGTAAATAACAATAAAACTACAAGCTTTGTGTTCTGCTAAGAGAAACTCCGCGGTAGTACGATGTCGGCTCCAGGTCCTCACTTCACTTACTTTGTTGTCCAATCTTTACAACGATCTCAGTCTGTGTTTTGGTATTAAACTTACATTAAAATATATTATGTTGGGCTCCAGAGTTATACCACATACTACGATCGTATAAGAAAATTAAATAATAGCTATATAGTAAGCTATTTTAAATCGTTACTATAGTTACAGTTTTATTTGTAAACTACTGATAAAGAATTCAGGATCAGTTATTAGTATGCAAGTGTGCGAAATACAAATTCCTAATGTGGCATATAAGTTCGGACATAATTTATTTCGCTTTCCACTGTTAGTAGTTATGAGAAATGCAAATACATTAAAATACTATTAGATATATACCTATAAATAAAATTAAAGTATCTATTGTTTCCCTAAATTTATCTCCTTTTTAAAAGGTTTCTTTTCCTAAGTTTTCCTAAGCATTAGTTCAAAGAAATTTACTTAAAATAAGTAACAGGATTACAGGTGTTCCGTAGTAATATCAAAAGAATGATTTAAAAAATTAAAGTGTGTCCTTAATTGGTTGCAATAAATACGTAGTTTGCATGGTATAATATAACAATTAATAATAGAACATAACGGTGACGATTTCTGCCAGTTCATAGATACCGCAAGTCGCAATAAGGAACTCGGTAAAATATACGACATTCCGACCAAATACTCGGATATTAAATGAATGCTACATACTTACATTTATTGTGAACAATATAGTATAAAGATTAATTTGAATAAATGTGTGTACCTTTTAAATAAACGTTATAAATTTTCTACTTCTTAGTCTTGTTCCTGCAATTTCGCGTAAAATTTCAACTTTATTTCATTTTATTTTTATCTGATTATATCTGCAATAGAATATTCTCCTTCTATCTATTTACTTTCTTACAAATCTTTTTAGGTCATTGGGAAGAAAAAACTCTACTCAAACAGACACAAATAAACGAGTTATAAAAATAGTGGTAAAACAGTCAAATTACGCCATTCGTATTGGGTTGTATAAAACCGATTTAAGTTTTAAATGTTTTATTAATTCGAACATTCCAATAAATATTGAAGTAAAGTTGGGTACAAGTTGAAAGTGAACGGTTAGCGTGGGAAGGCGAGTTTTCCAAAGTTTATGAATAAATAAAAAGTCCTCAGTCTGCTCCTAACGATCGATACACATTAAGCTTCGTATAAAAATAAGCTTTAAAAGTTAATAACCGTTAAAATTTCACTTTTTTTTTTTTGTAAATGTAATTCTCATAAAGTTGAAACCGATGTTCACAAAGGTCTAGAGTATCTATTTAGACAGGCATACTCGAGATGTCAATAAAGTATCTTCACCGTGCACATTTTATAATTAAAATACCAAAATTATCTGCTATAAAGTGCTTATAAAATTTTAATATTTAATTATTCTCTTTAAGAAGAAATTAATTTACATTGTAGTTATTTGAAATTTCATAATTAAAGAAATATAAGTGGAGAAGGACTCTTCATGACTTATCTATAAAAATGGATTTTAATATTTTTAAGATCAAATAAGTCAAATGCCATTTGACCGGTCACCGTAACAATTGACACACCTAAATGATGGTTATGATATTAGTTTTATTCCAACCTGCTACTAGATGGCGCTGTACCAAATCAACTTGTATATCGTGCTTTAGATCACTATGAAAATTGATATACTTAATACGATGTTTGAATATGAAAATTACAAGAAATAATAACAAACCTTCCAAACCGCGGACAAAGATCATATTATACAAATTCATATTTTAAAAATAATATTTTCAATTTCAAAAACTTCCAACTCTATTCATAGTCGTATAATATATATACCACCATGCGGAAAGAACACATGGATAGAACTTCTGTAGACAATTCTAGTTGGTACAAAATATTTGATAGAAATTAGTGATAGTCTTCTTGGTTTGATCATGCCAGCCTTTCTCGAAGGAAACCCAAAAGGAACCCAATATATAACTCAAAAGTAACCTTTATGATTGGGAAAAATACATATTTCCTTTATAAAATATGCCAGTCTACGGATAATATATATCATTTGTAGTGGGCCCGTTGCCCGAACCGAGGAATTGCACCAAACGATGCTCTTAAAGTCCTAGAGGATAGCTAGAGAGATTATTATTATATTGGGAAAGGTTGTAACCAATACGGCAAGATTAATCTATAGTTTTATATTTATGAATGTAAGAGTCAAGAGTAAAGGTATATTTATTAATCCAACAGAGTTACCCTATGAGGCTGGCATAATCATCAATGATGTACTAAAGCCTCGTTAAAATTAAGAGAAAAAAATAATTAATTAATATTAACAAATAATATAAAACTATACATATTTCGTACAGGACGTTGACAATTTATCAAACGTTTGACAAATGTAGATAGAGCGGTTTTATAACTCAAGATATAAATTCTATTTTTCACACGAAACAGAATAACATTCATATAGATTTTTTAAGCAATACATAATTACCTTCGAACGTAATTCGTGACTGTATAATATAAAAGCTGTCGAAGTGTGTAATTTGAAATTCACTAGTAAATATGCACATAATTTTTAGTCTTCGCTTTGTAATTTGAAGTGGAATTCACTAGTAAATTTACACATAACTTGTACCCTTCGCTATACCTACTTAAGGAATGTTTTTTTTTTAATTTTACTAAAATCGTTTACAATCCAAATACCTGTTAAACTTTTTTTTTTTTTTTCGAACTGACTACGCTATTGACCCAGCAAGGTTTTAACAGCTTCACCGGACTACTAAGGCGAGCGCTTAAGGCACTCAGCCGATTTTATTTTGACAACTAGCTCAAGGGTGCGCGGCACACCTCGGCTTTGGCTGTTGGAGAATTATCTGAGCTAAGCTAAGCTATCTATTCATACATATATGAGTTGTTGAAACATATATGTGTACCAAGCATACATACCTCAACAACCCTTATACATATTTTGTATCGGATAATATTCTAAACTATTTCAGTTTGATAAGGGAAAATAAAAAATAAAACCCTTCCAATTGCATGTGTAAGCGTGTATGCGTGCACGTGTGTGGAGGTGACATGAGTAATGTTGTCGCAGTGATGTAAGATTTTGTGTCACTGTATCGCGCGAGCAGCGTACTCAAGGGCTCCAATTTTTCTAAAGACTTGGATTGCTAAGGAGACTAAAGGAGTGCAACTACCAATAATGTAAAAAAGACTGGAGTTGATTTTGTAACTTCAATAAATTATTAACAACAAATAGTAAATAGTGTACCCATTCACATTGCAACCTAAAATACCCGTGATGTGATTCCTGCAATTGTATGACGAGACGGTGATGGATTTTGACGGCTTGTGTCAAGCAAAATGGTAATAACATTAACTCCAGCCTGTAAAAGTCTTCCTGTTGACCAATAACCTTTTCCCTAGAGAAAGAACAAGCATATAGGCAGGTAATTAATATATACACAGTTCTATATTGTTCGTTATACAGAGGTTCTACAAGAACTTTTTTGAGATTTGGTTATCTACCATATTTACCTTCACCGTCTGCCGACAGTGTTATCAATTTAAATGTGTAGATGTATTCGAATTCCGAATATGTATTCTGTGGTACATATTAAACCAATCAGACGACAGTTTTTAATAAAATAATTAGTATTTTTTTTACATTATAGGTGGCACTAGCAACACCAGAGGAGTCGCAAGTGCGTTGCCAGCCTGTATTTGGGTAGTGGGGGAGGAGTGGAGAGGAGAGATGGGCGTCCGGCGCTCTCACTGACCGAACGAAACGCAACAATGCAAGCACTGTTACTTCACGTCGGTTTTCTGTGGGTCGGCTGGTAGTATCCCGGGCGAGCCGGCCCGGCCCGGCCCATTCATGCTGAAACCAGTAATAGCTTCAGCGTGGCTCTACGACCTTAAAAATTTACAACAAAAATGTTTAAAAGAAGTTCCCGCAAGAATTAATGCCACGAAATCACACTTTCTGTTTATAAATATATTTGTTTCTCGATAAACTTTAACATAATAAAGAAACCTAATGCTGCCTGCAGGTAGTTTCGTTTGTACAGTCTTCCCCAATCTTATTGACCGCTCTAAATATATATATATATGGGTGCCGTAATTAATCTATCTTGATATTGTATATATAATTTGTAACGTATTTATACATAAATTTGTGTTCTGCGCAAATATATTTAGAGCGGTCAAAAAGATTAGCGAGGTCTGGAACTTGGTATTTCACAAAATTAAGAGCCTTCATCAAACGACAGATTCTAATGAACGACTGTCTGCAGTTCAGTAGACGGCTTTATGAGAATTGGTTTCATTGTAACAGCACATTAATTATAAAGCATCGATTACATCATACATTTTTCAATTTACAACTAGAAGGGTTAAATACTAAATCATATATGTAAATGAAAAATTCCTAGCATCCATAATAATACATTACGTTTTTTTTCTTACATAATTAATGCATTTTATATAAAATAAATAAAATATAAAATTTTATATAAAGGTTTAAATAATTTAAAGGAAGCACAAAAGGTTTACAGTGATAGAAAGTAGTGATATTTTCCATTCTTTCTGCCTACTCCAATCGTTTTAGTTTTAGATTCTTTTTTTACGTCAACCGGAATTAGCTTCACGTGATCAGAACGTAAATTGCTTATGAATATCGTATTCCTGTATAAAAAAATTGATAGGTTAATTTTTAAGAAGGTATTTCTACATTTTCACTTTTTTCAATTTACAAAGTGTTAAAGTTTGTGGATATGTTTGTGGTAATCTCGGATACTAATCCGATACTAAAGTTATATTATTATTATTATTGTTATTATACACAAGTTTTTACCCGTGGCTTTATTCGCGTTAATGTAGAGTTTAGTCTATCCGTCGGAAACAATACATTTTTACTCAACAAAAGGTCCCATATGTTGTTTTCTGTACACCTGACAACGTGTATGGAACATTTGGAAAGCGTAGCAAACTTACTCAATTTTGCATATATAAATTATATTATATTAATTACTAGCTGACCCGTGCGACTTCGTCTGCACCATATCGGGTATTACCGGTTTCGATTGTACTTTTAAATGCGAAAAATCTAAATAAATCTCAAAACCCGATTGCAGCGATTCCTACTGTTTCAAATTGTGAATCCCAACTATCCAGGGACTCACTCAAACATATACCCAGTTGGTATGTGAGAAATATTTTAAAATAAGCTTAGAATCCGTTCACAGCATCACCTAGCGGGTCCAATTAAGATAAAAAATAACCTACATATATTGCCGATAAATGTCTTCCCAGTACGTTGTCCCAGTAACTTCTGTCCCAATAAGCCTACAACCCGTTCGTAACATCATCTACCGGGTTCAATTAAAATAAAAACTAACCTACGTATATTGGCAGTAAGTAAAAAAAGGCTTGAGAGGTCCATGGACCTCCAGTTGGAACATAGTTCCTTTCCCTTTTTTGTAGGCGTTTACTATACACTCAGTATAGTTTACATTATAAAATATCAAGTTGATAGAGTTAAATTGTAATTTAAACGTTAAAATATATTCATAAAATAAATAATGATAAATTAAACACTGAATGACATCATAACTATTTTCAACTTGTATTAAAACTTTTTCACACTACATTGTATTAAAGAAAAACATAAATATTAAAAAGATATGAGATGCGTCAACTGTTACTTGCCTGTGACTATTTGTCTAAGAGCTAGGCAACGGTTTCGACAGCGAATTGGCTGCCGGTAAATCTTTACAGGCAAAAATATTGAACTTTATATAATTTTAGAATGTTTTGTTTTTCACTAACTTTTAAACGCTACTAAAACGTGAATTTATTATTGCCAGACATTTTTGATATTAACAATAATGTGCCCGATGCAATTTTTTGTAAATAAAGAAGTATGTTCAAACCATGTTAAGATATCTGTAATTTTATTGAAGTTATATTTCTTTTGGCGCGTTAGGGAAAAATGATGAGAGTAAATTTTTACGATGAACGCGCACACCGTAACAAAAAAATGATGAGAGTAAATTTTTACGTTGCGCGCACACACCGTCACGAAAAACCGACACCCTGAAGTTAGCTATAGTCAACATTTTGTTTCTTTGTATTTGTTGTTTGTATTTCTTTATATTAAAACTTTCATTGTATTAAATACCTTTTTTCTATTGTTAGTGTCGTTTTTTCTACAAAAGGTAAAATAAGGCGCAAAATAAAATTTTTGAAAAGATTTTTACTTGTTACGCCAAAGAAGTATAACTTCTAACACGTGTACAAAAGTACATACACACACTTTTTTTTAATATTATTTTATTTCAACATAAAAAAGGGTAAATTAAAAATATAATGTATTTTTTTATGTCATAGGAGGCAAACGGACAGGTGGGTCACCTGGTGTTAAGTAATAACTACCGTCCATAGACACTTGCAACACCAGGGGAGTCGTAAGTGCGTTGCCAGACTGTGTTGGAGGAGAAGGAAGCGGAATGGTTAGAGAGGTGGGCCTCCGGTGCTCTCACTGATCGAACGAAACGCAGTAATGCAAGCATTGTTACTTCACGTCGGTTTTCTGTGAGAGGGTGGTACTACCCCGGGCGAGCCGACCCATTCATCCTGAAACCAGTAATAGCTTCAGCGTGGCTCTACCCCCTACCAAAACCTATGTATAGAATAACTTAGCTATAGCTCTAGCTTAGCGCAACACTGGCTGTATAATAAAGATAGCCATAATTGTGGAAGCGCCTGGTTAATAAAATGAAATATGTTCTTTGCAAGGGAAAAAATAAAATGGATGAATGAATTATTTTGTTTATAAAGAATATCATCAGGCACATAATTTTCAATAACAAAATTGTCTGGCAGTGATAAATTCATGTTTTTAATAGCGTTTATAGGGTACTGACAAAAAATGTAAAAAATATTTTAATTTTTTATTTGAATTTTTTTTAATTATTTATAAATCATAATTTTGATCTGTAAAGGTGTAATGCGCAACAAAAAAAACACAACGTTAACCGGCTACCAGGTATCCTGAATCCTGTTTGGAAGTGCATAATATATCTTCATATTAAAGAACCAACTTTTCTCAAATTCTCGTTCTTCCAACGTTGCTGGCTTTTATACTAAAGTGTCGCAAAAAAGTTTAGTTTCGTTATCCTGGAGAACCCCTTGCGTTTTATGGGTCAAAAACAAAACTTTCAAAAAATATTTAATGTACAGATTTGGCTTTGTTACAGTTTTATTATAGTATAGATAAATAAATAAATCTTGTCACCTTTGTTTAGCAAACATTTTTTTTATACAATGAAATAAATGTAACAACATAAGTGACAGTTTCGTCTACATAAATGTTTCATATGTGGTCGATAATTAGGCACAGATATGTCATGTAACCGTAGCTCAGTTGTAACGTACTGCACTTTATGTGTTTCGACGGAGCCGAACGTTCGAAACACGGTCATCATTTTTTTTGGTATTTTTTTTTAAATAGCATAGGGAAATATAGCTTACTTTTTTAGCTAATCTGTCTGCTATATATAGCACAAAGAAAATATACCAAAATTAGTGACAGATGACACATGTTGCTCATATCTTTTTAATATTTATGTTTTTCTTTAATACAATGTAGTGTGAAAAAGTTTTAATACAAGTTGAAAATAGTTATTATGTCATTCAGTGTTTAATTTATCATTATTTATTTTTTGAATATATTTTAACGTTTAAATTACAATTTAACTCTATCAACTTGATATTTTATAATGTAAACTATACTGAGCGTATAGTAAACGCCTACAAAAAAGGGAAAGGAACTACGTTCCAACTGGAGGTCCATGGACCTCTCAATGTTTTTTTACATTACTGCCAATATACGTAGGTTAGTTTTTATTTTAATTGAACCCGGTAGATGATGTTACGAACGGGTTGTAGGCTTATTGGGACAGAAGTTACTGGGGCAACGTACTGGGAAGACATTTATCGGCAATATATGTAGGTTATTTGTTATCTTAATTGGACCTGGTAGGTGATGCTGCGAACGGGTTCAAAGCATATTTTAAAATATTTCTCACATACCAACTGGGTATATGTTTGAGTGAGACCCTGGATAGTTGGGATTCACAATTTGAAACAGTAGGTATCGCTGCAATCGGGTTTTGAGATGTATTTATATTTTTCGCGTTTAAAAGTACAATCGAAACCGGTAATAACCGATTTGGTGCAGACGAAGTCGCACGGGTCAGCTAGTCTATAATAATATTATAAAGAGGTAAAGTTTGTGAGCTTGTAGGGGGTAATATCTGTGTAGTCGGAGAAAAAATTGTCGAACGAAAACGTTTCTTATGAACGCTGCCTTAACGATGAGAGATATATGGTTGAGTTTTAGAAAAAAGTTGTAGCTTGATAATGCCTATTACCGCCCAACGAAGTGGGCACAGGTCGGCTAGTATTATAACATAATTGTGGAAGAGCCTGGTTAACAAAATTAAGTAAGTTCTTTGCAAGGGAAAAAATAAAATGGTTTGAAATGAATTATTTTGTTTATAAAGAATATCACCAGGCACATTATTGTCAATAACAAAATTGTCTGGCAGTGATAAATTCATGTTTTTAATAGCGTTTATAAGTTACTGACAAAAATGTTCCTTAAATTATTTATAAATCAAAAT
>MU159152.1:2728-178551 GCA_015888305.1 Antheraea pernyi | reverse complement strand
CTCCGCCTCTCATGTCCGTGGAGGCCTTCCCTGGCCTGCCGGGCGCTTCTCGCGCCCCGGCAGCGCCCGCGTCCACTCCGCGCGCGTCACCTTCAGTGCCGCGCGTTCCACCCACCGTACCGCGCGTGACACCCTCTGTGCCGCGCGCACCACAACCCGGACGGCCCCTCAGGCCCCCTGGGCTCCCCGGCCTCAGGCTCCCAAGCCTCAGGCTCTTATCCCGCAGGCACAGGCACAGACACGCGCCGCGCCCGCCTTCTCTATGGGGCTCAACGGAGTGGGCTGGCTTCGGCGTGGAGCCCTTGAGTGCGCTGCTCGCGCGATACAGTGACACACCAGTACATCACTGCAACAACACTACACATATCACCTCCACACACGTGCACGCTCACACGCTTACACATAAAAGTGGATGGGTTTTTTCTTTTTGTTTTTACCCGTATCGAACTGTAATAGTTTAGAATCATTTCCTATACAAAATACACATAAGAGTTGTTGAGATATGTATGCTTGGTACACATACATGTTTCAACAACTCATGTATGTATGAATAGTTTAGCTTTAACTTAGGTTAGCTTTGTTAGGTCGCGAATTGCATGAACAGGCAACAGCCAAGCCGAGGTGTGCCGTGCACCCTTGAGCTGGTTGCCCAAATAAAATCGGCTGAGTGCATTAAGCGCTCGCCTTAGTAGTCCGGTGAAGCTGTAAAGCCCTTGCCAGGTCAAAAGCGTAGTCAGTTCGAGAAAAAAAAAAAAAAAAGGTTTAGCTCAGTAATAATCATGTTGGTGCATCCAAGGCAACAGCTCAAGCTGGAGTTCGGCCACTTTGACACCATTGAGCTTGTTTCCAAGCGGCCGAGCGTTATAAGCGCTCGCCCCGTTAGTCCGGTGAAGGTGTGAAGGAGCGTCAAGCCAATAACGTATAGTTAGTTTTAAAAGTGTGATAGATTTTTACTATAAAGGCCTATGTGTCTATCCGTCGGTTTGTTTATATCCAGATTTAGAAAACTGCTTTATCGATTTTTATATAATTTTGTACATAGGAATTTATAACATTCTTGTAATTGTTGTAAAGGCTTTATATTATCCTCTTTAATATAAATTGTTATCAGATAATGCTAGTTTTTTTGTACTTTATAGGTTTTAGTGTTTGGCCTTAATCTAAACTGATTTTGAATGATGATTTTGTCTAAGATTTTGTCACACTAAACCTAGAGTGTACTACCTCTCAAGTCCAGCTGTCGGAACACACCAACAGATTGCTTGGCGTCTTGTTTTTTCCAAATAATTATAAACATGCCTTTCTAACTCTACGCTAAACAGAGCTTATTCAGTGTTAATCAAAGAATTGATAATATCAAATAACAACATTGTGTATAGAGACCAAACCTAGAACATCTCGACTGAATAATCATTGCTATTAACACTGTAACACAAATGCTGTAGTATACAATTCTGATAATCGTTGTTTTTATTCGTGTTTAAAATATAATAAAAAATATATACTTCTCCCACAATGCAGTCCACGCCAATTGCCAGGCGCTCCGAGTGTCGTATTATCTTCCCTCCACCTGGAAACATTTCTTTTTTTTTCCCGTATCGAACTGTAATAGTTTAGAATCATTTCCTATACAAAATACACATAAGAGTTGTTGAGATATGTATGCTTGGTACACATATATGTTTCAACAACTCTTGTATGTATGAATAGTTTAGCTTTTACTTAGGTTAGCTTTGTTAGGTCGCGAATTGCATGAACAGGCAACAGCCAAGCCGAGGTGTGCCGTGCACCCTTGAGCTGGTTGCCAAAACAAAAATCGGCTGAGTGCCTTAAGCGCTCGCCTTAGTAGTCCGGTGAAGCTGTTAAGACCTTGCTAGGTCAATAGCGTAGTCAGTTCGAGAAAAAAAAAAAAAGTTTCTGTATCGGATAACGTTTTATTCGATTGTTCTTGGTGGATTGTTCGATCAAATCATAACCATGACGTCACTATGAATGACGTCATACTTCTACATGTACGCCATTTTATCGCTGCCCCGACATGTATATTAATAATTAATTGATAAATCATTTATTTTTAGTAAATATATGAAATCACTAAAATAATTATTATTCTCTTCAATGCAATACGTCGTAACTTATGAACAAGTGAGCATTCAGCACCAACCTGTAGATGTGAAAAAGAGAACACTTCCGCTGCTTGCACGGAACTATAATACGAAAAACGAAATCGCAGTACGATACAAAATAGGAAATTACCAATTAACGAAATAATTGATAACCGAATAACAATTGTTGTGAAATTACACATCAGCATAATGTACTTTGACACATATGGGGTTAAACACTTTGTTCGGTAGAGTGTTAAAAAGTTCTCATCCGATCACCGAAGTTAAGCAACGTCGGGCGCGTTCAGTACTTGAATGGGTGATTTCTTGGAAACACCGCGTGACGTAGGTCTTTTGTTGTATTTTTTTTAATTAAAATGATTCCCTGCACTATATGTGACTTCTTATGTCTTTGCTACACATGCATGCCTGTGATGTGAATGATATTACATTGTAATATTATTTTAGTATTAAGTGTATGTAATCATTATGTTTTTGTGCTAAATATCCAAAATAAATATATAAAGCGATATTTTTAAATACTCTCTGTTGTTTTCGGGAAATTATTGAAACTGCTTAGAAAATGTGCAATGGGCACTATTATAGAGGAGGGTAAGCATGCTATGGGCAAAAGTGCATGTGAATATACATGATATTTTATTCCTGTTGAGTCATATTACATGAAAAGTTACACGATAGTTTGTGTGTAAGCCAGTCTCAGCATTTTGAGAATATCCTCTCCTTCTATATAAGAAATAGTTCGATTTAGGGATTTTTATTGACACGGTTTATTGAGACATGGTATGACCTCAAAATATACATAAATAATAAAATTTAGTTCAATAATAGCATGCTCCCAAAGATGTTCTTAAATAGGATCAGAGAAGTATTTGTGGATAGATTGTAAACTAATAAGCTATAATGTAACTATGATTCAATCGACATTATCCGTAAAATTGTTTTAATGAGTTCCCGTCGTTATGCAAAACGGCAATCAACATATGGAAATAAAAATGTAAGATCTTTATTAATTCATTTTCATTTTGCCGCTGATTCAAATGCGGATCGAAGGAACAATGTTTTGCTTGAAGTCGTGTCTGTAAGCTTTTGGTTTAGGACAATTAAATAAAACTGTTATGAAGTGTATTACGTGTAATGTGTAACCTTTGACAAGAATAGTTGCGTTTAAAGTAGCTACGTTAAATTTTTCAAATTCGCTCGTGACGTAATTCTGTTAGTTCGCGTAAACACAGTTCGTTTGGGGATGGTGTGTTTTTTCCGATTCGCGGTTTTTTTATATCTCTTCCTGTGTAAGCGTCAATAATAGTTATATTGTTTGTAGCTATACTGCAGAAGAGTGATTACATTTTTAGGCAAATATGTTTTAATTCTAAAATGTTGTATTATAATGTAACTAAAAGTTTTCTATTTGAAAACATGTTTGTTTTAATTTAGGTTTAAGATTCTATATAAGAGTATAGCGCCATATAGTATTGTTTTTACTATAGGATTAATTTATTAAACGATTAGTAAGTAAACAAATGCAAGAAAATAACATTAATAACGAAGATTTTAAAATAAATATTAACTAAAAAAAATGTTTTTTTTTCTCGAACTGACTACGCTATTGGCCTTTTTGGAGGCCTCTACAGCTTCACTGGACTACTAAGGCGAGCGTTTAAGGCACTCAACCGATTTTATTTTTAGGTAACATGCTCAAGGGCGCACGGCACATCTCAGCTTGGGCTGTTATTAATGATTTTTTAAGAATTTTTTTTCATTCATTCCGATATACACGTATGCATTTGTGAATCATGCAAATTCGATTGTATGATTCACAAATGAATATATGTATAAATAGTTTAGAATAGTTTAGCCAGGTCAGATCCGGGATTTCTCAGGTAACAGCCCAAGCCAAGATGTGCCGTGCGCCCTTGAGCATGTTACCTAAAAATAAAATCGGTTGAGTGCCTTAAACGCTCGCCTTAGTAGTCCAGTGAAGCTGTAGAGGCCTCCAAAAAGGCCAATAGCGTAGTCAGTTCGAGAAAAAAAAACATTTTTTTTAGTTAATATTTATTTTAAAATCTTGGTTATTAATGTTATTTTCTTGCATTTGTTTAATTACTAATCGTTTCGTATCGTTATATATATATATATATATATATATCCACACAACTTAAAGATAAACACATGTAAACTTTAGATTACTATTATAATATTTTAACTTTATATTGTAATAAACTCTTTCCTATATTACGCGCAAGTAAGAACTTACTGCTATATTCAGAACGATCAAAACGATTGTAAACATAATACTGTACATTTTCCAAGGTAAAATCATTACATAGTATAAAACAAAGTCCCTTGCCGCGTCTGTCTGTCTGTCTGTTCGCGATAAACTCAAAAACTATTGAACGGATTTTCATGAGGTTTTCACCAGCAGGTACAGGTTCATTGGGAACGTTTTGGTATATAATTTTTCAAGGATTTTTTTTATAATCAGGGCAGGATAACGTCTGCCGGGTCCGCTAGTAAAGTTATATAGCATACAACTACATGTGTATGTACAATGTACATGCATACAAACATATGTGCATATGCTGCCTCCTTAATTCCAAAATACGACTTAAGAATTGATTTTAAGATTTCCACAAGAATCAATGCCTTATAATGTTTTAAATTCTTGATTAAAAACTCAGTTGTCTAGAACAATGAAAAAAAGTTGTCATAAATTTTGTACCAGACAAACTTCTAGTCGCTTTTTCGTAGAGATTTTGTAGGCGTAAATTTGTTGTGTCGATAGGTGGATGTATTTTTATGTTTTGATTTGCTTCGCAGCCGTGTTACTGAAATTATGAGATTTTTTTGTAAACTATGCACATCTTCGTGACTGTACGTTTAATGCGCATCGCAAGTTTATTTCTGGTACATACCGGTGAGTCAAGGACACTGATGTACTTACTTGGTAACCTCGCTCGCCCGGACTGAATGATTCACAACGCGACATGAATCACACGATTCAGACGGTCGATTTTAATTGCACACAATACCTACACGTTTTACATATTGTCGTACGTAGTTAGATGTTATTATAAACTTGGGAAAGGTTGAATTGATTTTCTTGGTTACTATTTGCCCGTCCCGGATTCGCCTGGCATACTAATTTAGAAAGTGATACCAAATTTTCATTTTAGAGTACGATTATGTAATTAAATAAAATGGTAACTGAGCAACTGTATCCGCCGCGAATTACGAGAACGTACCGAACGACCCGCGTTACAGAAAACGTCCACCAAACATTTTAGCGATCCTCTCGATAAAAATAACGGCAGTGAACGATCAGTACCACCGCGTCTCTTTAAACAGAGCGTGTTCACGCCCACGCCCGCGTAACCACAGATCACGCCGCCGTGGTCTGGAGGTAAATTTCGCTCCTGCATATTTACCTAGGTCTCCCTCGGCAGCGGCTCAACCCTAGGTCCGTTCTCTCGACGTGGAGCCCTTGAATACATTGTTGTGTGATAAAGTGACACTGAATAAAAAAAAAATTAATCACTGACTAACATCATAATACAGATCACCCTCCCATACGTGAACTCATATACATATGATGGATGGGTTTTATATATTTCCCTTATAGAGTTTAGTTAGTTTAGTTTAACTTAGATGTCCGATGGCGGCGGCGGCACTCGGCCGGCTGCTCCCCAACATAGGAGGGCCGAATGCTGGGTGCCGCCGACTATATATGGGGGTCGTACGGGCGATGGCCGTCTATGGTGCCCCGGTGTGGGCCGATGCTCTTGGTGCCGCTAATGTGAGAGCGCTGCGCGCTGCGCAGCGCATAGTGGCTCTGAGGGCGATCAGGGGATACCGCACCGTGGCCTCCGCGGCGGCTTTTGCGCTCGCCGGCTCCCTGCCCTGGGAGCTGGAGGCGGGAGTTCTTGCCGCCGTGTACGAATTTACGGCGGCAAGAAAGAGTATCGGGGAGCCTCCGGCTCCCAGCGAGATTGAGGCCAAGAGAAGGGAGGGCCGGGAGGAGGCGAAGGAACGATGGAGGCGGGATCTGGCGGACGAGCGGTATGGACGTTACATTATTGACGCCGTCCGCCCGGTCCTGCCGGATTGGATAGGGAGACGCTGGGGCTCCCTGTCGTTCAGACTGGTGCAGGTACTCACCGGGCATGGTTGCTTCGGGCGGTACTTGCACCAGATCGCTCGTAGGGACCCAACCGCCGCATGCCATGAATGCGGCGCTGCGGAGGATACCGCGCAGTACACTCTGTCTGAGTGTGCTGCGTGGGAGGGACAGTACCGCATTCTGACTGCGGCGGTAGGGTTAGATTTGTCGCTGCCGAGTGTGGTTTCGGCCATGCTCGGCAGCGAAGAGGCTTGTAATGCGATGGCCTCCTTCTGCGAGGACGTCATCTCACAGAAGCAGGCGGCGGAGAGGGTACGCGAAGATAACCCTCTGAGTGGCCCTCTCCGACAACGGAGGACCGGAAGGAGGAGACGACGATTTGCCCTTCTCCTCCCTCCACCGTAGCCGGACCTGAGGGGATGGGCCGGGGGGCCCATCTCCTCATTGCACAGGTCCGGTAGACGAGGGGAGACAGCTGGTGTGTGCCCGGTCTATCTCCCTATTAGGATGGAGCCTGGCGGCCACCTTCCGCAGGTCGGATCGTTGGGGCGGCTATCCAAGGGTAATAGCGTAGATCGATCCCTTGCCGCCCCAACAATACGGTCGGATGGTACAACGTGGGGTTTTAGTCCGTGCAAATCGGACATAACCCATCCTCTCCCCCGAGAGGGTGGCGTATCCAATAGGGATTTCCCCACGTTAATAAAAAAAGATGTCCGATAGGAAATACATATACTAAGGTAACACATACTTCGTACACATGATTTAACGTTTTACTACCGTTTTCTGTTGCAGTAAAACGTGACAGCGACCATACAATTCTAAGTAGTAGTGCGAAGTAACACCTTATATTTAAGCTCGAATACGGGTAATGATTATTTTATTTTTTAGTTAATTCAACATAACTATTACTAAAAAACGTACGTACATTACTAAAAAAAGATGCGTCATATACCCAGTTTTATATATTTTGTTCTGTGCTTAAAATAAAATTTATGTGGTGAATTCGAGCACATATTTTGTCATAACTCACAAAATCATCTTTAATCTTTGTGTAAATGAAGATCATTTAGATCTTTATTTGAATTTCTTACTCTTTTATTTATTGAAATACTTATGTTTTTTTTAACTCTATATTATCTATGTTAGAGACTTGCAGGATGGAATAATTACAATTAGATGCCATTTTGTAACGTTCACATTGTAATCTATAATAAATATAGGAATAATTAATAAAGTGAAGCAATAGCTTTTAATTGTATCTCTTATTTCAGGTATTTAAAATTTATATATAAATAGTAAGTTAGGTTAAGAAGAGTACTGTATTTTGTATAATATTGTAATTTTTGTTGTTGTCTAGCATTGTGTCTAACCAAATAAATTCTCTTATTTCAAAACAACTTATTCAGCCTATTGTTTAAATAAAACGACATACCCAACCACACAACAAATAACATTTATAATATCGCTATTTAGAGCTACATTTTGCTATAGAAATAACCGTGTATTGTATTGTATACACCTTCAGATAGCATTAGTACTAAGCTGTACGTATATTGTCCAGTTTATAAATATACATTCATACTTACGCGTAAGAGAAGTCGTAACAACGTCGCATTTTTTTACCTTACAAACTGCGATCAAACATACTTAAGTTAGTTAATAAGTTCAGCACAAAACCAAAGACAACCTTGAAAGTATGAGGAACCGTCAAGACGCCAAACAGCGCCGGCTTATAAATACAGTGACTACAATAAACAGTGTCTGATGAAGAGTGATTTAACGACGTACAGCGGCATGTACCGGTTAATGTATTTGACAGCCCTAAATTACAGATAGCTGTAGTGAGAATTGTGCCTCGTACGAACATTCAATTGAATAACAAAAATATCAGAGCAGTAACGGGAATTACTACAAGATTGTTGATTACTTATATTGTACATACTTTGTAACGTTGAAATTAACTCTATTCACTCTTCTGTATGTATTTTTGGAATTATATTTAACTTTGTTATCTTCACAGTTTTAAATAGCTTGATGATGACATTGGTTATATTATTTTATAATTTTATTCTCGCCCACACATCAAAAATGAGTGATTCATTAAAATAGTATCTATGTTAATATGTCTTCAGTTAAGTTTGTACATGCAATATGTTTCATATTTTGTTATAGATAAAGTCCATACACGAAAGTGATTAAAATACGGAATACGGAAAGGAAATTTTCATTCTAACTGATAGACGATTTGTCATTAATACTTTTAAATGACAATAATGTCTAGATATTAACAATACTTATGAAATAAAAAAAAATGAGACAAAATGTATAACTATCTAATATACACAATATGTCAGGCCGTGGTCATAGTTAATGCTAAATTAACACATGCTACTCTGAAGTGTATAAGTAAAAGTGATAAAGTTATTGGGGTGTAAGGGATGTCGGTGGGGGTGTAAGGGATGTCGAATAACATCTAAGACTTGAGACATCCAAGCCAACCTCACCTGCACGTGGTGCACCCTGCTGAATAACGAACGAGGCAATGGCGAAAGCAGGGTGGTAGGGTTTTACAGCCTGACTGGGTCGCAACCACCATGTATATGGCGAAAAAGCCCGTCATAGTGATTCGCTTGTGCGGGTCGCGTTTCGGGAGCAGCCTGTGCATATCCAGCTTTTCGCAAGCCGGCATGACAGTGGCGACCGGCGATGGATACTGTGTCAGTCGGTGGTCGCCATTGTTTTTGGATTGTACTGTGCTTACCATCAGGCACAGAGCAGTCATTTTGCCGTGCTACTATAAAAAAAAAAAAAAACTATCAAACATTTATTATATACCCTACTATTACCATACGTTGGAAAAATAAACTACAGATAAAAATAATTAGACAATTAGTGCAAATATATCAAAGGACTGAGTAAAATAAATTTGAAAAGATAGAGCTAAGTCAATGATACCTACTCCTTTCCGCGTCTTTCTTCAATTGGGCGATGAATGCTATAGGATATTAGATCTAACAATATTTTTGTATAAAATGAAACCAGACAAAACAATACAGACTTACCTGACTTCGTAATCAAATGAAAAAGTTCAAACAAAAGACATTTATGTTATCCTAGCTGGCGTCCGTTACATCGTCCTGATTAAATGATTTTGTTGTTTCAAGGGAACGATGTTTTATATTTACGTCGTTAGTGGGTTATGTTTATAACCCATTTGGAATTAGTGTAATTAAAATTTATCCTTGACGCTTAACCCCTATGTAAAAACGTAATGATATTTGACTTAGTGTTATTACTCTGAAAAGCCTTTATTCCCTCAGAAGTCTTGTTAAAATTGATTCAGCGTTTTCGGTAATTAACTCGGACAAACAACAAACAATTTATTTTACTTTATAACCATCTTGATTGTTATAGATTGAATATATAAATAGCGAACATGTAATAAATCAGAATAGAGTTTCTTCATCAGTGTTTACTTTTATTGTTTAACTTTCTATGGGAAACAAAAATTGCTACTAGTCCTTGCCTTTCTCATTCAAGTAAATAAAACTTTTTTTTTCTATAAAAAAGAATCGTTAAAAAAGAGTAATCCTGTTGACGCACACGATTTTAGAAAAAAATACAGCTGTAAGTTTTATTACATTCACAAAGAATTTCTTAACTACAAACACGATATATTTGTTGTTTGGTAAAAGATATATTTTCCTTTTGTGATAGGTGTTTGTGAAAACATAGTCTTTGAAAAGGATTGTCTACGCTCTTTACAAAGGAATATTCTTAAATGGAAAGGCGTGGAATAAAAAAAAAAGGTAATTATGGTTTATTGTTAAAATAGTAACGCGGATTTCCATTAAAAATATGTACAATTATGTGAAGATTAAAATATTTTATGTCAACATTTATTCTCATAAATTAAACACCAAAGTTATCTATATTAATAAAATGATAGAGAGATAACTCAAAAACTACTTAATATGTTTCGTTATTTTTTTGTTTTAATTCTTAGGCAGTGGACCTTATAAAAGATATAATGATAGCTTTATACAGAATTATTAAAACTTTATAAAACTATGACTTTTATCAATGCAGATGGTAGAGCCACGCTAAAGCTATTACTGGTTTCAGCATGAATGGGTCGGCTCGCCCGAGGTAGTAAGTACCACCCTCTCATAGAAAACCGACGTGAAGTCAGTCAAGTCAGTGCTTGCATTGTTGCGTTTCGTTCGGTCAGTGAGAGCGCCGGAGGCCCACCTTCCCTTCAATTCTAACCTAACCCTTCCCCCCCCAACACAGGCTGGCAACGCACTTGCGACTCCCCTGGTGTTGCAAGTGTCTATGGACGGTGGTGATCGCTTAACATCAGGTGACCCAATTGTTCGTTTGCCTCCTATGATATAAAAAAACGCACTACGTGCTCAACGATTTATGATGATCTTTTCACGGAGAAGTGGGCTAGTGGTGTGGTGTTTATGTTTTTTCTTATAATAATATATCATAATTTCTTATAAAATATATCATAATAAACTACGCAGACTAAGGCGCGGACATGGACTAATAATTCAAAAATAATACTATATTTAAAAATACTATATTAAAAAAAAAGTATTGTTGTTTGCACTTTGAAGATAAAATCATAAGACTGGTTTTAGGAATTTCATTGTTACGTCCGTCTCGTCATCAGGGCGGTAATCATATTCAGGGCCGGAGTGCGAAAATACGAACATGATACACCCACGTTCGTTTTAAACAACATGAAAGTGTCATAAATTTTAATCTATTTACGTAAAATACAAAAAAAAAATACAAATCAAACTCAGTTCTCATCATTTTGATGTGACAACATTTTTAATCGTATTTTATTTAATTTTCTTTTAAAATCCTAATGCTCAAGTTTATCAATCTCTCTTATATAATTAATAGGTAACTGCAGTTTTTTTATTAATTTATTTTTAAAAGATCTTTTCTTTCTATTATGGTGGTAGCTTCTAAAAGTTTACCAGTAAAAGGATTTTTTTGCAAATATCGTTACGAGATCACTTATTTTATTGAAACAAAAATATTTTAAAGACATTCGATTACATATTATTCATTATATTCCATACATCAACTTATAAATAAGGTATATACAATCGTATCGTGATTGTTAGGCATATATATAATTCAACAAATAAACTAAAATAACACAATATGAAGAAAACCACAAATGCGGTTAGCCCCAATGGCCTAACTATTACGTAGAGGGCGCACAGTAATCAGCAATTAGTCACAAAATACTCGAGTGCGTATGAGTATGAAATTGTTCAGAATAAGTACAAATGATATTTATGTGTAAAACTAGATTCACACACCCACATAATTTACCCTTTCGAATTACGTTCCAATTTACGTAACACATAATTGAATTTTTCTTTAAAAAAAAGTAATAATTTTAGAAAACAGCTTTTAGGAATGCACTCTTCATAACTGTTATATTCGATTTACAATATCTCTCATAATAATTTTTGTGCAAGTTTCACACGGAATGAGAAAAATATAAGAGCAATAGAGGAAATCACCACAGGACCTTCCATACATTAATTGCGCGAGTGCCGGGAACACAATGTTGCAGGTTGAGAAGCCCGTAAAGTGCTTTAAATTTTTAACTCAAACGTAAGCCTAAAAAGCGACTACCGCTGTACATTAACGCGCATCTCCATTGCCTCCTTGACTTGCCTAATTTATCGAGGACCTACTAAGGACGCTTTGAATATTTTTTCCAATAAGGAACTGACGATAGCCCTTATATATTTGTTTTTGTAATAAACTTGTCGTATATAAACTAAAATCTTATCAACGCTGTCAATCTAATTCTAAAATCTCTCTTTCTTTTATTTTTTATTATAGTACGGTTAAGCGACTGCACAATGCCTGATAGTATGCACAGTACAATAAAAAAATAGCGGTGGTCACCGAGAGACAAATAATCCATCGCCGGTCGCCGCTGTCATGTCGGCCTATAAAAATTATATTTTAAAAAGTAAAATTTCTAATTTTCTAACTGTTTAGGCTGAAATAGTTAAGAAGCATTGCAATGCACAGCGGTATTATCCGTCCTTCTTTAAATCCATCAAGTGTCATATTTCCTCCCCCCAACCCCCTCACCGGTGCTTAAGTCAGTCCGAATACATAATGACTACGGCGCACATCTCTGTGATCGACTATTAATAAATTACATTATAAACATTCATTAATATAATTAGAGAGTAGAAGTGAAAGGTGCGAACCGAAGTGTTAGTGAAACAAGAGGAGGCCTCCTACGACCGTGATAACAGCCGAAAGGTGAGTCCTATTTTTTTCCATATCTTTCCAACCGTTGTGCATTCTTAGCGATCACCAAAAAGCATCACGCCGAATTATCAAACCATTTTGATCACAATTACAACCATCGTTTACACTAACTACGTTGTAGAGTTTAAATGGGATGGAGAATAGTAATCACGGATTAGCAAATCTAGTATAGTTTTATGTTCAAGTACGATTAAACTATTAATTATATTTCATCTACCTGCAACGTACCTAGATTAAACAAGAGAGTTTTATAAAAGTCAGAATATCAAAGAAAACATCTGACCATATTTAGCAACCATTCATTCAAAGTCATTCTGTTTCTGTATTTTCAAATTTGTCCTTTGTTATTTTTTACTAAGATACTTCTTCTTACCCTTATCCAAGCCAAGTAGAGTTGGTATAATATATTTTCCGCTTTCTTTATTATCTCTAGCTATCATCTCGATATTTACCTCTGTTATACAAATATATTCTTCGGTTTGCGTCTACTCTCATATTTATCAACTTCCATACTTAACATTCTTCTCTACTTCTGCCTCTCATCTAAGTTACTAAGATACAACACTATTACAATGGCTGGCAAATACACGAATGCTCTATAATATCGGTGTATGGGCCCGACACGACCGACCGCAATCATCTCACTTGTATTAACGTTATAAATTAGGACGTTAACGCGTCCGCCCACTCAAATAACCGTAAACCCTACGTAGTGGTCGTTCCGCACACTTGTCCGCCATAGAGCAAACTTACGTTGCCAGCTCTGCACATTGTCTCGAACATTTTTCTCCGAAAGTGTTTAGGATAACTATAATACGAACGTGAAACACGAGTTGCTTTCACTCCTTTTATGTATTTACTTATTTATTGTGCACTTTTAATAAAGAATTTTATCAAACGAAGTTTTGGGTTATAAGTCAAAGAGAAAAGAAATAAAAATATAAAATGTCATGTTGTTTAAAACAACGCAATCATATCAACTCTGTTGATTAGTTTGCGAGAAATACATCTGAATGGGCATTATTTGAAAATCCATTCTACAAACCTTATTTATTATTATCTGCTAAGTACTTTTTTTAAGGGCTTTTATCCAACTAACAGCCCCATTGTTCCCCAATCTTTCTAGCTCCGTCGTGAGAGTCGCTGATGAGGTATCTTTACCAGATCATTCAGCATCTTAGCTTCACGCGAACAGGCTTCAGCCAAGATACTATGACAAATACCAATGTTCTGGCAACTACTACCTGCTAAGTACTAAAATACAATTTAATAGATAACTTTAGAATGGTAAAATTGTTATAGAAGTTAGAAAAAATGACAATAATAAAGTTTTAAAACGGTTCACACTTAAGCCATACAAGAAATCCGTAGAACTCATGAAATAATACCAATTTAAACTAGAATACAGTCGTGTCTACCAACTAGTAATAAGTTAAATATAAAATAAAATTCACTTTAATAATACCAAGTTTTATTTACTGTAAATGAAATTTTCTACCCGATCACCATTTAAAGAATCTCAATGTCATATATGGAATCCTCAGCGCCGTTCCAATATCTATTTACTTATATTGCTATTATCCGGGACAGGGAGCTGAGGACAGACAACTAGAAGGGAACTGACTGCACTAATGGTATTGAGTCTCGGGGCCTCCACTACACGTCTGTAGAAGCATCGGCCGGAGCTAGCGTACACGTGATGCATACTTATTGCGCGATTTTCCGCTGAGCAGTTTCAATTTTACCGTCACATTAGTGGTGTATTCGATTGCCCTCGCTCTGTATGTAACTGAAAACGAATTCAGTCTGAAAGTGATATTAGATATAAAGACGGGACGACGGAATAACAATCAAATTTGAATAACTCTCCGAACTGTAGGTGGCATGTCACAGATTATTTTCTTTCAAGTTACAACCAGTGCCCTGTTTACCAAATGTTACAAGTTTACAAGCTCATAAGTTACGTTACAAGAACGTTTTATACTACTCTATTTGCATTTATCAAATGATATCACGAGACTTGTAGATTGTAAAAACTTGTGCTTTGCTTGCTTTGCAATTTTCGTGCTTAATTTGCAAGATTGTATTTTTACTCAAGTGTATGGTGGTAGAGCCACGCTGAAACTATAATTGATTTCAGCATGAATGGGTCGGCTTGTCCGGGGTAGTACCACTCTCTCATAGAAAACCAACGTGAAGTAACAGTGCTTGCATTGTTGGGTTTCATTCGGTCAGTGAGAGCGCCGGAGGCCCACCTCCCCTCTCCTTTCCTCTCTCCTCTCCCTCCCTTAACCATTCCCCCCAAAGGGTGGCAACGCACTTGCGACTCCTCTGGTGGTGTTAGTGTCCATGGACATGATAACTTAACATCAGGTGACACACCTGTTCGGTTGCAACCTATGACATAAAAAAAGATTTTCCCTTCGATAATTATGCCGATAAGATATAAATTATGGCACAATAACTAATCAGGTTGATGTCAAAAGCAGGATATTTTGAAATAATTTGATTTTATGTTTCAAAATAACTCATCTTAGAGTCAACGGAGGATCTCTAACCTTTTGGTAACAAGTTACAGGTTACATTAGAGCTACAAATACAATTACGATTAACAAAACCACAAATACAAGTGTTATTATAGTGATATCACTTATAGCTTGTAATTTACACACGTAGTTCTGAAGAACGTAATTTATAAAAATATTAACAAATACTAGCTGTGCCCGCGATTTCATCCGTGTGGCACATTATATGAAAACAATAATTAATAAAGTCATCTGAATGTATTGAGTCCATTTCCTTATCTACTATTCTCTCGTAATAACGTCGCGTCGTCATTAAAATTACAATAACTTTTGATAGCATGGCCCGATTATAATGAAACAAAGACTAAGTTATCCACGAAGGTATGCTTTAAGATGGCTTTATTATGAACACAGCACTTTAGCACTGATGCGTGTTCATACAAACAGACAGACAGACATTGTTGACATTAAAATGATTTAAATGTATTTTATTACTTATTCCATGATATTTTTTATGACACCGTTTATATGGTGGTAGAGTCACGTTGAAACTATTACTGGTTTCAACATGAATGGGTCGGTTCGTCCGGGGTCGGCATGAATGGGTCGGCTCGCCAGGGTTAGTAACACCCGACCCACAGAAAACGGACGTGAAGTAACAGTGCTTGCATTGTTGCGTTTCGTTCGGTCAGTGAGAGCGCCGGAGGCCCATCTCCGCTCCCCTCTCCCTCCCTAACTCTTCCCCACAAAGGGTGACAACGCACTTGCAACTCCTCTGGTGTAGTTAGTGTCCACAGACGGTGGTGATCACTTAACATCAGGTGACCCACGTGTTCGTTTGCCACCTATGACATAAAAAAAAACCTGCAACACAAGTACAGACACGTTAGATTTACTTTCTTATTATATATATAGATATAGTTAGCCCCTTCAGTTAAATATATGTATAAGTAAATTAAGACGCTAATTTACACTTTTCTCACAAGTTTATGAAACCCCTACCTTTTGATAGGCTCAAAAATAGACATCATTATATTGATAAGACAAATAATGTAAATAAATAAAGGATTCCGTTCCTAATTGAGACGACAAGCGCCTTTCTGAGTTCTCGTCACTAAAGAAATTTCGCTTTAACAAATATTTATTTCAATTAGCGAACCCCTTCAGTCAGACTCTGCAATTGACACGAAAGAAGCCTGTGACATCCGAGAGAAAAAGGGTTATTTCTTGTAGGAAACGAAATTTGACGGAGTGGATATTTAAGCCGTACTTAGCCTTTTAAAGCCGTAGCTAATTAAAAAGGTATGAACGTAATTGATCTACTTAGAGCACAATGATATTCTTTTGAAATCGGAACGGAGTATAACGTATAATGTGTTTTAATCGCGTCTCAAGAGCGCTATACTTTTGCTTACACAAATTTTATTTTTTTGTGAATTTGGTACATAAGTAGTTTCCATTTGTTGTATGTTTATGGTGTTCCTTATATTTATTCCATTTTGATGCTTCTTCCAAGTTTAGAACTGTAATGGATATGAACTTTTTATTCACTATAACCCCTACGAATTAATGTTTAAAAAATAAGTGATATTTTCCTAGCTTAAAACAAAGTTTTACCACTTTTAAAAATAATATACTAGTCAGTGTTTCTCTAACTTCCTTCTACAATTATACATTCAAAAAATGGCTTTTAGAATATAATTAACCGGACGCCTTAGTTTCGCAGCGGCTTAACAATAAAAGTGAAAAGATACTTACGCAGGTCGGCATGACAGCGGCGACCGGCGATGGATAGTATGTCTCTCGGTGGTCACCCTTGTTTTTGTATTGTACTGTGCTTACCACTAGGCACAGTACAGTCACTTTGCCGAGTTACAATTAAAAAAAAATAGTGTAATCTTTGTCGATCGCAGTTATTGCGTTGTGCGATAGAGAGAGGACGCTTTACTAAGCTGAAGCAATCCGATCGTAGCCGGACGTCTCACTCTTCTATTCGATGTGCCAAATCAAATACTCGGTACTGTGCTTAATTTTAAGAAGACGGCAGATGTGAGTGAAAGATTATTTTGAACAATCGTATTAATCCATTATCATTATTTAGTACTATTTTTTCATCAGAAAATAGAATATAATTTGTGATCCTTTTACATTATTACAAAAGTAAAATTTACATACGTAATCTCCAGAGTCACATTACAGTAAATTTCATAGTATTTTATTCTCGTATGTGTTATTGATAAAATGGCATGAACTCGTATCACCCGAGGTCCCCGCAAAATAGGGAGAAATGCAATAAAAGGTGGGTAATACATTTTCTTTGTAGATTTTACGTTTGACCGCACATGGAATATTTAAAACTGGCTGGCTTCGGTCCTTTTCAATGGAATTGAATGACCGTCCATGTGGATACCGGCTGTATTTTATATCTGTTTTGAACAGGCGAATATATTATACTCCTTATACATTCATAATGTATGCATATTGAAATATAGAAAACGCAATGTACTTAAAGATGTTAATTAAAAACAATTTCTGAATGTTAAGTATACGCGGACCATTTCAGCCCGGTTGTACCCATTTGGTTAATTTTTTTTTGGTTTGTTTATTATTGTCAGGATATGGCTTGAAAAATCGTACGGAAAATCTCCATACAAAAAAGTGAGTGAGTGAATGAGATAGAAGTCAACAACGACAAAGTGGACAAAGACAGGAATGAATTGACAGATGGATATTTAATTGTTCAGTTGCCATTTTATTGTAATACAGTATGAGTATAGGGAAGATTTGGTTAAAAGTTTCGTGATTACACCCGTTCGAAACCAGGATGAGTAGCTAATACACAAAAAAATAGTGCGTGGAATCCCTCCGCGCGGAAGAAGTGAAACTTCGTAATCTATACTAATATATAAAGCTGAAGAGTTTGTTTGTTTGGTTGAACGCTATGATCTCAGGAACTATCAGTCCGATTTGAGAAAGTCTTTCGGTTAACTCATTTATCGAGGAAGGCTTTAGGCTATATATAATCACGCTAAGACCAATAGAAGCAGAGCACCAATGAAGAATGTTTCAAAATCGGGCACTTTTTTTGCTTTTGAGCGATTACGTTATTATTATATACGTTGCCATGGTAACTTGGTAAGTAGTAGTAATAATATTCGTCCAATAGGACAGGCGAAGGAATTAATCCATACTGCCAATTCTGAAGTTATGTGGTAAGCATCAAAGCTAAAATTTTCAAAGTTTATTTTGTTTTCCCATTCAAATAGTTCATACTACTTTTATTTCCAATTTTTTTATTTGTTCTCTATTCGCGACTGGCAGCGAGATGTGCACGCTGCTTATTCCCGCCCCTATTGTGCGTATAGCACCGGCCTTTATTAAGGCGGGCACGCAGTCACTCTTAAGGGCCACGGCCGCGACAACCTCCTCGACCGTGACGGTGTCGTCCAGATCAACGTTGCGGACATCTGCCCGCTTCACCGGGGTCTTGACGCTAACAGCGTCCGAAAACACCTCACGGAGCTTCTCTGGCAGGAGGACAGCTCCCTCCGCACGTTGTGGGCCGGCGACTCGGAGAATTTGGGCTCCAGTCATCGTTCTCCTCACGGAGACGCCCTTAGTCCGACTTTCACGGGGCTTTTACGGGCAGATAACTAGCGGGCTCGGAAGACGTTATACGGACGGAGACGGATAATAAAATGAAAACCTTGACAAATTATACCTAACCTTCCCCATAAATTATCATTCTATCTACTGGTGAAAACAGCATGAAAATGGTAGTTTTTGACTTTATCGCGAACAGATAAGCTGACAGAGGACTTTTTTTACCCGACTTCGAAAAAGGAGGAGGTTACTATGTTCGGTTGTATGTATTTTTTTCATGCATGTTAATCGATATTTTAGTTAATTATGAACCGATTTTTATGATTCTCTTTTTATTTGAATTGGTACACTATGTAGTGATTAACTGCTACCTATGTATTAGTCCGTGTGAAATTGATGACGTGAGACGTGTGCCTTACTGACTCCAAGAATAAATATACATAATTGAAAGTCGTATATTTGTATGTAATATGAATTATATCATCTTTTTTGTCAATTTGGCGGCCATATTGTTTTATTTACCATGTTTGCTTCTACATAACTCAGTTATTATATACGTATAAGAATAACTTAAGTATATCGACAATACGGGCATATTATATCTATATAATAAAAGATTTAAGATATATTGTTCGATAATGTATAGTTTTTAATTTTCATTACTTTCTTATATAGTGTTAGTGAGCACTGAGTTTGGTATATAGTAGGTTGAAGTTCCAGGTATGTTGCTGATGATAAATCCCATCCCATTCGATATACTATTAGTATTCATATAGCTAATGTACACATTACATGTTACAGTAGATGGCGTTCGTATCGTAGTTACAAATGCTTTTGAAAAAGCGTTTCTGTAATGTACACACCCACTAACAATTTTACATTTCTTTAATTAATTTTTAAAAAGCGCGTGCGGAGCCGTTGGTAACAACTAGTGTGGAAATAAAAATAGGAAGTGGTTGAAATTGATGTTTAGTGAAATCATAATTATATTATCATATATTGATCGCATCTTTTAATTATCATTTTCGAGTGAAGAAATATCCAAATCTATAACATTTACAATGGGATTATGATAACTAAAGTAAGATACGAAATGTTTGATTATTTTTCTCGCTCTGTCTCTTTCTATTCCCCTTCTCCAGGATCGTTGAACGTTTAATGCAACAGTGCTTGCATACCCCCTCCATGGTAGCGTTAAACGTTTAACGCAACCTTGTTGGAAGTCACATTAGAAGTTTCACTTCAAAAAAATGTTATCGTATTCACACACGGTCATACAAATCCAAACTCAGTATATCCTGCATTGTGGAAAGTAACCTATAGATAATCGACACATATAAACTAGATCGATGACGATGTTTATCAGACAAACGTTCCTCATGTGCGAGAGGGGATCAAACTTGCGGACTCTCGGCTCAATAATAAGGTTTACTATTACTGTTTATTCGAATATTGTTATTTTCTTTACTGTGACAAATATTAATAAATGCGAAGGATGGAATTCATAAACCATTTTAAATTAGTTTTTTTAGCTGTGTAGTACGGCAAAATGACTGCACTGTTCCTGATGGTAAGCACAGTACAATCCAAAAACAACGGCGACCACCGAGTGACACACTATCCATCGCCGGTCGCCGCTGTTATGCCGGTCTGCGAAAAGTTGGATATGCACAGGCTGATCCCGAAACGTGACCCGCAGAAGCAAATCACTCTGACGGACATTTTCGCCATATACATGGTGGTTGCGACCCAGTCAGGCTGTAAAACCCTACCACCCCGCTTTCGTTGCCTCGTTCGTTATTCAGCAGGGTGCACCACGTGCAGGTGAGGTTGTCTTGGATGTCTCAAGTCTTAGATGTTATTCGACAACCCTTATACCTCATTATTACCTGTTATTACCAATACTTTGTAAATTATAATATAGTAAAAAGTTTTGTTTCAGTGAACAGGCAGTCAACGTTTGACGACGAGATTACCATTTTATTTTATTTCCACAAATACATAAAACATTAATAAGGTTATCTAATAGAAACAACGCATGACGTAGGTACCATTAGTAATATAAATTATAGTGCTTCCCTTATATATTAAAAAATATCGCAATGCACGACCAGTTGTTGTCTTAATTGATTGACTTAATTTTATTAACCAAACTTTAAGATTATATAGATCAATTTACCGTGATATCATAATAATAAATAGTATAATGCAAAACCTCTCTTCGCGTCTGTCTGTGATCACGCTTACTTCCTCCAAACTTGGTAATGGATTTTGGCACGGTTTTCACTATTATCTGTTAAAGTTCTTCCAGGAGATATCTGTATTTATTTTAAGTATTGTAAAATTTGTGTGTAGTACTAGGAATATTTTTCACCCACTTACGTTGGTAACGCTAACGAAACCTTACGAATTAGGTACATCAAAATAATGTATTACAGAATCGTAATTGTTGTATTTTAATAAAGCCTACAGAAAAGTCTGGAATGCTTAATCTAGAATGTCCGTCTTTATAGGAACTTTAATTTTACATATTGTTATAAGTAGTGGCTTATCTGCGATGCTGTTTTTTCTATATAGTATTCATTCTTCTACTAGCTACTTGTTGATAGTCTAGTTCTATCGAGTGACGAGATACAGTGATGGTCCTTGTCTATTATCGCGTACTGATCGTTCCATCCAGCGTGTGCAGAATGCTTGTGCTAGATTTTGCTTCGATGTCCCGCGCCGTGGGCATATTACACCATTTTTGAATGACGCAAATGTCTTAAAAATGGCGGCACGACGCGAGTTACATATGGCTACGTTACTTTTTGGGCTCATTAAAACCAAAAACCCAAAATATCTGTATGACAAGTTAAAGTGGAGACAAGATAAGCACAGGTATTTTTCATGTTCTCGCACCATAACTAATCCACTATCGATACCTCTCCATAGAACTACCGCTTTCAGAGGGTCATTTAAATATGCTGCCACTCGTTGTTGGAACAACATCCCACCACCATGTCGATCCAAAAAGAGTAAACTTAGCTTTAAACTCTCATATAAGCATTATCTACTGCAATTTCAAACTCAGTAATTTAAGTGACGTATAATGTATCCACGTAGTTTTTATTTTAAGCCCTGTTTATTGGTGTGTATTTTTTTTTTTATCTTTTTCCGTATACATTTACATTTGATATGTTTAATCCTAAATTTGTGGTTACAGCATTTATTTCTCTTTAGTATGACCAACTTTGACGTGTTACGTGTGTCTGTGTTATTTGTTTGTTCGTCTCAAATTTTGTACTAACTTTAACGTCCGTTTATCATCATATATAGGCTCCCATCGAAAATCAGCGCTGCAGTACTACTTACAGTATTGCAGATTTTTGCTGAATGGGTTCGCCAATTGTTGGACATCTATTTTTTCATTTTTAAAATGTTTTTTTTTTTCTGTCATAATTATCTGTGTAATTTAATTTAATTGTATGGTTGTTCCAACAATAAATTATTTCTTTCTTTCTTCTTTCTTTCTTACTCATTTTAGTTCAAAGTAGATCAAAATTGCCTTTCACAGTATTTTATTTGAAGGAACATCTTAGATGTCATAGATTTTTTTTATATTATAGGGCGCAAACGAACAGGCGGGTCATCTGATGGTAAGTGATCACCGCCGTCCATAGACACTAGCAACACCGAGAGAGAATGTGTTTGGTCCTCCGGCACTCTCACTGACCGAACGAAACGCAACAATGCAAACAATGTTACTTCACGTCGGTTTTGTGTGGGTCGGGTCAAATTACGCACGACAAATTTGTATGAGATCTATGATGGTTCTTTAACTTTGATGAATTATCAGTATTGAAGTACAAAAAAAAATTGATCGAATAACACGTCATGTCTTTAAATATCTTGGACACCTAGATGCCAGATTAGTACATTGGACTCGTACAAAGCCGGGCGGATCGCTAGTTTTGATATAATAAAAATCGATCAACTAAAACGAAACAATCACAAATCAAATATATTTCCTTCTCGGACGTTCTTTAATACTAGTACGTCCACTTATTCTGTCCCTCGAGCAATACTCGATGTTTATTAATTTAATTTATAATTGATATCATTATCAATCAATTGGATCAGTTATTATATCATTACATATTGATAAAAAATCATAATTGTTGTTGATAATATGATCAATAAACGTCACTTAACGATTTAAATTATACTTTTAATATAAAAACAACTATTTGTGACTCAAATATAAAAGTTACACATATGTCTTAATAGTTAGACGTATGTTGTCTGTGACTTTTTTGTAAGCATTATAAAACTCTACAACTTTTCTTCAGAACTCACTCATATATCTCTCATAACGATGTACGAAGGTACTTAACGAAGGTAGTGTTCGTAAGAAACGTTGTCGTTCGAACGTTTTTTCACTGACCTACTTTGCAAATGCGACTATCACAAAAAAGTCTTTTTATTTTTCGGGTTAATATATAGCCTATGACACTCACAAATAAAGTGGCTTTCTGTTGGTTAAATAATTTTCAAAATCGGGTAAGTAGATCCATATATTACCTCCTACAACGTCATAAACTCGCCAACTTTACCTTTTTGTAATACTAGCCTCTGCCCGCGACTTCCTCCGCGTGGAATAGTTACTTTGGGCTAACGCTAACACGCAGCGGAAGCTCTAAAGAGGAAAAACACCCCGATTTTGAAACATTCTTTATTGGTGCCTCGCTCCTATTGGTCTTAGCGTAATGATATATAGCCTATAACCTTCCCCGATAGATGAGCTACATAACATTCAAAGGATTTTTCAAATCGGACCAGCAGTTCCTGAGATGATACCCTACAACGTCACAAACTCACAAATTCACAAACTTTATCACTCTATAATATTCTATTATGTATTTTACCCTGTGTTAAGGAATGTGCGCCGACGACCCTAATGAGTGGTAAAAAGAGGTTCGCTTTACCTTCATTACTTTCGCCTCAGATGCAAGCTTGTAAGGTACGTGGTTTAATAATAATTGCGATTACGCATTAATAGAGTTGCTGTGTAACACAGTTTTACTCAGAGTCGTCACGACCCCGAAATGAAATTATTGATGGGCCCAGCACCAATTCGGTTTTGCGGTGGTGATCATCTCGTACACCCTGTGTGCTATTTTCCATACATATAAGTATACATAAATAAATGAACTAAACTAATTAATTTACCCACAGACGGTATTTCATCAAAACAACTAAAAGAATTTGTTATAAACTGTAAACAGTGACTTGTTAAGTACGAGTATGTTAAAATAAAAAAATGGTAAAGAAAATGTATAAAACAAAAATAAACAAGTAGGAAGCAGACGGAATGACGAACCAGAATGCGGTAATGAGAGATAAATCCAAAGGTGATGTTAATAAGGTGAATAATGAAAGAGAAAAACACAAACACTCCTCGCTAATTAGCGACAGTTGTCTATCTCCATCTCGCAAAAAGCCGTGTTACGTCAGCCGAGGGCCGCGTTGCACCGATTAACCATTCAAGATGCAAACCCTGAACAGACACAGTTAATTTATAAGTAGTATGCAATGTTGGCATAAACTGATAATAGTAGTTTCCTATATTTAAGTAATAGTTTCCTTTGTTTGTGGCGGACTGTATTATTCACGTTTTTTTTTTCAAAAATTCCTAATATCACAGATATCCTAGAATAGAATATTCAGCGGAAAGCAGTATGCACCATGGAAATGAAGCAATGACATCTCGCTGTTTTCAAGAAATTACCACTTAATTCAACCGCAATTATGTTATGTCAATTATACCTCAGTGTGCTTCTACTTCCACTACTGAGTAATAACAGAGTATGTTTAAAAATATAAGACCTTTTTTTAATAAATTGGGAGCCGGTCACGTGACGCAGAGCATATTTTTCACTTCTTATTGTTTTCCTGATCGTGCATTTTTACTGTAGTTGCACGCGACAAAGAGCGAGATTGCGATTAGAGATTTTTTTATTTATTTTAAACGTATTAGTATGAGTAAAATCTTAAATCTAAGAACAAGAATCATTATCGTATTCACATCAGAATAATGCGAGTATAACAATCCTTACTTAATATTATAAATGCGAGTGTGAATTTGTTGTTTGTTAGTTTTTCACGCCTTAACTTCGCAGCCGTTCATCTTCTATATATCTATATCTAATATAATAAGAATATAATACTAACGTGTTTGTACATTTTAGATTTTTATGAAAAAATTGTTGAGGGTATCTTGGTATAAGGAATAAAATACATTTAAATCATTTTTAGAAATGTTTGTCTTTCTATCTGTTTGTTTGATCACGCATCACTGCTAAACTACTACGTTCACAATAAAACCTCACCAAGGAAATTATAAAGCATATCCTCAAGTAACATTTAGTTTTGGTTTCATTAAATTCGGTTCACTCTATCAAAAGTTATTATAATTTTAATGACGACACGACTTAAGTACTGGAGATATGTAAATGAACTTAATATCTACATAAATGCGAGCGAAACCAGGAGCAAAAGCTAGTATAGTATATATTTAACTTTTAACTTTAAAATAATTTTCATTTTGTAATAGTTTACGTTTCAAATTCGATATATTTTTTTATGTTTCTTTGGCCTCAATTAGAAAAAAAATGCATTTAAATGTTTAATATAATTTCATTTTTCTTTGTATTAATACTATGACTTTGTCTTCTTATATTATGCATGCTGTGTTCACATATAAAAGGGTTCGTGTCCATTTTTGTTCATTGAACTCAGTTTTGTGAACCTTAAATAAATAAATAAATAAAATAATTAATACTTTTAAACATCAGTGTTACTGGAAATTTTACTGTAAGATTTTTCGTTCGCTGTATTTAAACTCCGTCGTCTAATTACCATAGCACCGTTCCTCTCGTTTTCAGCCTGTTTACTCGCACTCAAGACGAAATTACTCACCTTTGAGACGGGACTGAGATGATAACGAATTACGAATATACTTTGAATAGCTTATACGAACTGTTAAAAGACTATAAACCAAATAAATCTATAGTAAGTTTAGGTATTTAGGATTTATTATTTAGTATGAAATGACATGTTAGGCAAGGTAAAATTGCTATATCATGAACTTTTTTCTTTATGTTAACTGGATCTCTTTATTCTTCATAATTTCTTTCAGCCCCCAATACTTTTTCCATGCTAATGCAATTCTTCTTTGTATGTCTTTTCTGGTGCAATCTTCAAAGGATACTATCTGTCCCAGATACACGTAATCCTCTACATATTCAATCTTTTCATTCCCTACTTTGATTTCTTGGTGTGCTCCATTTGTTAGTACTTTTGTCTTTGAGATGTTAAGTGACCTTCTTACATTCGCTTGCTAATTTATTTGACATTGCTTCTACATCAACTGCATTTTCAGCAAACAGAACTATATCATCAACAAAACGGAGGCGACTGAGACTGACACTTCAATAAACCATAAAATTTAATAATATATTTTATCAGAATCAGTTACATCATTTTCTATTTGTTTTAGCTTCTACAAAATTATTGAAACACTAGCCGACACGTGCCCACTTCGTTGGGCGGTAATAGGCATTGTCAAGCTACAACTTTTCTCTACAACATCTCATAATTAAGGCAGCGTTCGTAATACTTTAGCTCTTTATAATATTAGTATAGATTATAGATAATATAATTAGTTAATAGCGTCTGCCCGCGTGGAATAGTTATTTTGGGCTAAGACGCATCGCAGGATCTCAAAAGGAAAAAATACTCTGATTTTAAAACATTTGTCATTGTTGCTCCGCTCCTATTGGTCTTAGCGTGATGATATGTAGCCTATGACACTCGTAGATAACGTGACTTTATATTGGTATTTTCAAAATGGGTTTAGTAGTTCCTGAGATTAGCCCCTACAACGTCACAAACACACACACTTTACCTCTTTATAATATTAGTATATAGATTATAGCCCCTACCCGCGACTTCGTCCGTGTAGTAATAGTTACTACTCTGGGCTGGAGCTGACACACAGCAGAAACTCTCAAAAAGAAAAAAACATCTCGATTTTGGAACATTCTTCATTTGTGGTCCGCTCCTATTGGCCTTAGCGTAATGATATGTAGCCTATGACACTCATAAAAAACGTGGCTTTATATTGGTAAAAGAATTTTCAAAATCGGTTTAGTAGTTCCTGAGATTACCCCCTACAACGTCACAAACTTTACCTCTTTATAATATTAGTATATTGATTATAGCCTCTACCCGCGACTTCGTCCGCGTAGTAATAGTTACTACTCTGGGCTAACGCTGACACACATCAGAAGCTGTCAAAAAGAAAAAAAACATCACGATTTTGAAACATTCTTCATCTGTGCTCCGCTCCTATTGGCCTTAGCTTGATGATATATAGCCTATAACCATTCTCGACGAATGAGCTATATAACACTCATAGAATTATTCAACTCGAACCAGTAGTTCCTGAGATTACCCCTTACAACGCCACAACGTCACAAACTTTACCTCTTTATAATATTAGTATAGATAAGTTTTCAATTGTTAAAAAAAAAACATAAAAAAAATCAACACATTGAAATTAATCCTAACATTTTTTGAAATACATTCAGTAATTAAAGTAATTAATTGGTATATTATTTATACTAAATTTAATGATTCTAAATGTAATTTATGTATATAAATGTATTTGTTTATTTATTTACACACAATTTAATATGTTAAGCGAATATCATATTAAAATATAAGTTAATACTTAGCTGTTTAAGGGATCGAGGAGCACGTAGCCAGCCGGCTGGCTCGTTGCCACGTTACTTGGCTGCGGTTTACTATTTCAGTAGAATTGGCACCCATTTGTATGGCTCGTAGGGCTCCACCAGTAACGGTATAATGTAATTTTGTACATGTGACGTGTGTTAAACTATCACAAAATTAATATACAAACCGTGGGTGTGAAAATCTCGAATTACAGTTCTCTGAACTCGTTTAGTTATAAATGTGTCTTTTGTGTATTTTAATTCTAAAACTTCATAAAAAAAGTATTCTAACCTCTAGTTTAGTCTAGATTAGTATTATTCAGTTAAAAGTTAACATTTCTGTACAATACAATGGTTTTTACAAGAATAAATTAATCAGTCTAATTTCCTTACAATCTATATATACTTCATTTTTTATTGGACTTTGTAAATATACGTAAATAACGTAAATTTTATTGACATATGCAAAGTTTCGAACCATTAAACGTCCATTAATATACCAAAAGTTTTATACAATTCGACTAGGTAATATGATTTCACAACATAATTATGGAAAAAAAGATACATTCATATAACGCCATCTAGCGACACTATTAATACTATAGCACGGATGATTCAAATAATGAAATTATGACTGTTCTTGTCCCTTACTAATCCATTAAAAATAAATAGAAACACACCAAGTATCTCTATTTAAGGAATTTCTACGAATCTAGATAACCTTTTAAATATATGCAGTAATACAATTGTAGGTTATATTTATTGATGAAACGATTACAAGTTTGTTGAGTTTTATTGTATAGAAAATTATAATCACTTACAATTATATGTATTTATAAACACAAAACAAAAACAAACAAATAGGGAAAACCCCAACTACATAACATTGCCAATATAATTAACTATTTGGAATCGATTTCGTAAAATCTTTATTTATATAAACAGTTCATATTATTAGACATTGATTTTTACTTCCGATAAAGTTTTTATTACTAAATGAAGATGATTTATATACCTCTTACTAGACTCCATTTGCAAAATGATCAATATAAATATATTTGACGACACATTTTTATGAAACATTGCAATCAATCTTCAAAATTTTTAAATTAATCAAATAACTCATTATCTTGAAGTTTACGTATAAGCATAATGATATATATAAATTTCTTCTGTACGTGTGTATGTCACTGAACTTTTCCTAATCGGATGGACGTCTTATAAACCGATGAACGCCGGCTGCATGCACGAAAAAGTATGCCTCATTGTCACGTTCCGCCTGAGCCGAGCGTGCAAGCGAGAGCGCGACCCAAGAGATAGTGAGGCGTGATCGGCCTAAGCGTTCGGATTGTGACGCATCTATGCATATATAGAATAATTCGATTCAATTCATAAAAGTATGCAATTTTTATCAATGCTTCCTATTAACATTATAACCTAAAATTATCGTTCGTAAACCAACTTTACAGACAACCAATCTTTTATTCTGGATTAAAGGTAGATTAAAAGTACCATTATCCTTTTCTGCGCCACCGAGAACGTGTATATTTACATTCACATTTATTTTATATATTTAATAAAGGCTTAGTCGCCTGCGCGACTATATCGCCTAAGTGACATGCAACCAAATAACAATGACTATAAACTTAACAATAGCTTATATTAATTTTGTACAATTCTTTAGCATCTTTCGAAGTGGATTCTGACAATAAGGAATTGTACAAACCAGTATGGAACGAACCAGACGCATTAAGCCGAGATCTTATGTCTTCGCTGCGAACACATTCTGCCAGAAATAATATTATTAAGGATAATGAAGACCGGTACATAGACTTTACAAAAAAGCATGTACTGTACATCATGTACGTATGAAATAAGTAATACCTACTTCTTTAGCTTAAAAAAACTTTAGCTAGGCGGACTTAGAAAATACCTTACCACCATGATATGGTTTCTTCACGGGTGTACAAAACAAAGGTGCAATAAAGTATTCATTCATTCATTGTTTCCTTCACAGGAAGCTCCGAGTCAGTTCGGATAAGAATTCGAACGTCCACACGAACTAAGCCACCATCGCTCCAATTTCAATAATATATTCGTAAATTGTAGGATGTCATTCGGTATTACTATACATAAGCTATATTATTGTAAAGTCTCATCACAAGCTATTGAATAGTATTTATATGAAAGAGTAATTAATAAATCCGCACAAACTTTTTCATCTATAAAATTAACACAAAACATTTTTGTGACCAATAATTATTTATTAATATTGTCCATCTTATTCTATCGACCCTTAAATTCTTAGATGTGAATTATAGACAAACTAGCGGGCCTGGCAGACGTTGTCCCGCCCTGATTATAAAAAAAAACCTTGATATATTATATACCAAAACCTTTCACATAAATCAATTTATTGACTGCTGAAAACAACATGAAAATCCGTTTAGTAGTTTTTTAGTTTATCGTGAGCAGACAGACAGACAGATGTGGCAGAGGACTTTTTTTAGACTATGTATTGATCACCTTTTATTGCCCATAAACACGTAATTCAGCGGGTTTTACATATTATTCTTGGCAACACTGCTATCATTATTATTAAATAAAGACCCTTGTACACGGTAGTAAAGTATGTTGACCAAGTGGACTATTTATATATATGAACAGTTTTAGAATCAACGTACACTTTCGTTAGCCGTAGAAATTATTATACTTTAATTGAACACAGCATTAACTAAAAATGGATATTGAAGTCCTCTTGCACGATGTTTGGACTTATAACCCTTTATTCAAAAGAAAAGTAAACCGGTAACGATGCGAGATAGGAAAATAAATCAAAAAATTCTCAGGAGATATGATAAATAAAGTTTGGAATACTATCGACTTCAAAAGAACTCATCCCCAACCCAATAAATAGCACAGCACATCTCCATTCTACACATATATTTGTATGATGTATGGTGGTATATAATGTGGTATATATATCTGAAAATAATAAACTTAACACTATTTGTATATTATATTTGAAGATTTCTACAATTTCCAGTTTACTCTAACTTACCACTAGGTGACACCACAGCGTATTAGGTTCTTGTAACGTTAAACTAACTGTCTTGAAAAGTGGTATGTGTGAGTATTTAAGCATAGAGAATATAATATTTATACTATATTAATTTTAATGTAGCTCAGGAATGGGAATATATTATTTACTAAGTTTTTCCCGTGGTTTCGCGGGCGTTAATATACAGGCTGAAAGTTTAAACAGTAGCAATATTTATGGAGTATACTCTGCACCCGATTCTCATTAAATAACAATTTAAAAAATAGGTGTTTTATATTTGACCTAATTATCTAGAAAAATACAAAAATTATACGCGATCCTATACGCCTCTATGTTAAAACATAGTTTCAATGATCGTCGGGTGACTTCACTTTCACTTAAGAGTGAATGTGGGAACGGTATGAACATAACAAATGGGTGATTGTCCGTTTTATTATTGAAGGTTATTAATTCCGGGTCGCCCCTTACAACTTTCGGCACCGGTCATTGCACCTAGAACAAATCTTAAAAAAATCAAAAAAAATCTTAGAACAATTTTACCTAAGGTTCTCTTTGTTGTCTATTAGTACTTGTTTTGATATTATTATTTTATGTGTTAAATATGAACATGAAGTGTAATCCTAGAATACCGCAATTTCTAACCTTTCACTTAGTATAAAGTTTTCTCCAAAATTCTAGTCTTATTGATTTTCTGGATTTACTTTAAACAGGACAAACTTTAAGTTAGTTTCTCTTGTTTGTTTATTAGTATTTGTTTTAATATTATTATTTTATGTGTTAAATGTGGCCGTGAACTATAATCTCTTAGAATACTGTAAGCGACTAACCTAACACCTGGTATATTAGACATACCCCTGAGAACAATACTCCTTTTCTAAATGGAAAGTACCCTATACTCTTTTTTATACCCCTGGAAACGTGTACGTAAAATTTGATGATTGGTTAAGTAATTAAATCATGAAAACGTAACAAACACACTCATATTCACATTTACAATATTAGTGTATTATTAGTATATATAAATATATTGCATATTATAAATATATTATATCGATGTATAGCAACATAAATCCAATAAAGAAAAACTCTATCGAAAATCGTTAAAAAAAGTATTGTAGATTATTTAAGAAAAGACTCTCCTGTGCGGATGCATCTGAAACTATTGTTATAAGGATCGTGCTTATTCTGTCAAAATTGTGGTCCAGATAAAAAGTAGAATACCATTTTACTTTCTTATTCTGTTATATATATGGACAGAATTGATCTTTTATTTTATTTCACGACACAATTGGTATACAAATTTTCTAAAACGTGACGAAAACTAATTAGTAATAATAGGTGTGTAAGTATGTATGTTCATCAATAAATACTAATCCATACAATTAACCAGTGTTATTGGTAACCATGCTATTTTCACTTCTCAGAATCGTACATACATTGCATACTTGTATTTAGATTTTCCTTACGATGAATGTATTAATTACAAATAAAAATGATTAAAAACTTGTTTAGGATTTACGCAGTACCGCTGTATGCATACATACATAGCTATAAATGTAAATTTATAACCAACAGATATTAGTTCGAAATTCGTATTATAGAGGCGCTGATTGGAAAGAACGAGTGCGACCTCTATTTATATAACGTACTCTGTGTTGGTAACGTGTGGCGACTCCTTTACAAATCTTCATGGTTTACTTTCAGGGGAATCCCGTTCCATTGATAATGTTGAAAATATAAATAAAGTCGAACTCTTATTAAAACGCATTATCTCAGTTTGTCGTTCAGTGTGCTTTGTGTTGTGGCTAAAAGCGATCGCGCGAATAAATTTACTTCTATTTTTGTAAAAATACTTCTTTTTCTATTGAACATCTTTTGTTTTCATCCGATCATGTCTGTAAGTATATATACACATTAATAAGTATAGGCATAGTAAAAGAGTGCAAGTATAGTGGTAATGGGTGTGTGTTATACTTAAAGTGTTGATATGTAATTAGTAAGGTTGACATAACAATTTATATTATATAAAAAAATTAGTTTTATAGGTGGTAGTGTCACGCTGAAGCGATTATTGGTTTTAGCACGAATGGGTCGGCTCGCCCGTGGTACGGGGTCGCAGAAAACCGGACTGAAGTATACAGGTGCTTGTATTGTTACATAGTTGCGTTTCGTTCGGTCAGCGAGAGCGCCGGATAACCCACCTTCCCTCCCTCTCCCCCAAACACAGGGTAACAACACACTTGCGACTCTTCTGGTGTTGCAAGTGTCTATGGACGGTGATTATCACTTAACATCAGATGACCCACCTGATCGTTTGCCTCCTATGATATAAAAAAAGTTTATATTATTAGTTTCTATATAAGAAAAAAGTTTCTGTAAATATATATCTAAGCGGATGAAAAAAATAACTTTCTGTCAAAAATGACGAAATATATATATTGTTAATTTTCTAGTAATTTCATATATAAGACACCATAATATTACAAGAATATCTTTTATATTCTAAATATTGTCACTATATCTTACAACGCACGAGGGAGAAAATGAACGATTGATTTCTTTCGTTTCAGTCCAAGAAAGAAACAACTCCATACCAGGGCGACAGAAGGTGCTTCGGTGAATATACGTGCAACGATTGTGGGCGTACATGGATGAGCGGCAATTCTTGGGCAAACTGTGCACAGAAATGCACTAAATGTAACACTGACGTGTATCCTTCCAAGCAAGTATGTTTTCTCTTATTGTATCGTCTTCTTCTATATAAAATAGGTAGATACAAAACAGTTATGTACATTTTACTCCTGTTTCTCAAACGATGTGTTTGTCACATTTCTAAGCTTTAGTGTTACCAAGAAAAAAATTGGAAATAGTTTGTTTTTTTTTCTTTAATAAAAAAAAATTACGGCTACTAGACGGATTCCTAGTAATAGTAATAACAGAATATTCAATCTTAATGTAGACATTTACCGACGTGACTGACGACTCAGTTAGAAGGTTCATCTATCGGGCCATGGACGCTCCGGCGCGGGATATTGTGGACTATAACCTAAAGATGGCTATAAATGATCAAAATGAAACCGTCATAAAGGCAATAACGTCATTAAAAATCCGTCATAAAATAGTTAATAGCTAAATGAAATCATAAAAATAAACAAATAAATATATAAAGTAATAATAAAATAAAACAATAGGAAAAAAAGGTGCAGACCAAGAGTCTGCAGAAAAGAAGAAAAAATAATAGATATTTGTGATCGTTAAGCTCCATTACTATTAGGTACTACTCCAGTACTACACTCATCAAAAAAGTCTAAGCAACATGTACTAATTTAAATTTTAGGATGGTTCTTCACATTATAACGTTGTATTTTATTTTTAAAATAATATGTTTAGGGTTATATGATGTCAAATTAACAGCTGTTGTCTTTATAAGTTATTTTAATAACAGAAATGAACAATATTAGAATATACTGTAGAAACTAAGATACATAAGAAACTAAACTTTTTTCTTACAAAATGAATTTTCCAAAGAAAATGTATTTATTGTGAAAGAATAGAACAATTTAATACAAAGTATGGTCTCCTCTGCTATTCAGAACTTGTCGGCAACGATTATTCATTGAATTAATGAGACTGTCTATGTCATCTTGCGGTATTCGCTCCCAATGGAATTGTAGCAAATCCTTCAGCTGTTGGGTTGTTGTCGCTCCGTCCAAGTCCTTCAAAACACGTCTCTGGAGCATGTCCCATGCGTGCTCGATGGGGTTGAGATCTGGCGATTGTGCAGGCCAGGGCAATACCCGGATGTTCTCCGTTGCAAAGTATTCACTGGTTCGCCGAGCTGTATGTGAACGCGCATTGTCATGCATTAACCTAAAATCGGAGCCAAAGGTTTGTGCAAATGGGTAGACATAAGGTCTGAGAATATCCTCATTGTAATTTACAGCATTCATGTTTCCATTTACAAAAACGAGCTCAGTTCGTCTGTTCTTCATAATACCCGCCCATAACATAACTGTTGAGCCGCTGTATGGATGAACTTCCTGAACGCAACTGAGCCTTTCGGCTTATACCCGAATCGCGACTCATCGGAAAACATAATTTTATCCCATTGTTCCTGGGTTCATGTTATGCGTTCTCTACACCATTCATATCGACGAGCGCGATTCCTGTGACGTATCGGTGGGCACCTTATTGGGCGTCGAGCTCGTAAGCTGTACTCATGCAGTCGATTTCGCACAGTTTGAGGGCTTACATCAACACTACTTGAAATTTGTAGCCTCAAACTTATCTCTCGAGCGGTTAACATCGGCTGGCATCTTGCAGTCAGTTGTATGTACCGGTCTTGCCGAGTGGTTGTACTCCTTTTACGGCCTGGATGCTGTTTAGCGGGTTCTCCTGTATTATTGTAGCGCTGCCAAAGACGTCAAATAACACTTCTATGAATGCCAAAATGTCGAGAGACCTGAGATTGATTACTTCCCGCTTGCAACATCCCTACAGCTCTTTGCATTTCATCTGCCATCAAATGACGTCGCTTCATGACGTAAAGAATATCTGACAATTCAATTTTGTCGCTAACTTTATTTAAATGGTTGGTAAAATTATAAAATCAAGACTAAACGTAGAAATTAAAACGCACTTAAATTCAAACAAATTCGCAGTCATTTGAATTTTATGAAAAAACAAAACATAATCAAATTTTTTTTACAACCAGCCAGTATGTCATCAATAACAAAAAAGTTTACTTACCTATGCATTTTGTTTGAGTAAATACTTAGAAATTAATTAATATAAATGGTAAAATTTGTTATATCACGCATGTTGCTTAGACTTTTTTGATGTGTGTATATATCATAAAATATGTCTGTGTGTGTGATCTGTGTTTCTGTGTTACTTGCTACCAGGTGGCGCTAGGCTACATTCAATTGTTACTAAGTTTATATCATATCTCAGTGTATAATATCACTCCAGGATGTTTTAGCGTTTCCAGGCGTAGATAACGTAAAGTTATATTTTTCCCATTACAGAATGGTAGGTATTATAAAGATATAGGCAAGATTAAATCACAATGTTTTACTTTAACGTCAACTTGATAGTGCTATTAAAGGAATTAAAATAGTATTTCCAAATATAAACAAATTCAGATAATATATTTTATTACCCTTGTACAGGGTAGATTATTAGAATAATAACTACAACCAATGTTTTTTTTTTCGAACTGACTACGCTATTGACCTAGTAAGGTCTTAAAAGCTTCACCGGACTACTAAGGCGAGCGCTGAAGGCACTCAGCCGATTTTATTTGACAACTAGCTCAATGGTGCACGGCATACCTCGACTTGGGATACAAACAATGATATTATCATATATATTAATACGTGAAGACTAAACTTTGTATCCCTTTTTAATGGAATTGGGCGAACGGATGAACGTGAAATTTGGTATAGTTAAAGTTTATATGGAGGAGAAGTGCAGAAAGCTATTTATTTTATATAAAATGCATTAGAAGTACATTAAATTAATTAAAATATGCAGTACTCACACTACTGCTAAACTCTAAAAAAGACATTTTGACATCTGTCAATAAAGGACTTCAAAAAAGGTTGTGAAGGAGGTTGCTATGCTCGACTGTATGTATTATTTTACTCTTACGTTCCAATTACCCTTTTCCATTCTACATTCAACAATGATATTAACCCTAAAAACTTAAAAAACCAATGAACTATTATCGAATGTCGACCACCGGGCGCCCACTAGTAACCATAGATACGCATACGAATGAGCGCTTCGACAGCGCCTTGTTAAAATTTGGCTAGCTAACTTCTTTTTAACGACTGCCCCGCCAATCCGCTTGTATCTAAGCAACATATAACTATTTCTTTTTCACCACCGATATTGAGAATTTGCCATCACGCTTCTATATTTTATCTAAGACATTTCACGATGTTTGCGTTTTCGTGCCATTTGTTTCGTCTAAATATCATGCAGGTAACGTATTATCAGTTATAATAACATCGATTACAACTCTCTAAATAATATATCAACATGATTTAGCGACGACGAACATCTTCGATATTATGTTGTAAACTTACAAGAAAAGTTTTTTTTTCGTATTTAACAATAAACTTTACAGATATAGATCGTACAATTTACAATTGTGCAATATTTTATAATTTATATAAAAAATATTGAACTATTTATAAATCCCATGTATTTGTGAATAAGGAACCGATTTCCTAATGAATAAATTATGATAAGTTACTATCACCACTACTGGTTCTAGTGGAAATAGTAACAGCAATCTTCATTGTTGTACTTTCTTCGTTTTTAGTCATTTATAAATACGTGTTATTACTTTTTATCTTCTAATTTACTATTTTATTTTATTTCAGAGACCTTTAGAAAAACCAGACGGACTTGACAAAAGCGATATAACAAAACATCATCCCATGGAACTTTGCCAGAAATGTAGATCTTTGGGATTTTTTTGCGGTCGGCGGCGATAAAATTCCGTTTCAAATTCTATGTACCTTATATTAATATAATCATAGTATACTAAATAATATATAAAAAATATGGGTATTTTATTTAACTATATTTATTGGTATGTAGTAAATATAGTAGGTACAACTAATTAAAATTACTGTATAATGTATTAAGTTTTATATTATTTATTATTAGCTGTACCGCAGGTTCTCACGCGATTTTTAAAATTGTGTTAATATAAAATTATAAGACCATATACAATTATAGAAACGCCCTCTAAAAACAATTGTATGCACGAGACGCACGTCACTTACATCATGTAACGTATACATTAGATATATAGATACTAACAGTATGCCAAATGAGGTTTATCATCGGCGACATATTTGGAACCTTAACCCACGATATTACTACCTCAGTGCTCACTTACCCTGTGTAAGGAATTAATGAAACAATGAATGAAAGATGTTATTATAATAATATAATGTGCCCATAATGTCAAGTAATACGTTTATGGTATAATATAGTTTTAGAAAAACCCCTTCTATCTTCAAAATCACTATTAATAATTATAATGTGGAATTATATAAAATGAATAGCTGAAGCTGACGTCATGAAATCTTGCATGAATATAAATCAAGATATAAAACTTTCTGTCTAAAGAGTTTTTAATATTTAACATTTTAAGTAGTGCTCATTAAACTCGATACAATATTCTTATATGTTACTATGGTTCCTGAGTTATGTAGTCGAAAGCTTAGTCAATGAAACAATATGGCCGCCAAAATTACTGAAAAAACAATATAATTCAAATTACATACATAGATACAGATATATGAATTTCAATTATATTTATTCTTGAAGTCCAGTACAATGCACATCTTTACAGTGAACAACATATTTTTGCTAAATTTCATGCGGACGAAGTCGCGAGTAACAGCTAGTCTAAAATAGAATAAACTAAATTAATTCCTATACGGTCAGCTATTTGCCAGTGAAAGTTCCGCGAAAATTGGTCAAACCGTTTTGGAGATAAAACAGCGGGCAAAGCCACGGTTAACAGCTAGTCTAAATTACTTTTTATAATGTCCGCTATCTGCCGGTGAAAGTCCCGTAAAAATTGGTCGAACCGTTTTCGATATAGTACTGCGGGGGAAGCCAAGGTTAACAGCTACTTTAAACTAAAATAGCTTGAATTATTTTCTATACGGTCAGCTATGTGCCAGTGAAAGTTTTGTGAAGATCAGTTTTGGATCTGTTTTGGAGATAACACTGCGGGCGAAGCCACGTTAACAGCTAGTCCAAATTGAAATAAACTTAATTACTTGTTATGATGTCCGTTATCTGCCGGTGAAAATTGATTCAACCCTTTTGGAGATAGCACTGTGGGCGAAGCCACGGTTAACAGCTAGTCTAATTTAGAGTAGCCTAAGTAACCCGCTGTAATTTCAGCTATCTGTCAGTGAAATTCCCGCCAAAATCGGTTCAGCCGTTTCGGAGATTACCCGGAACAAAGAGACAGACCGATTTTTTTTTTTTTAATTGCATTTTATTTATTAGTAGCGTATAATACTTTTATACCCAATCAGTAAAAAAAAAAAATTACATACAGACACTTCATTTTTATTATATGTATATATTACAGAGCATTCTTATAAATATGTAAGTAAGAATAAAGCAGTAATTACAGAATGTTTATTGTTTTTGTGATATCTTAGCTTAGGTACAAAGTACGATACTGCTTCTTTTTCGGTAGTCCGGTGAAGCTGTTAAGACCTTGCTTGGTCAATAGCGTAGTTAGTCAGTTCGAAAAAAAAAAGAAACAAAACTGCTTCTTTTTAGAGTCATCTCAAATATATGTTATTCCATATTTATAGCCAATACTAGCTGCTGCTAAATATATAAACGATGTCATTAACGATGACTGTATGTCTTAGATAAAAAAAATTATGTTCTTTTTACTATTGCCTAAAAAAGTCAATTTATGTAAAAAAAAAAGTAAGTAAATTTTATGCATTACGAAATATTTGTCTTACTTAAACTTTAATACATTTTTTTTTTCTATAATTTATATTTGACAAATTTGCAGTTTTCTTAAAAGTGCCAATAGATGTCATCAGTTCACTCGTTATTCTAACACATATCGATAATATCGAAAATATAAGGCAATAATAAAAAACCCATAATAACTTTAAAATATTAAATATTGGACTTGTATTTAAATTGGGTTCACTGATACGCAAATAAAGAATAATAAATTTGTCATGTTAATTTAATTATAGTATTCCATAATCTACTGCGTGAAACATGTGGTTTTATAAATAAGGTGCACTGAAATAGTTTTAACATATCTTTAAAAGGGTGGTAGAAGCCATCCAGTTGCTTCGAAAATTGTATATTATATTTTTTTGGTTTAACTTAGTAATTGAACGCCATCTATTGATCGCGTTCGTGCAACTCATTCTAATATAACCTAGAAACGTAATTATTACAATAGAAACTTTAAATAAAAATATTAGTAAACTATGAATGTGGACAATTATTATGAACGAAGTCGTAGTAAGGGTAAACAAACAACTGAGATAACAAACTACGAAAACCAAATGTAAAACCAAATCTTATCTATGAATCAAAGATAAAAAAAACTTTTTTTAGGAAGTCCCCTGTTAGATTAAATGTTGCCATTATTTTAAATCGATGTTGTAAAGTGTACAAAATAGTTTTTGAATAAGATTTCTTGTTTGTATGTAAACTGTTAAGTAACGAGAAATCCTTTTCGATATATTTAAGTATTTTAAGACTTGTTTGTGGTATTACAGACATAAGCTGTATCTTATATACTAATTCTATATATTTGGTATTGTTTTCATTTGAAAATTTCGCTTACTAATAAAAAATATATTTTGACACTTAACATGTTTAAGTCTTACTAACTCATAGTTTGCTGTAATGATATTTTATAACGGTATTCTGTTATAAGGGACAAAAGTTACGATAAATACTATAGTTATATTGCAGCAACGGGCGTTTCGAACAATTTACAATACCTAAGACCTAAGTACCTAAGAGTAATTAAAGATTGAGAAACTCAGTATTTTAAATGTGCCGTATTGATACTTCCTTGATAATTTGATAAATATCCGAAAGAACCTCAATAAGCTAATTTTTGTAAACGACCGGCACGATTTGGGTCCTAGAAATATTCACAAATCGGCCATTCCATATTTAAAATCAGTAAAATCGATAAAAGTGTTTTAGGTAATATGATCAAGTTCTACTACTATACGGTCTTAAGCGACATTATTAATTTGCCATGTAATAAAATGATAATGAATATGATAATGAATAAGTTCAACTAAAATCTCAAACAGGTTTTAGGTTTTTTAGGTTAGTTCATTACGTAAATTATAGCGATATTTGAAAGTGACACTTCTTTCTCTGTATCTTCTAATCTATTATTGTCTATACTTGTAAAAATGATAAAAGCAGATTAAAAAGGTAAACCAGATTGGGAGTATTTTTCTGACATTTCTATTTTTAAATTGCATGTAAAGTTTTGACGTTCATGAACGCCTTCATCGGGCATAAATTGAATATAATATTTTTGATTTTATTTAGTTATTGAATGACCAGAAATGCCCTTATACTTGTGTTATATATAACAATCATCGTCTCTTCTTGATGGTTTAAATTAAATATTCATAAATGTTCATATTGACGTTAAGTTATCACTAACTAGATAATGATTGGGGAGTTCCTAAAAACTTAAATGTCTTACTAACAAATTGAACTTGTCTTCATTCCAAATAATGAATCTTTAAATCAATAACTTTAGACCAATGGCTAATCAAAATATAATGATTAATTTTCAGAATATGTAACTGATGTACCTATTTAAATTTATGCATAAATGTCATTGATATACTAAAACTCTTAACGTCACACAGACAGCACACAAAAATGAGTGCATAATTTTGGATTATGCTGTCATTTCAAATTGATTCTCGCGTCGTTTGCGTCCTTGTAAAACCAAATTTAAATAATTCAGGAAAGGTTGAATTTGCAAAATCATAAGTTTATCGCATAACAATAGCCACGTATGTATATTGGGTGGTTTTTGCGGGCGGATTTGAGCGCTACTTTTATTCCAGAGTGTACTTCTTGGGTTTTTATGTCAATGACAAATGTTCTGATATACAGTTTAATAAAAGTGTAGTATGAAAAACAAAATTATTAAGAACAAGCCCAGTATTTAATGTTGAATTCAATATATACTTAGTATTAAAAAAAATAAAAATACATTCCTTCATCTTAAACGAAATATAAATTTACTATTAACTTAATTTAATTTCTTGATTGAATGTTTTAATACGCCTACAATTTTAAAGTTAAAAATATATACACAACAAGGTTGTTTATACGTACACTTTTTTTATACAAGTTGGCCGATTATAGGATACATGGAATGGCAACACTATGCCTGAATAATTCGTCATCACAGTTTTAGGTTCTTACTTCTTTCATCTTTCTTTCTCAGAGAGTGCATACTCGGCGTGCTTGGTTTTATTGTCAAATTCAAACACCTTGTTTATACTTAAATTATGTAGGTTTGAAGAAACTTAAGTTCGAGTTTACGGAAAATAAATTTTACAGGGAAGAATTTAATTTTGGAGAAACTAATTTTGCTATCTTCGACAATGCCGGTGAGTACCTTAAATATTATATTAATAAGGTTTTCTTTGCCTTACAATATTTGTTTTCTCTATATTAGGATATTCTTCGTAAGTAAATGTAAAGTTTAGTGTCGATCTGAACAGAAACGCGCTATACCGAACCGAACTGAGTTAGGACTTCGCAGTCCGTCGATGGCGGGAGCGTGCAATATCTGTTAGTCGATACATACGACTATGGAGGTCTATATTTATGGTGACAAAGTACTTAAACTCAAACGAAATAATATACCTTTTTTAACTAACAATAATACTACAGTAAAAGAAGCTGTTGTATAATGCTTGAACAACTTATTATTTTGAGCAAGAATAATTTTCTTAATTTGTACAACTTATCGTCGGCCTCTTCGTTTGAGCATACATATTTTCAGTATTTTCGAATTTTCATACTCTGATTCTTATTAGCATCATCATCGTATGTAGTTGAAAGTTTCTCACATAATAATGTCTGCGTACAAGAAATTACGAGCGACTTGTTCAAGAAATGGGTGGGTATACTTCATTTATTTTTTCATAATCAGGGCGGGACAGCGTATGCCGGGCCCGCTAGTAAGAAATAAAAGACAATCTAGTTACTAAATATACATACCTCCTGGAGGAAATTAAAAGTTTTTTCACGTAAATTAAAACGCAAGCACCAGCTTATAAAAAGTTTGGATATGTTTCAAAATTAATTAACATATAGAAACATAATTTAGAAACCCGATGTTTTAATATGGTTCTTGTTCATCTTTGTAGTAGTATTTTGTTTATGCGCTACGTACAGAGCGTATTGTTCGTCCTGTGTTGTTTGGCTGTTTCATGTCACTGAAATATGATACGATTCGGGGTTTCAGGTTCCGGTACACAAGACTCATTCAAGGTGTGTCAAGTGTAAGTTGTTAGAATTTGTACATCGACCTACGCGTCTCGAATAAAAATTATTCGACACCTTTCATTTCAATCAAATTTTCTTTAAATATAAGTATAGTAAGCTAGATGTGGCCGCGACTCCGTCCGCGTGGAGCCTAATCTAGAAAAAACAGCGATTAATAAAATAACTTGAATGTATTAAAGTTATTTACATACCTATTTAATAAAAATTAAATCGAAATTTTGTTTCGAAAGTCGCGTCGTTATGATAATTACAATAACTTTTTATAAAGTGAACCGATTTTAATGAAACCGAAACTTAATGTTACACGAGGATATATTTTATGATATTTTTGGTGAGGTTTTATCGTGATGCTTGTTGAAATAAACATACAGATAGACGGACAGATATTTCTAAAAATAATTGAAATGCATTTTATTACTTATTTCAAGACACGAGCAACAATTTTTTTTCACAAAAATCTAAAATGTTCAGCCACGTTAGATTTACGTTATTATTATATGTACAGAAGAAGACTTCATACTTTTAATCGCCACGCAATCCGATAGACTCGATCCACGGCACTTCATGATAGTACAATTACAATAGAATCACATTCATTCATGTTTCTAGAATGAAAGAAAAAAAACATATTTTTATCAGTGTAGGTAAAGAATACACCCTTAAATCAATAATGCAATAAATACGATTACTTCTATAAAACATTGGTTTTCCTGAATTTTCCAAATGATACATAAAAACACACGAGTTATTGTGGTTTTCTACTATACTATTTTTTAAGATTTACAGTACTGTACTATGGAATTTAATCTACGTAATTGGAAATATCTTCCTTAGGACTTGTGGCAAACAAATTAATTACAGAGGCATTGTTTAGATCTGCTAGCCAACGAATTATTAAATGATATTTAAATTGATTTCAATCGTTTTACACAGAACGTTTTACAAATAAGAACAGTTTTACAGTTGAAAACCACTCTCATCTTGCCGCTTCGTGCCGCACCTTCACCGAACGCTTCGTAGGCGAACTATACACGGCACTTATTACACACTAGCCGACCCGTACCCACATCGTTGGGCGGTAATAGGCATTATCAAGCTACAACTTTTTTCTAGAAATCAATCATATATACCTCATAATTAAGGCAGCGTTCAAAAGAAATGTTTTCGTTCGACCATTTTTCTCCGACTCCCCAGATATTACCCCCTACAACCCCACAAATTTTACCTCTTTATAATATTAGTATAGATTATAGATAATATAATTAGTTAATAGCTTCTGCCCGCGACTTCGCACGCGTGTGATAGTTATTTTGGGCTAAGACGCAGCGGACGCTCTCAAAAGGAAAAAATACCCCGATTTTAAAACCTTTTTCACTGTTGCTCCGCTCCTATTAGTCTTAGCGTGATGATATGTAGCCTATGACACTCATAAATAACGTGGCTTTATATTGGCAAAAGAATTTTCAAAATCGATTTAGTAGTTCCTGATATTACCCCCTACAACGTCACAAACACACAAACTTTACGTCTTTATAATATTAGTATATAGATTATAGCCCCTGCCCGCAACTTCGTTACTACTCTGAGCTAACACTGACACACAAGAGAAGCTCTCAAAAAGAAAAAAACATCTCGATTTTGAAACATTTTTCACCTGTGCTCGGTTCCTATTGGCCTTAGCGTGATGATATATAGCCTATAACCATCCCAGATGAATGAACTATATAACACTGAAAGAATTATTCTAATTGGACCAGTAGTTCCTGAGATTACCCCTTACAACGTCACAAACTCACAAACTTTACCTCTTTATAATATTAGTATAGATAATACAATACACATTTTTAAACTTTATCTCTACATGTTATAAAACGAAGTCCTTTGCCAAGTCTGTCTGTTTGCGGTTTTCACCAGTAGATAAATTCATTCATGAGGAAGGATTATTATATCATTTATCAAGGTTTTTTATTTTATTTTCAGGGCGGATCAACGTCCGCCGTGCCCGCTAGTTAAGATTAAATAATAAAAATTCCATAATAGCATTTTTAAATTTTGTGATTAGAATATTAAGTCCTTAATTAATCTTTGTTTCAATTTCTCATTTATGGGATCTGGTTTAGGTAAACATAATTTATTTATTCAAAAGTAATTATTATTTTCTGAATATTTTAATAACACTGAATAAAATTGACTCTGAATATATGGCATAAAACATGAAATAGCGTTTACGCTTATAATTGTGATTTTAAGTGGTGACATTTTAAGAGTGGTAGAGCCACACTGAAGCTATTATTGGTTTCAGCATGAATGGGTCGGCTCGTCTGGGGTAGTACCACCCTCTCACAGAAAACCGACGTGAAGTAACAGTGCTTGCATTGTTGCGTTTCGTTCTGTCAGTGAGAGCGCCAGAGGCCCACCTCCCTTCCCCCCTCCTCTCCCCCTCACTCCTTTTCTCCCAAACACAGACTGGCAACGCACTATCGACAACCCCCGGGTGTTGTCTATGGACTGTGGTGATCACTTAAGATCAGGTGACCCACAAGTTCGTTTGTCAGTTATGACATAAAATAAAAATAATTTTTTTTTAACATAATTAGCTATATACTAAGGTGTCCATTATTTATTAAGTTGGCTTTTTTGACTTGGATATAGGTTAAATTGTTAGTTTACACTTCACAGACTAAAAACAATTATGAAAAAAAAAATACGACACCGTTTAACAGTGCCTAAATGACAATACTTTTCCCATTCATATAACATGGATTTTTTTCACTTTTTTTTTTTAAATAAATGTAATTATCATTTTTATTAATTATTATTTTGCATATATTATTGATTAAGTTACCAAATATTATTAATTCGCCGTCTACTATAACAAGATGAATTTCAAAAAAGTGAAAAACCTATTTTAAATGGGATTATTTGTTTTTAAACCTATTTTTCTATCTTCTATCTATTTTACATATTTTATAATAAAACTGTAACTAGGCCAATCTGTACATGAAAGATTTTTTGAAAATTATAATCGAATTAGACTTTGTTACCGATATAGAAGCCAAAAAAAACTATTTAAAATTTTTGACTGTCTGTCCCTGTGAAGGCGTATCACTCTGAAAGTACTGAACCAATTTTGACAAAACTTGACACAGTGATAACTAAATGCTTGTCCCATAAAACGCAAGGGATTCACCAGGATGACGGACGAAAGTCGAAAAATCTGTAATTAATGAAATTCTCGAGGGTTTTTTTTGTGTTATATATGATGTGATTATATGTGATGTTATATATAGCAGACAAATTAGCTAAATATTAAAGCTATATTTCATATTTTTGTTGTTTTGTGTTGAGGGAATCCCTGGTACAACTGATCCGATTTTGATTTCTTTTTTCAATGTGAGAAGGAATATTATCCCTAGTGTTATAGACAATGTCTATTTTGGCAAATATATATTTTCAACAGTTAATCACAAGGAATGTAATTGAAATCGGTAAAAAATCATTTATCGCCAATGTATATAGGTTAGTTTTTATCTTTATTGGACCCGGTAGGTGATGCTGCGACTGGGTTCTAGGCTTATTATAAAAGATTTCTCACATACCAACCGGGTATATGTTTGAGTCCCTAGATAGTCTGGAATCACAATTGGAAACCTGTGTCACTGCAATCGGGATTATTACATAGATTTATTAAGATTGAGTGCAGACGAAGTTGCACGGGTCAGCGGGTACGATATAAAACAAGATTAAACATTTCTTTCTAGAATCTGTTTGTGATAATAACTTGTACAATGCTTTTTTTAGCGAGATAATGCCCCATTAACGCCGTACCAAGGTGAAAGTAGATGCTTTGGTCAATATAGATGTTCTAATTGCAAGCGAACTTGGATGAGCGCAAATTCCTGGGCTAACTGTACACAAAAGTGTAATAAATGTAAGATCGAAGTATACCCTTTTAAGCAAGTAAGTATCTTTTTCTTGCAAACAAGTATTTATAGTTAGTATTATTTTATTATTATTTTAAAAAAATATAGATTACTTTTGCAAGGTATGGTGGTTGCATTATTCGAAGTTTAGTATAAAAAAATCTCTGTTACTCGGATAACATTCCGTGGAGAAATCTAAATGTTTCAGAAGAACGTAAATTTCTTAATGTTTCATAGTAAATGATTTGTATACTAGAAATATTCGTCATTTCTGGCGCATTAATACTAGTAACAGTTTGATTTTAAACTAGCTGTTGCACGCGTCTCCGCACGCCTTTTTTTAAATGTATTAAAGAAATGTAAAATTATAAGTAGGTGTGTACATTACAGAAATACTTTTTCAAAAATATTTGTAACTACGACACGCACGTACGTACGCATCTACTGTAACATGTAACGCGTAGATTAGATATGTGAATACTAATAGTATATCGAATGGGGTGGGATTTATCATCAGCAACATACCTGGAACTTTAACCTTCTATATACCACCCTCAATGCTCACTAACACTATGTAAGTAAGTAATGAAAATGTTATGCTATACATTATCGAACAATATGTGTTAAATCTTTTGTTATATAGATATATTATGCCCTTATTGTCGATATAAGCTCGGTCGTCCAGGTACTAATACTAACGTTAACACGCAGCTAAAAGGAAAAAAAACAGCCCGATTTTGAAACATTATTCATTGGTGCTCCGCTTTTATTGGCGTTAGCGTGATGATAGGTATATATCCTACAGTCTTCCTCGATAAGTGAACTATCTAACACTGAAGAATTTTTCAAATTGACCAGTAGTTCCTGAGATTAGCGCGTTCAAGTAAACAATTTTTTTTCTTTCTTTTATATATCATAGGAGGCAAACGAACAGGTGGATCACCTAATGTTAAGCGATCACCACCGCCCATAGACACTAGCAACACCAGGCGGGTTGCAAATGCATTGCCAAACTGTGTTTGGGAGGACGGAGAGGGGATATTGTCTTCTAGCGCTCTCACTGACCGAACGAAACACAACAATGTAAGCACTGTTACTTCACGTCGGTGTTTCTGTAGGTCGGGTGGTAGTACCGGGGGCGAGCCGACTCATTCATGCTGAAAGCAGTAATAGCTTCAGCGTGACTCTACCACCTACCTACAAATTCTTCAGTTTTATAATATTAAGTATAGACAAACAATTGAAACACTTCAAAATGAAAGAAAAATAAGGAGCAAATATTAAAACAAGATTCATTTGCTTTATTGTAAACAAAAAATTAAAATTATTATCTAGTATTTTGTCATTCTAAGCGTTTCTTAATCGTCGAAAACAATTACCCACTAACTGGATTTTGTCAACAATCACTCAAACAAATTATCTAATGACATCGATAACGATGCAAACTATAGTGTGTTGAGTTTTTATTCAAATAAAATTTTACTGTTTTCAGAGACCGCTGGAAAAGCCCGACGGGCTTGACAAAAGTAAAAAAAACAAAAGTCATCTTAAAGACCTCTGTCAGAAATGTAGAATTTTAGGCGAGTTCTGTGGTCGGTATCGTAAATCTAAAAAGATTGAATAATAGACTGAATAGAATACATTTTCATACTTTTTATAAAATGCAGACTAAAAGTCTTAATAAAAACGTATCAAAAATTCGTTTAACAAGTATTAAGAATTGTTCCTCTACATTACTAAAGTTTTGCAGCTTATCGTGCTGTTTACCCACCCACGTACCGATGGTTAACGACAGGAAAAATTATATGCGAGTGAAAAATCTCCAATTATGGTCATGATTATTTCTTAAAAATAATTTTGTATACTATAACGAGCGCGCTGACAAAATACAATATTAGTTAATTAGTTGCTTTTTTGTTGACTTTATTATTAAATAGTTTAATATCGAAGGAAAATAATCATTTGTTAAAACGTACCTACTGTTTCTACTATGTATAAGATTTATACAATGTATGTATGATTATTATGTTTATTTAATACTAGCGGGACCGGCAAACGTTGTCCCGCCCTGATTTTAAGAAATCCTTGACAAATTATATACAAAAACCTTTCCCGTGAATCACTTTATCGACTGGTGGAAACAGCATGAAAATCCGTTCAGTAGTTTTTGAGTTTATCACGAACAGACAGACAGACGCGGTAGTGGACTTTGTTTTATACTATGTAATGATAAGTTTTTGTTAGCGAAATAGTCATGTGAATTTTAATATATTCTTTACTGTAACTATTTGTGCAGGATAAGATCTTGTTAATCCAAACAGAATTCAAGTCTATTGTTATCTAAATTAGTTAGTTTTATTGATCCAAGTAAATAAAGTACAATCGAACATATTATCGACAGTTTTGGTTGTATTGCTGGTAGCATTTCAATATTCAATTATTTTTTTCTGTTCATTATATTCATTATATCATAGTTTACATTATATATAGTTCATTATATAAACATGTTTGATAGATAGATATTTAAGTGTTTTATACGTACATAAAATCTAGTAAATAATTAAGTAATACTTTGTTTGCTACCAAATTGCAACATTATTTATTAGTCATAAGAATATATCGACTAAATTTATTGTTAACAAATGTTTTGTCCGATTGTGATATTATTGTCCGCATCTACATTCCAACGTATTTTCTCTTTTACCAAAAATATATATTTATTGTGTTTTACCTAGCACATTGTAAAATAATATCAATAATTGTTTTAAATCAAAATCTAGATATATTCACAGTATATTATGATAAATAACACAAATTATATTTTGTGTAAAATTGGCCATTATATATATTTTTATATTGAATTTTCTAATTTCATTTATGTTTAGACAACTAATTTTTATTCGAGAATGCGAGACCAAAAATAAATATTGATTCAAACTAAATGTTTTTTTTTCTTATTCTTTGTATACGAGCATAATAAAATACAGTGTTCTTGATGGCAAATAAACCCAGGGTAATCCATAAACAATGGCGTACCGGGAGATCTATAATGCAATGCTAGCCCTTTTTTATACTTTGGGTTTGTTGTTTAGCGTTTGTTGCCAAACCTAGAGGACATTGACTCTCAAATGCAGCGACCGGAATACACCAACGGGTGCTTGTATTTTCAACTTGAGGATGGTAGCTAGCCAGGCGGACTTAGGAGAAACGTAGCGTTCTTCACCAAAAACTGACTCGGTCACAAGAATTAGATACAACCTCGACGGACGTCCTATCTGTATATTAGCATATATAATACATATATATACAGGTAATTTATACGGTACTACACTACATATTATAAAACAAAGTCGTCTGTCTGTCTGTCTCGCGATAAACTTAAAAACTACTGAACGGATTGTCATGCGGTTTTTACCAGTAAATAAAGTGATTCATGAGGAAAGTTTAGGTATATAATATGTCAAGGATTTTTTTTATGATCAGGGTTAGTTTAAAATATAAAATACTGCAACATATTGCCGTGATAATAATTAAACCAATCATAAAATAAAATATTACATTAATAATTATTATGACTACGTTTGCAAATATTTAAAAAGTTTCCAACGAAACTATTGCGATCTTTGCCATGTTTGTTTACAGCATAAGTTTATATGAAAAAAAAAAATATGACGATGGTAAACATGATGATAAACAACGTCAGTTCGAATGGTTTCCAAAGCCTTCATTAAACCTATGTTTTTAGTAAATTGACAGTAGTAATTGTGTATTCTGGTCAAGAACAGTACAATATTCATAATAATTTAAGATTACAACAATGTACATATTGTGAGTGAGAATATTCAAACAAACCTATTTGAAGTTTCATGTTACAGTCACGTTTGAACAGCTCCGTGTATTCTATTGATAATTTACTTACGAGTACGATATATATTGTCATATCTGGTATATTTAGTCAATTACTAGCTTCAGACCGCGACTTCGCGTGGAACAGTTACTTTGGGCTAATACGCAGCGGAAGCTCTCAAATGGAGAAAAAATGATTTTGAAACAATCTCCATTGGTCCTCCTCTCCTATTGGTCTTAGCGTGATGATAGCCTTACTCGATGAATGAGCTCCCTAACACTGAAATAATTTTTCAAATCTTACCAGTAATTCCTGAGATTACCGCCTACAAATTCACAAACTTTTTTTTCAATTTGATTGCCTCTTATTCACCGGACTACTACAAAATTTAACACTTTATAATATTAGTATAGATAACTAAAGTTTAATTTACACTTAATAAAACGATATGTTGACTGACAGATATAAACGAATTAATTACAGTTCTTTTTGCATTTAGTACTAGCCTCTGCCCGCGTTCGCCGCGGTTCGTCGCTAACGCTAACACGCAGCGGAAACTTTCAAGAGGAGTAAAACCCCAATTTTGAAACATTTTTCATCTGTGCTCCGCTCCTATTAGCCTCAGCGTGATGATATATAGCCTATAACCTTCCTCGATAAACGAGTTATATAACACTGAAAGAATTTTTCAAATCGGACCAGTAGTTCCCGAGATTACCCCCTATAACGTGACAAACTCACAAACTTGACCTCTTTATATTATGAGTCTTATATAATTGAACAAAATTTATTTAAAACAATAAATTGATGACCACTTCGGCCATTGCAATTATTCTTGAAGACCCAACGTCACCCTCGGTCAAACAAGACAAGTTTCGTACCAGCCCGCAACGTTTCTAACCACAGCTGTCTTGAGAATAAGGTTTATCTATCCGGTTACGATAATTAAATTGCTGTGGTTTAATCTACTGACTGGTATATATATAATCAGTAATGTAGTCTATCGATATAGCAAAAGCACGATATCAAAGTTAAATCGATTTATTTCAGTTCGCTAGTGTAGCTGTTGAGATCAATTTAAAACATAGAGCTCTTAAGATAGATCTACGGAAAAACCGGAAATTATCTGTTATTTATATCCCATATCGCAATTAAAGATGCTGTCAAATAATGTGCAGTAATTTCTTATCAGCATACTTCTCGGTATATGATGTTTAATAAACAGCAATAGATAGGTTAAAGAAAGAATAGAAACGTTCACTGGTTTTTAACCGATGTTACTCTGTACCTAGTATTTGAAGTAATCATGATGCAAAGGTTTAATGAGGAATCGAAGGAGAAATCTTAGAGTTGGAAATAGTTTTAGGGGGCAAAGGAACAGGTGGGTCACCTGATGGTAAATGATCACCGCCGTCCATAGACACTAACTAGCAACACCGGGGAAGTCGCAAGTGCGTTGCCGCTCTAATTACGCCTGTACTTGTGATAAAGGAAAATTTTAATGATATCATAGCATTTCTTTAAGTTACATAAAAATACAATACCTATCGGTGTGTATCAACAGTTGCATTATTTAAGAACCCGGTACCTTTATAAGCTTAGCGTGATGATAGTTTGTGCTCCATCGTTCATTAAAATTAAATAACATTGTATAAAACTCAAACAGAATCTGAATTAAAACTTTTTTTTTTCGAACTGACTACCCTATTAACCTAGCAAGGTTTTAACAGCTCCACCGGACTACTAAGGCGAGCGCTTAAGGCACTCACCCGATTTTATCTGGACAACTAGCTTTAGGGTGCACGGTACACCTTGGCTTGGGCTGTTGCCTGATACATACAATTCGCGACCTATCTTTTTTTTTTTAGCGTGGGGAAATCCCTGAGGGATACACACCATCCTCTCGGGGGAGAGGATGGGTTATGTCGACTCGCACGGACTAAAACTCCATGGTGTACGTCTTCCGCTATAGTTGGGGCGGCACGAGATCTCTATAGATTACATCGTGCCGCCCCAGCGGTTAGCCCAGCAGCAAAAGCGCCGCCGCCAGGCCCCGTCTTGTTGGGAGATAGCCGTGTACACACCGACCATCTCCATCCGCCGGACCTGTGCAATGGGAAGATGATCCCCCAGACCCATCTTCCCTGGTCCGGTTACAGTGGGAGGAGACTGTCAAACTGACGGCTCCTCCTGTCAGTCCCCCGTTGGTGGAGACGGCCACTTTGAGGGTCTTGCTCACGGACCTTCTCCGCCGCCTCCTTCTGCGAGACGATTTCCTCGCAGAATGAGGCCATTGCATTCCAGTTATCCTCACTACCGAGCATGGCCGCAACCACGCTCGGCAGTGAGATATCTTGCCCTACCGCAGCAGCCAGAGTGCGACGTGGCTCCTCCCACGCAACACACTCAGATAGAGTGTGCTGCGCGGTGTCCAGGTCAACGCCGCACTGATGGCATACGGCGGTCGGCTCTGCGTGCTATCCGGTGCTGGTAAAACCGAAGCAACCGTGCCCGGTCAGGACCTGCATCAGACGGAACGTCAGGGAGCCCCATCCTTTATTATTCCAATCCGGCATATTCATACTTATATCAGTTATTAAAACATATATGTGTATCAAGCATACATACCTGTACAACTCTTATATGTAATTTGTGTCGGATAAGAATTTAAACTGATTTTGTATCTCTCAAACTCATTTATCAGAGAAAATCTTTTTAATTTAGTCAGTAATCATCTCTAGGAAAAAGTGAACCAAGTCAAGGTGTTTATGTCCTCAAGGAATCAGAAACAGTAATTTACAATGTCTGGTCTTACGTTACTTATACTGCGTAGTCTTTGTTTTTCCATTAAACAATAAGGTTTCCAGGTGGCAGACGGCTGTGAGTCGTAATTTGAATGAGGGTAAATCCGTTCATTTGCGAAGCATTTACATAATCGCCTGGGGGTGATTAAATTTGTACGAAGCGCTGAATTAGCAGATTGCTTATACATTAAATATTTAACAGTTACAGATACTTTTAATAGTATCGGAATATTCAAGAGATTTTTAGTGATTTACGAAGAAATATCTAAAGAAACTTGCGATAATAATAATTAGCTGGATTTAATAATACTACTATGATTCATGTTCAATTTGATTAATTTCTTTGTAGTGAAATATGGGTACTTACGTATTAAACTTTACGTTGAACTTTTTTCGCAAATCTAACCTAAACGATTTATTTTTCTCAATTTTCTCGTCTTGGTGTGGCAAAGACAGCGCAAGCCGGCCGCGGCAGCGGTCGGCGAGCGAACTGCGGTCCGTTAATACGTAAGTATCGAAGGAAAAAGTCTATATCGGAAACGAAATGTACAGAAACGATTTACTAGAACTAGCTTTAACTATGACGATTAGTACTCAGTGCACATATAATTTTATTATCTAGATAAAATAATATGATAAATTATGTCACATCTGTAGATTATACATTTTTTTATGAGTATTATAGAAATAATCTTTGACAAAGGGTACTTAATTAACATCCTCAAGTCATTCAGACCGTGCTTCCTGTATGGTTTCGTGGGGATCCTTATAAGAATTTGATTCAATTGGTCCAAGACATGAGAAATATGATGAACGGTGTTTTGTTACCTTGATAGTTATATGTATTGTCGCAGATTTTATTACATACATAAAATTATGAGAAATTGAATGAGTATTATCTCTATTCGTGATTTATTAATTTATACATATAGAAAGAAAGAAAGAAATACTTTATTGTTGGAACAACCATACAATTAAATTAAATTACACAAACTAATTAGACAGAAAAAAAACATTTGTAAATGAAAAATAGATGTCCAACAATTGGCGGACCCATTCAGCAAAAATCTGCAATACAGTAACCACGTACTGCAGGGCTGATTTACGATGGAAGACCATATTATGATGATAAACGGACGTTCAATCGGTCATATTAATGCTAATACAAAATTTAAAACGAACAAATAACACAGACACACATAACACGTCACGGATGGTCACACTAAAGAGATCTAGCTACTGTAACCACAAATTTAGATTAAACAAAACAAATATAAAAGAAAAAGAAATACACACCAATAAACAGAGCTTACAATAGAACTGCGTGAATACATTATACGTCACTTAAATTACTGAGTTGTGAAGTTGCAATAGATAATGCTTATATGAGAGTTTAAAGCTAAGTTTACTCTTTTTGGATCGATATACACATATTTACATGAATACTTTTGTTTGATATTGCTGAAAATGAAATTTTTGTATACGTTAGAATGGTTTAGGCTCCTAATACTATAAGCGTAAAAACAAATAGAGAAAAAAAAAATCCAAAAATACTTCGGAGTAAGAAATCCGAGCAGTTTTGGATATCTTATTTAATCCTTAAACGTGTAAAAATTAAATTTCAAAATTAATTACGGTAGTAAACATTTAATTAGCCATGTATAATCTTGTATTTTTTTTTATATCAAAGGAGGCAAACTAACAAGTGTATTACCTGATGTTAAGTGACCACCACCGTCCATAGACACTAGCAACACCAGAAGAGTTGCAAGTGTGTCGCCAGCCTGTGTACGGGGGACGGGGCAGAGGGAAGGGAAGGGGGAGAGGGGGAAGGGAGGTAGACCTCACTGACCGAACGAAACGCAACAATGCAAGCACTGTTACTTCACGTCGGTTTTTTGTGAGAGGGTGGTAGTACCCGGGCGAGCCATTCATGCTGAAACCAGTAATAGCTTCAGCGTGGTTCTACAACCTTGTATATTTATAATGTTCTATAAAATATATCTAGTTTAAAATTGTGAATTAACTTGAATAATAAAACTAACAATATTATACTATGCAAGCTTTTACTCGGGGCATCGCTCGTCCTGTTGTAGATAAGACCTTTTCCTTGAAAAGAGCACTTTTTTCTAGATACAAGGTACCTTATGAGCTTTTCTTTACTCCTGGTAACGTATTTATACAAAATCCCACGATGATCGGTTAAGTAATTAAAGTGTGAAACGTAATAAACAACAAACGAACTCACATTCGCATTTATAATATTAGTGAGGACATCTATGGACTATTATATAGGCTGCTCCAGCTCAATTCAAAATATCAATATTACTTATACACGGGCTAATATACTACCCATCGTTAACCTCACGCAAGCGCAATATCACGAGCTTGTCGACATTATCGGTGACGGTCAATGACACGAAATCACAAGATTTTACCCGTCCACAAGATTTTACCCACTCAAAATATTCATGAGTCTGTCGAGGTCATCGGTAACTCTCCACTAGCATGTTGAGGTTATCGGTGATCTGAATCTATAAGTATCTGCCCTACAAATTTTTTTTATTAAATCAACAAACGCAGTCAAAGAAGTTTCCACTTCAAAAATAATAAATTCTCCAACGCTTATGAATTAGTTCACAACGCGAGGTGTCAGAACCAACACATCTTAGTGGTCGCTAAGGGGATATTCGCCTGGGGCTTGAAGCCCGGTCACTTCGAAAGCCATTTAATTAAGTGGCAGTACTTGCTTCCTTTTAAACCTAAGCTATACCCAAACGAAATTCTGTTCTGGAACGGTTTTAGAAATTTATTTAATTGTTTTAATATGTCAACAAGTTTTAATATCACGCGGACATCCGATTTATGATTAACTATAACAGGTGAACAAATCAAATTTCATAATCTTAATTTAATTGAAACATTTTTTTTTTAAGTCAGGGCATTTATTAGAAAGACAACAGTTCCCCAAAAGGTAAAAACTGAGTTTAATACCTCGTATATCTCAATAAAATGTCATTTCCTATTCGTTTTTGAGAAGTTACCGCTGTCTTTGCGAAGTTCAAGGCCCAATGGTAATTAAAATGGGTCCCATTGGAAATATCCTTTCCAATAAAATAAGAATTTTCCAAATCGGGCTATAAATGACGAAGTTATGATGTAACAAACATTAAAAATATTGAAATGAGAACCTCCTTCTTTTTAAAGTCTGTTTATAAATAATATAACTTTTTTCATAGATTATGTTTAGAAACTGGTTGGTGAGAAATAATTTTAATAGAATACATACCGTCATTCTTTCATGATATGTCATTCTGATGCTGACTATAGTAAGCAGAAAGTGAAGCAGCTATCGTATTTAATTATGAAGAAGTAAGTTTATTTTAATTATTTAGAAGCCTTTGATTTTTGTATATGAGTTTGTTAGTATAAATGCTAACATGTTATGTGAAGCTCACTTTACTGAGCAACTTTGGGATACATTTGTTTTATTATTTAATATTAAGTTTAATTAGTCTTAGAAAAATCACCTCAAATCGTCAGCTCGTGTTATTCACGCAACTATATTCAATCTTCGATCTTGTAAATCCAATTTTCGCTCTGGTCTTCTCACTTGACCTCTTCTATTCTAAAGGTAAGTCTTTGATAAAAGTAAATGGTTAATTCGCCATCTAATTTTCTTGCTGTAAGAACTAAATTAGTAACTTCAGTTTTAGGGCTGATTGTTCTGTTTCAAATTTTATTCGCATTTAGGTGTAATTTATCATAATAAATTAGGTTTATATATGTATACGTATATTATAGCCTTATTGTTATTACTTTCTACAGGTCTTCCACAAGTTCTAAAGATATATTAAAAAAGCGAACGGCGAAAAAAGTTTTAATAAAACTATCACAAGTTGAACAAAATGTGGTAAATAATGAAAATGACACACCGAAGCTATTGAATAGTGTACAGAACAAAAAGATTAAGATTCAGGACAGGAAATTGGAAAATGAATATAATCGTAATCCTTTTTATTTGCCAACTCATTTACGTACCTTTAAATTTAAAAACAATCCTAGAAAATTGAAACCACAGCCGTACATCATGAGTGAACCACGTACAATATGTGATATTGACAATAAATTTTATACAGTTATTGAAGGCAGACCCGTAAGACAGTTTACCGACGTGAAAGTTTACATGAGTAATATAAGAGACATAACTCTTACTAAAGCAAATGCTGCATATTTAAAAGATCAAATCATTCAAATAGATACTTCGTTCGATGACGAAGTAAAAGAATATGATAGAATTGCAAATCTTTTTGCAAATTTGCGGATACATTTCGCTCACTTCGTAAAAGATAGTTATATAGAGGCTAAGGCAATACAAATAAAGGCCGAAGCAACGTCACTTGAGTTAACTAAGAAAATTGATCAATTGGAAGCTTATAGTTTTGAATATGTGAAAATAAGGAATATGATATCCAATAGAACTGCATCATTTGAAACGTTAACAATGTATAGGAAATTCCTTAATTCAGTTAGCCCTAATGAATGGCGAAAGAAGTATGATAATTTTATTAATTGCAGCAGTCTTTTCCCAAGGGCTGAAGAAGTTGAAGAATTTACTTCGCCTTCTGACATATCTATCAATATATACAAGAGTAGTATTGCTCAATTACAAAGAGTAGAACCTCGTTTATATTTTAAAAAACCTGTAGAGTTAATGAAAGTTTATGACAAATTACAAAAACAATGTTTAAATTACATGGAAATCCAAGTATTTTCTAATAACATTCTTACTTCAATATTAAGGAGTAAGGATTACTTGAAAGTTACCATTACTGCTGAAATTAATGAACTGATAGATCTTATCGATACTTATAAAGCCCATATTATTTGGATTGAAAACAGAGAGCATGAATGTAAAGCATTATTTGAAAAATTAGTTAGGGATGAAATAGAAAGCTTATACGCTTCGTATGAAGTCACGAAATTATTCACGTGTCTGCAGTATGTTTCTACGCGTCTTTTTGATTCACCAGAGGATCCAAAGGACAATATTTCTTTTCTAATAACACACATGGAATCTCTGTATATTGAGCTTACATCAGGGCTCGATTGTTTAGATCAAGATATTATAAAAGAAGCTACACGTGAAGCTTTTACGCAAGATATAAAAATGATGAAACAGGCTCATGTAGCTCAAAGAAATATTAAAGAGTGCGATATATTAAGCAAGGCTCTTTATACGAGTTTTGAGCCGCCTCGATACAAACATAAATGATGATGTAATGTTTTAATGAATCGAATATAACAAGAGAGTAACTTATATTAGATTGCAAATATCTGAACATAAGATAAACTATTATAAGGTGGTGAAAGAGTTATGTACCAAAACTGTTAATTTCTTAACAAGAATAGACTATCAATTTTAAGTTGTGAAGTGCTAAGAATTTAATTTATTTTATTGCAATTATGTTATCGCCTTTGTGTTATTTATACTGACAACGGATAATTTAGTGTATAGTAGATATTATTTTTATTTTTGATGGTGGTAGAGCCACGCTGAATTTATTACTGGTTTCAGCATGTATGGGTCGTCTCGCCCGGGCTAGTACCACCCTCTCACAAAAATGCCGACGTGAAGTAACATTGCTTGCATTGTTGCGTTTCGTTCGGTCAGCGAGAGCGCCGGAAACCCACCTCCCCCCTCCCCCTCCCTTTCCCCTCTTCCTACTCCCCTCTCCCCCCCTCCAAACACAGGCTTACAACGCACTTGTCTATGCATGGCGGTGATCACTTAAAATCCAGATGACTCGTCTGACCGTTTGCTAGTAGGCATATAAAAAAAAATTCCATTATGTAAATATCTAATCATTTTGCAAAATAAATTATTATGATTGTATATTTCTATACGTATGTAATATTAGTATGCTGGCTAGACTTCCGCGCGTTGGTTGCTTGTGGCGGATTATTTCAAATGTAATTATCATAAGTTAAAGCACACACAGCTGACTCTACGGAGTGTTGTGTTACGTTACTCGCGCCCCCTAGGGACTAAACATTGGCTTTCATGAATACCTTACCATAACAGACGGCACTCAACCTACACCGTAAAAGCAACAATGTAAATTTAATCTTGATTCTCATTGCTAGTATCGCGCATTTCACATTTACAAAAGCGAGTAGATTCTCTTCTGAAATTATTTAAGATATGATAATTCCAAAATATGCAGGTTAGAGCTATGTATTCTCTGTGTTGTAAGATATGGTTTTGAAGCTAACAAAATCTTCTATTTATAATAAAAATAAAGTAAATTTAACGTTTCTGTACTTTTAATGTTGTAGGTGTCCAGGAATAAGTATTAAATTACATCTCAATCATTTTTAGAAATGTCTGTCTGTCTGTCTGTTGGAATGTTTGTCTGTTTTTTTTTTAACACGCATCATTGCTAAAGTACTAGAAACACTGAGGTTTACGATAAAAAATTGCAAAGCATCAAAGCATATCCTTGAGTAACATTTAGACTTGGTTTCATTAAAGTCGGTCCACTCTATCAAAATGTATTGTAATTTGTATGAGAAAGAACTCAAAAGAGTACGTAAGTAAATGCAATTCACTCTCTTACAAAAACAGGATGTTATATCTTGTATAAATAATATCTAAGATACAGTGAACGAAATACTACTTTTACATTCGGTTCTACAAGGAGGTACGCACTTTAAAGTATTTTTGATGTGAAACAATATAGGCGCGGGTAAACCTTTTGTCCTGGCACGACGTGGCGACGCAAAACACGAACTTTGCACTATTAATGAAAAATCATAAACGTTTGCAAGCCTATCTATATAACCATAAGATTCAAATTGTTTTGTCGGCTACTCGTTATTACGCGACAAGTACAGACGACCTAGCGCTCTTTGAAAAATGCCGCCTAACACACCGCGCCTGCGCCTCTTTGAAATTTTGTATTTAATAAAAATGAATAATTATGTAATAAAATAAATAAACAGTCTTGATTTTATGGAACAAATTTGTAATGCTTTATCTTTTCGTTATGCAATGGCTGATTCCTGTTGTAATCTGTTCTTTTGGGCATATAATTTATACAAAATAATTTCGATGTTTCACATCTACCAGGCGTCCCGTGACGGCTCAATTTTTTCATCATAGTTCTTTTTTTTTATTATGATTTATTATTATGATATATGATTTATTGTGAGCCACCTCCGAATGACTCACAACTATAGCGATGGCTTGATGAGGTCGAAGTTGAAATTGAAGAATGTTCAGGTTTTCTTGCAATAAAAGACTTGTTGCTAGTAGAGCAGCGAAGGATGTGCTCGCGTTGCCGACTCGTACAAAACAGGATAACTATACCGCCCGCGCCGGTTTTTGAGGTCGCTCTCAGGCACGATTTCGGGACAAAGCACCGCTTACGCACGCTTGCGGTGCCCCGCCAATCAAAGCGCTCATTGCGTCCTAACTCACTATACAGGCGGGGCGGTATGGCGATGAGTCATCCTTCGCTTTCTATTTATTTACATACAAAAACATTACATTTGTACTTACAACTAACAACTTATACTATTTAAAACTATTAAACTATACTATAAATCTATGCACTCTATAAATCTACGTAATACAATATTAAATCTATTATGAATTACTTTGCACACATTGTTTATGAACACAGATTACTCTAAACTGTCGCGAACATTTATGATTTATTATTCATCATAGTATATGCAAGCAACAATTAAATTTTACGAAACCTATAAGACTGCCATTCTTACAAAAACTATTATGTACTAAGTTTCAAAATAAAGCCATTGCGTAGGCACATTCGATGGTGGTAGAGCCACGCTGAAACTATTATTGATTTCAGCATGAATGGGTCGGCTCGCCCGGGGTAGTACCACCCTCTCATAGAAAACCGACGTGAAGTAACAGTGCTTGCATTGTTGCGTTTCGCTCGGTCAGTGAGAGCGCCGGAGACCCATCTCCCCTCCCCTCTCCTCTCTCCTCTCCCTTTCCCTCCGAAAGATGGCAACGCACTTGCGACTCCTCTGGGGTTGTTAGTGTCCATGGATGGTGGTGATCACTTAACAGCAGGTGACCCACATGTTCGTTTGCCACCTATGACATAAAAAAAAAAAAAAGTTAATTTAATATCTGGCTCACCCCAATTTGCGTTCTTATTTCATGCTTAAAATTGAATAATCTTATTTCTGATTACAGTTCGTGGCGGGAACAAAAGTTCATATTGTGTCAATTTAACTTCTAATCACTTTTTAAATACGTTAGCAGCGAGACGCGCTCCCGATCAACGAATAAATTTGAATTTATTAACAAACTGAATCGACTCCGCCCACTACGCTGACGACAAATGAAGGGGACTAAATTGATTCTCGTTGTATGCAATTTTTTTCTAATTTACTTCTTAAATAATACCCTTAACTCATAACATATTAACGCTAAAATGTATTTCTATCTACGGCAACATTTTTCATCTATAAACATATAAATGCTAAAGAGTTATTATTTGAGAGCAATATAAAAATATTTGAATAGCAGGAATTCTTTGATGCTCCATCGTTTATAGAAATTCAATTTATTATTTAAACAAAACTGCTGGGAAATGCCGGAGGTCTAATGCACGCATTCCTCTGTTATTAAAATCGCTTCAGCGGAGCAGCGCGTCGGCACAGCTCTTGGATCAACTCTGGCCCAACAAAGGACGCAGCCAGCCGTCGATTGATAATTAATATTGTTTTATTATAAAGCCCTGTATCTCAACGGAGCAACGCGGCCGTACTCCGTATACTGACGCACCCATGCGTGCGAATTCCGTAATGCTCTTAATTCTTTAGATAAATTTTAATTAGAGTGTGTTCGAGTGTAATATAAGTGATTTTATGAAATTTAGTTGTTTTATTTAATTTGCTGATGTTCGTCAAAATTAGCTTCTATAAACTATTAAATAGTCGCAGTTTATGTGATAACAGTAAAGAACGTCGTTACTACATTTTTCGATATTTTGAAACAAATCAAATCAAAAATACTTTATTCAGTTAAGGCTCTAATAAGGCGCTTATGAACGTCAAAAATTACCACCTGTTCGGAAAACAACCCAGTCATCGAGAAGAACCGTCAAGAAACTCGATCGGGTACTTCTTTTTAACATATATATATATATATATTTCGAATACATTATACGTTACATTACCGTTTTTAGTGGATGCACAGAGAGGAGTCAATTCTAGACGTCACCATCGTTCACGTATTGATTGAGTACCTGAGTAATGTTCTTGTAGTACTACTGTATGTGGGAAAAATATAAAACTGTGGATTTCTCAGTGTTTGAAATCGCCAATATGTCGTGGGTTGGCGTGGTGATTACGCCCATACCTTCCTTAGGAAAGAGGCCTATGGCCCTGCAGTGGGTCTCTTACAGGCTGATGATGATGATGAATTTTTGGAAGTGACTATTCTCTATATGTGTACAATCTATTCGTGTCTACTACGAGTACGCTCTCAAAAATTACGACACCGTCGGAACTGAGACAATCGCGGTGGCTAAAATCGGCCAAGAGTATTATTTGTTCAGTATTGTATATCTACACTACATATACAACTTAAAACCTCGCTACGGAGTATTAAAAAAAATCTATAGAAAATGTTCAGGCTTATTTATGCACACTGATTGATAGAAGGGATTACTTATTTATTTTAGGTCCACAAAATTAAGTTCGATGATCAAAAATTGGCACAAACCTTGCCAAATGTGAACACAGCATGTACAAAATAAGAGAAAATGTTTAAATAGCATTAAAACAAAAAAGTATCGAAATGAATTAAACATTGAAATCATTTTGTTTTCCAGTTGAGGCCAGAAATATATATATATGTCATCAGAAAAATATATCAAGTTTAAAACGTTAACTATTACAAAAAGAAAGCATGTACAAAGGACAATATTGGCCTATGTTCTTGCTAATTGTAAATTAAAAGTTCGTCGATTAACTAAACCACTGCCTGCCTATACGTGGAACACTTTTTTTTTTCGAACTGACTAGGCTATTGACCTAGCAAGGTCTTAACAGCTTTACCGGACTACTAAGGCGAGCGCTTAAGGCACTCAGCCGATTTTATTTTGACAACTAGCACAAGGGGGCGCGGCACACTTCGGCTTAGGCTGTTGTCTGATTCATGCAATTCGCGACCTATCTTTTTTTTTTTTTAACGTGGGGATATCCCTTATGGATACCCCGGGGGAGAGGGTGGGTTATGTCCGACTCTCACAGACTAAAACCCCAAGGTGTACCGACAGACCGTCATTGTTGGGGCGGCAAGGGATCGTTCTAGCTAATCTACCTTGTAGAGCCGCCCCAACGGTCCGCCCGGCGGAAGGTGACCGCCGGGCTCCTACCTGTAGAGAGACAGGCTGGATACACACCAGCTGCCTCCCCTCGTCCGCCGGACCTGTGCAATGAGGAGATGAGCACTTCCCCTCAGGTCCGGCTACGGTGGCAGGAGGAGTTGTGCAAAGCGCCGCCTCCTCCTGCCGGTCCTCCGTTGGCGGAGACGGCCACTTAGCGAGTCTGCCTCACGGGCCATCTCCGCCGCCTCCTTCTGCGAGATGACCTCCTCGCAGAAAGAGGCCATCGCTCGCCACGCCGGTCCGCTCCTACCACCGCCGTATGACCCCATGAGGCAGGGTGTTGAAGGCTAGTTCGCGACCTATCTGAGCTAACCTAAGCTTAGCTACATATTCATACTTACTACATGAATTATTGAAACATATATGTGTACCAAGCATACATACCTCAACAACTCTTCTATGTATTTTGTGTTGGATAATTTTTTTAAACTGTTTCAGTTCAATAAGGGAAAAACAAAAATAAAAACCCTTCCACTTTCATATGTAAGCATATGTGCGTGCACGTGTGTGGAGGTGATATGTGTAATGTTGTTCCAGTGTTGTAAGATTTTGTGTCAGTGTTTCGCGCGAGCAGCGTACTCAATGGCTCCACGCCGAGGGAACGGACCTAGGCTTGAGCCGTTGCCGAGGGGGACGTGGGACACTAACATTACAAACTTTCTAATAACATTTTATATCATATTACTTGGTATCTTGGGGTTTATTGTCATGAAAGTAGTTTTGTTGCTCGACTAATTGTGAATTGACTTCTGTTTATTGTAATTTTGCAATAACTACTGTTATGTATGTATGCATGTTATATATATATATATGTACAGTGACTGCGCTCACTGTCAGTTCTCTGAATAAACGTCAGTGCGTATTCAACTAGCTGTTGTTTTACTCGTGTGTCATCATACACAACAACTACATAACTCCTGTATCCTATCTACCGATTTTAATTTGTCTATGTTAAATGATATCGTTATTGCTTAAAGTCTATATAAAAACATAATAATGTGTAATCTAACTCATACTCTAAATAGTCCTCTACCTGCCCGTAAAAGACACTTAAGTGTAATTTATATATATAGATTATGTACGTGTGTGCACACTGGTGTGAAATTAATGTTATTGTTAAAGTATCGTACCCATGCATGCATTATTAATAAAGGGAGGTCCCTGGATGGTAGCAGGCGGCTGGCTGCGGCGACTTGATTGATTGCGGCGATCTCCAACGCCGTGAATTAAGGTAGGACGTATTAAAGCGGCGTTGCGCTGTAAAGCGCTGCAAATTACTTCACGGCACCTATCGCACTACAGTTGTAATAATGAAGCAGCTTCAATCATTTCTTTATGCATTCACGCACTAACAACGTAGAAAGACAGGCAACTGTTACGATGAGAAGGAAAGATTACTAGTGTTGTAATTTTTGTTACTACAAACAGGCACGTAGTCCACTTGATGTTAAGTCGTCACGCAGACTACAGCCGTGGGATTGATATAAAAATGATGGATATGAAAATAATAACAAAATTTATGAGAAGGAATAAATATTAATAGCTACAACATCTGTTCTCTATATAATTAAAATAATGGAACACAAAATGAAATGTATAAAAACGAAATTAACATCAAAACACGTATAGCACGTTAGTATCAACATTTATATTTATACTGTGATCAAAGTTAATATATTTTCAATAATAAATGTAATAATACAAGGCGCGAAGTAGCGCTTTCTTTATTGCACTAAGCTTCAATGCGCTACGTCGCTTAAGATCAAAATGTAGCAACGTGAAGTGTAGTGCGTATTCACAGCACATATATATAAATAATATTTTGAAGCATTGTGCTGCGGCGTGCAGTGCAGCGCATTACTGTGCCACTCTGATGTGGTCCCGCCCACACTATTCGGATTTGTATGGAAAAGGCTCGTCTATTTTTGGTTATGAATCCACTCCCTAGATGGCACTGTTATATAATTTTTTTGGCAAGTTTGATAACAAAAGATGGTCGATGACAATTAATTTTGACATTTCAAACTGACAATTTTCAACTATTTGTTTTCATTCTCTTTGTTTACGTATTTGTTACGAGAGTGCGCTCCCTTAAATTTTCTTGTCTCCCACAAACAATTTTATCTATGTCCGGATCTACTTATAACAGTGACTCCTGCATATACATACTTGGATTTAGATATGCTTTACGATGAATATATTCATTACAAATAAAAATTATCAAAAACTTGTATACGATTTACGCAGTACCGCTGTATGCATACATACATAGCTATAAATGTACATTTATAACCAACAATGTTAGTTCGAAAGTCATATTATAGAGGCGCTGATTGGAAAGAACGAGTGCGACCTCTAATTATATAACGTACTCTGTGGTCCCGCCTTTATTAACCCAACAAGGATTTTAAATTTATATTGAAATTGCTAGTTACGTTCAATAAAATAAATAAACACATAAACTTGAAAACCGTTTGAGTGATCAACAAGAAAATTTACACATTAAGTGTTCTTTAATAGAGAATGTTTTTTATAGTGTTCATTCGCCTACAAATCACTACTACTAGGCGCAACGTTATATTTTAAAAGAGAACCTCGTGTGTGTTTTTATGTACTAACTAATTACTTTTACTTATTACAACTTTAAGAGTATTATTAACAGGAGTTTCAGTAAAATGAGCTGTCCAAAGATAAGTATTACAAAATATATTAAATGATTATTTTAATTGCATCTCAATATATAATAATTATACTGATTTATTTGTTGAATTAAGCCCACAAGACTAAATACACTAAATTACCTGATACATATGTAAATGAAAGGTACAACCACTTCTATTATTTGTTTAATTGTATTTTCTAACGTATTATCAATTAACATAATAAACCTTATATAAAAATCAAATGATATTAAGTTCAAAACGAAGGACTACTCACTTGTTAAACTGTTAAAAATCTAAAAAGTTAACTAGACCACAAAATATTACATAGGTAGATAGATCATAAAACAACAAAAAAATAAATAAAGAAAATCGGTTGACAAACAAATGAGATGAAGTTACGGAACTCTGTTTTTCTCTTCGCTTGCTTATATAAAGATACTAGCTGACCAGTGCAACTTCGTCTGCATCGAATCGGTTACGTAATTATTTACGACATCACATTAGAAACCTAAAAAATAACGGTATTTCTCCAGTATTTAATCGATGTTATTATATATATATATATAAACCTTCCTCTTCAATCACTCTATCTATTTAAAAAAAACCGCATCAAAATCCGTTGCGTAGTTTTAAAGATTTAAGCATACATAAGGATATAAGGACAGAGAAAGCGACTTTGTTTTATACTATGTAGTGATTTCACAAAGAGTTATTAACTCTATATGTCTACGATCAAGATTAATATTGTAGCTATTTTCTAATATGTTTACTCTAATCTCCATATGTCAAAGGATCGTAATCTACTAGCATATTTCACGATTTAATATAGATTTAGTTTATACATGACTGATGGTGTTGCCATACTAACGACACAATGATACGGCACAGGCGTACGACGCAATTTTTTAAGGGTAAAAGGACGGTCGCCATTAATCTCCAACCCTTGCTTGAATTTAGACTCGAAATTAACTTTTATTCAGCGGCTGTCAAACTGCAACAATTCGTTCTTGCCTACACTTGCCTCATATGCGGAAAAGTCGTAAAAAATATTTATGTGTTCTGATCTCCAATGAACATTGTATACAACTATTTATAATGTAAATAGTAACTGTAACCAAAACTAAGGTGTTGCTTAAACGAAATGAAGGGTTACATTTTTTTAAACGGGCAAAACTTGACTGTTATTAAGTGATAGTTTTAGAAACAGAGCATTTATTTATTACTAGCCGACACGTGCTCACTTCGTTGGGCGATAATAGGCATTTTTAAGCTACAACTTTTCTCTAGAACTTAACCATATATCTCTCATCGTTAAGCCAGCGTTCGTAAGAAACGTTTTCCTTCGACTATTTCTTCTCCGGCTCCCCAGATATTACCTCCTACAACCTCACAAACTTTACATCTTTATAATATTATTATAGATAGTATAATTTGTTAATAGCTTCTGGACGCGACTTCGTACGCGTGGAATAGCTATTTTGGGCTAAGACGCAGCGGAAGCTCTCAAAAGGAATAAAAGCCCCGATTTTAAAACATTTTTTATTGTTGCTCCGCTCTTATTGGTCTTAGTGTGATGTTATATAGACTATGACACTCAAAAATAACGTGGCTTTCTATTGGTAAAATAATTTTCAAAGTCGGTTTAGTAGTTCCTGAGAACAACCTCCTCCTTCCTACAACGTCACAAACTCACAAACTTTACCGCTTTATAATATTATAGTATAGATTTGATATCCATCCTATATTTATAACAACGACAAGTAGCGATTACGGTGTTTGTTTTTTTTTTTAATAATTTTATTACTAACTGTTCCCAAGTAGAAGAAAACTCATCTATTTCTCTAATAATTTTTAGCGAGATCTTATTGTGATTTTTTTATTCATAAACTTCTGATTTTCCTTTAAATTGTTTAATCTCAAAAGCTTGAGCAATATTGTTTGGGCAGTGTAATAGAAATAATAAAATGGAAAATGAATTATGAGATACTAGCTTTTGCTCAAGGCTTTCCTCGTGTTAATGTAGACTTGGGAATTATTGGGTGATCGGCGATGAACAGTGTGCCACTCGGTGGTCGCCATTGTTTTTGATTGTACTGTGCTTACCATTAGGCCATTATTGAAGAGTGGTAGAGCCAGGCTGAAGCTATTATTGGTTTCAGCATGAATGGGTCGACTCGTCTGGGATAGTACCACCCTCTCATAGAAAACCGACGTGAAGTAACAGTAATTGCATTGTTGCGTTTCGTTTGGTCAGTGAGAGTGCCAGAGGCCCACTTCCCTTCCCCTCTCCTCTCCCCCTCACTCCCTTTCCCTCAAACACAGGCTGGTAACGCACTTTCGACTCCCCCGGTGTTGTTAGTGTCTATGGACGGTGGTGATCACTTAAAATCAGGTGAACCACAAGTTCGTTTGCCAGTTATGACATAAAAAAAGGCAAAGTGTAGTCATTTTGCCGTGGCTGCAATAAAAAAAATGTACTCTATGTTCTCTTCCCTGGGTATCCCTGAGACTGTACATTCAACATTTCATGATTATCGGTTGAAAATTATTATTAAAGTGTTAGAAATGAACAAACTCATCTTTGTCTTTATTATATTAATTAGGGTCATAGAAACTCCTTCGAAAACTTTAACAAGGAAGCTACCATTTTCTTTCAATGTTGAAGTCACTAGGATCAATTTAGTATACGAAACAAGTACTCATTTCATAATGGTAGTATATCTTTAGATAAAAGGATTAGATGCAAAAAAAAGAACATTTCTAATATATATCTTGATAGCGTAATATAACATGTAAATCTGCATACCGAAGCTCGTGATCGAGCTTAATTTACCCGTAATGGGTTTAGAACGAGCCGCGAGTTCCCACTGATTGCCACACTCTCTCGAGACTTTACGTTCAAGAACAGACATGTCTGAAAATGTTTCATTTAAAATTTCATTTCGATTTTAAATGTTCGTTAAGCATGTACCGAATATATTTTAAATTTTAAAAGAATTACATAAGTACTATTTTCATATTTTATAGACATTCATATACATTTTCGTTGATTCAAACCATTGATTGTTTATATTATTAACTATTATAGTATTATAATACGTAATCTCTTTGAACATCATATTCACAATAATGATAATTCGAGTCGACCACAATAAGAGGTAGACATTTTTTTCGCGTGCTTCACATATAGATGTTTTTTTTATTATATCATAGGAGGCAAACGAACAGGCGGGTCACCTGATGTTAAGTGATCACCGCCGTTCAGCCTGTGTTTGGGTGAGGGGGGAGGTAGGGAGAGGAGGAGGGAGGAGGGGGGTTTGGGCCTCTGGCGCTCTCATAAACCAATAAGATGTTATTATTTTTATTGGGCCTTGCACATATATTGTAGAATGTAGAGGTACGGAGCGTGTATTTCACTATGAAGGCTACAACTCATCGATGGTATAAACAAAGGAAACAATCTCCAAATGTATCTATTGATAATACAGTGTAAATTCTTTATGACGAATTTCAAGGGACCGAAAAACGAAAGGAAGAGAGCAAATAAATAGTTTTGTGATAAACCATACACATTGCAGTAATTTCTACGTTATAGATAGCTTTTCGTTATAACCAACGACGTTATAAAGAGTTTACACTGTATTTCTAAACATCGTCAATGGCTACTAAATAAAAACGAAAAAAAGAAAATCAGTCGACAAACTGAAAATAATTGTACTTATCGGTTTTTTCTTCGCTTATTTTATCTGTATATTACATATAAATAAAATTGAAGTGTTTGTTTTTGTGCAGGCTAATCACAGAAACGACTATGCCGAATTCGACGAGATTTTCACTGACAGATAGAGGTCTTTTTAGAGTATTATTTGGGCTATAAATTACACTTTTCCGAAGTGGTTGATTAATAATAAAATTATACAACGAACAATAAAAAGCACACCTGTAAACACACATCAAATAACTAACTAGTTAAACGAATTTATTCGACTCATTAAAATTCGAAACTACTCGAACCTTAATTAATAATCTTCAAGACGATCTGAAAGGTCGACGTTTCTCGGAGACAGTTGAAAATCGACAAAGGAATGCACCCAGTCTATGTATAGATACCTCACCGGGCTTTTGGAGACAATGTTAAATGCAAATTCTCGTGTACCTATTACAAATTAACTCGATAGGATCCCTTTAAAATCTAAGTATAAATATGCAGTCAATTCTGTGGAGACAAAGAATATGACACAAATAAGTTTTATGATTTCAAAGTTATGACATTTCATACTTTAATGCGATGAGATGGTGGTTTTGGACTTTAGTAATATATTTTTACCGTTGAGTTGATTTTGATATTCCATGTAAACGATGAGACTTCAGCGGTTTTGGACATGATTCGAACCCCTGCAAATAGGTCGGAGCTTTTGGTGAAAAAAAAACCTTGTAATAAAACCACGGTGGTAGCGTTTTCTTCTAAGCCCGTCTGGTTACTTACCATCATCCAGTTAAAAATCTTTTTTCTTTTTTTTTTATTTTAGCACGGCAAAATGACTGCACTATGCCTGATGGTAAGCACAGTATAATCCAAAAACAATGGCGACCACCGAGTGACACAGTATCCATCGCCGGTCGCCACTATCATGCCGGCCTGCAAAAAGCTAGATATGCACAGGCTGATCTCGAAACGCGACCCGCAGAAGCGAATCACTATTACGGGCTTTTCGCCATATATATAGTGGTTGCGACCCAGTCAGACTGTAAAACCCTACCACCCTGCTTTCGCCATTGCCTCGTTTGTTATTCAGCAGGTTGCACGACGTGCAGGTGAGGTTGGCTTGGGTGTCTCAAGTCTTATGATGTTATTCGACACCCCTTACACCCCAAATCTGTCGCCAAGCATCTATAGGAATGTTCCAGCAACTTTACATGATACACAGTCCTGCGCTAGGTTTAACATGTTCACATTCTCAAACCACACCATCATTTATCATCAAGTGAGAATGTGATCAAATACTAAAACCTATGAAGCATAGAGAAATGTATGAATATCATTAATTCCATAATTACTAACAAGTGATTATAGTTTACGGGTTGCCCTTAAAATTTTTTACTGTAATTTTATTATATCTATTTAACCTTTATAGCTCGTATGGTTATAAGTCACGTATTTTAAATGTTATCATTATTGCTTATGCCCTATTAAAAAAGCGTAATGATATACGTTCTGGATAATCTACCATCTACCAGTAAATGTTGTTAAACGTACCAGTTTTCGAGAATAGTTTGAACAAACAACACATTTTAATTTCATTTACATAAACAAAGATAAGTGATAATGTTTTACTTTTATTTGGTTAGTAAAGTATAAGGTTTCCTTATAAAATTTACATACAAACATTTAAGTAGGTAATATAGCTTTGTATTTTTAGTAAATATTAGATTTCACCAAGCTCTGGCTTATTTTTAAAGATTGTAGGTTTTTTTTGTAACAAACACTTTAAGAAGAAATGTTACAGCTACATATCGTACTTAGTGTGACTCCTGAGAAATTCAACGGTAATACTTCGTATAAATAAAACATCTTGATCCCTTTAAAAGCTCTGAGATAAAATAAAGTTCATTACTTAATGCAGAAAGGTGATGATAAATTTTCAAACAGTTACCTTATTTCATTTTTATGAACAATGTTCGTAATTATATCTTAGAATCGTTTCCCTACTTAATCATGTTCGGTATTTTTGTTGAAAACAATTGAGAAAGGAAGTACTCAAATGTTTACTGTATTTAATGGTTAAACGTTACATCTAATTAATAATAAGGTATATACGAGTGTGATTAAAGAAGAAATGTTTCAATTAACGTACTATAATACATATTTACAATATATGTTAAACTGGCAATTACCCGTAACGTCGTCCGAGTTATATTACAATTATCATAAAATAGTATAAAAACTCTCTCCATGGTATGGTAGGTGGTAGGTTTGCAAAATTTTCATGATTATTAACAAATCGGTGTTTGACTTAAGAGGTAGATAAATAGATAGATTAGGTGTAAATGGTAATATGATATTTATGTATAAGTATTTATATAATCTTGCTCTACACTCAGTCTCAGTTCAGTGCATATCAAAATTTACAGCAATCTTCATTACCTACTTTAGTTTGTCTTGTTAAACATAGCGATAATGCCAGTAATGGAAACGTATTTAATTATCTTGTTTTATTAAGTGGTATTTAATTAGGTGTTCATTACAATGTGGTCTAACTAATAGCTTAATGTTCTTATTATTTAGATTAAACATTATAATTCCACCCGATGTTTAATACATAAAATTATACATAGACCTTATAATAAACATCCGCATAAGATACTTTATCTTAAGTATAATAATAATAAAGCCATTTATTCCATATTTCAAAGTTACAATTATTTTTATTTTTTTGAGTTAGAAAATTCTTATGATATAAAATATTATAAGTATGTTTAGTCTGTTTTGGTTGAAATATGGACCCCTGTTTGGGTAAAGGCCTCCTCCATCTTCTTCCAAAGATCCTTGTCCTTAGCTAAATTAATTCACTCCTTTCCTATCGTCTGTGTAATATCATCAGCCCACCGTCTCATTGGTCTACCAACTTTCCTCTTGCCTTGTGGGCCTTTCCATTTTAAAGTTTCTATTGTCCATCTCTTGTCGGAGTAACGTGCGATATGTCCAGCCCACTTCAATTTTAATGTAAGTGCATGCATGAGAGCATCTGTTAATTTCGTTTTTTGTCTTATTACATTACTATTCACTTTATGTATTTTCCTAATTTTTAACATGCTTCTTTCCATCGCTGTTTGGGTACATTTGATTTTTTGTTTTATTTTATTGGTAAAAACCCAAGTTTGACAGCCGTATAGTAAACAGGGTAAAATACATGTATCAAAGACAATCTTTTTTAAGTGCAAACCATGGTTCCCTTTAAGAACCTCTTTCAGTGACCAGAATTTCTTAAATTATCTTAAAAGAAATTATCTTAAGTGTGGATGTTTAATTTCAAAATTACATATTAGAAGTTTTCGAAAGAAAGGATCGTGATAAATAGACAGACTGACGACCGAATGATTTAATAAAGGTTTCACTTTTTTATTGTTAACTCTAAAAATTGGTTACAATGTTTTACCTGAGATCTAAGAAGCGATTCAAAGCAAGGTCGACACCCACGCTGTCTCGAGGTTTCCATTACCATTGAGCTATCACCGTTACAATTAGTAATCATTAAAATGCACGAGGACAGAGCCACTCGGATTAAATTACTCGTTATTATGAGAAGAGGAAAGAGAGAAATTGGCATTCCGTGAATTAAGAGTACTGCAAGTCTACGGCGCGACAGACGGACGTCCCTGTACTAATTAAAGTGGTCGGACGGTGAAACAATCCGACCTCATTGACAATGCTGGACTCGGCATTTTTAAATGCATTGAAGTCTGTCCTTGTAGAATGGTACGTAATTACAGACTTAGTAAAGTTTGTGTATTTGGATGTTGGGGGTAATCTCCGGTACTACTGATCTGAGTTTGAACATTATTTCACTGTTAGAAAGGTATTTATGATGAATGCTATAGACTACTTTATTTCGGTATTTGGTATATATATTTTCAATAATTGGCTAGGTATGTGTTTGTGTGGGTTCTTGGATAGTTTGGAAATACAATTGAACCCGGTAGGTGGCGCTGCAATCGAATTCTAAGTTTTTTTTAAAGATTTTTCGCGTTCGGAATGACCGGTAATACCAAATCGGTATTTGGCGCAGGCGAGGGTTCGCAGGTCATGTATATGTATATGTTACATATATATATATGTTATACATGTATATATATATAATATATGTTATACATGTTATGTACATGTATATGTCATGTATATGTTTAGTAAAAAATAAGCAAATTTTGAAGCCTTATCTGATAGTGGCTCTTTTTGATGTTGCTAAGAATATATGTAATATATAACAATATATATAATACTAAAAACTCCAACCATAAGCACTAATATTGGATTAAATGCACCTGTATCAATACTGAGTACTCTGTACAACAAATTGGGAAATAAACTGGACATCTTTGGAAATTCGTTGAGCACTTTCAAGGAAAAAGCATTATTGTTGCTGAGAGACATAAATTTTACTTCCTAACAATTTACAAACAATAACTATACTATGTTTCTGTTTTTGATATTGTTTTTTTTGTATTAGCTACCTAGGATTATTTGTTATTTAAGTTAATATTGTGTTTGTTTTTGTAGTGTTTTGATTTAGTTTGTTTACCATGTAACGCATGCTGTGGTAGCTTTTAAAGACCAATGTACCTATAAATTATTCACATATGGCGTCATTTCATGTGTGGTACATTTGCCACTAGCTGTCCTTTAATAAATAAATAAATAAATATTAAAGTAATTACTATTATTTCTATAAATCACTGATTAACAATTTGTCTTTTTCCTATATATTTTTCCATAATGTTAACACAGAAATAACCAGACATCGTCACATTATTGCACTATTTATATAGTGGTATCCCAAAAATTTCTCAATTTATTTTCCCCGGAATATAAATCTTTTATAAGGTATAAAATATGATTGTCTGTGGACGACACGAACCAACGGTGGACAAAACACTTAACCCGATTGACCTGCGGTTGGTATTTTTATTGCTCCTAAGTCGGTATTTTACCGCAACGACACTCATCCAAACAATCTCACCTTTGCATACAACGAATTTTAATATAAAAAGCTTGTCAGTTTTTCACTGTGAGGAAAACGCGAAAGTAGGTTTGTCTGTTTGTTACGCTTTAACTACTGATTCGATCATGATAAAACCTAGACGTTGCCAGGGGCACAGAAAACGACAGGGTACTTTTGATCCAGAAAAAAAAAATTTAATGAATGGATCAAATCTATACTAACCGCAAAACCGTGAGCAAAAACTAGTTATGAATAAATGAGTGAAGAATAACTAAGTAACATTTTTATAAAAAGGTATGCACTTAATTGTGACAGTCAATTATAATAATCACCATTTAAGTGATAAATATAAATTGATTTTCGGAACAAGGCCGGAACAATGTTTGTAGATTACACATCTTTAGTAAATGACATCTAATTTGTTTTGTAACTTATGAATATAAAAAAAAAAATCTCAAAAAAAAGTAAAAAAAAAAAAAAAGACGGTTTATTTTAAACACGATACAATAGAAGTGAATCTTTTTATTTATTTAAAAAATCAACCATGCAAGTAATGATCGCGCCCGACGTTGCTTAACTTCGGTGATCGGACGATAAGCGGTGTTTTCAACACTTTGCCTGACACAGTGTTTACCTTCACCACTTTTCGTCATACATAAAGTTTGCTGATCAGAGTTTCAAAGCTATCCCATAAGAAGTTCTACTTTCAAAAGCCTACAAATAATCCGTATTGAATACGTAATTCCTATGAAACAGCAAATTATTTATAACATAAGTATTTCGATACAATATAATAATTATAATGTAAGGAACTGGAAGTGGCGGCGGTCAGCGGTTTTACCGGTGAAATATCAATATGATGTCCGCAGGTTCGAACACCAGTATGTAATACATTTTGGGATAGATTTAACTAATTTAAATTGGTAACACCATCGGCTAACGGTGAAGAAACAATGTTTTTTTTTTTTTATAGTAGCACGGCATAATGACTGCCATGTGCCTGATGATAAGCACAGTACAATCCAAAAACAATGGCGACCACCGAGTGACCACTATCCATCGCCGGTCACCGCTGTCAAGCCGGCCTGCGAAAAGCTGGATATGCACAGGCTGATCCCGAAACGCGACCCGCAGAAGCGAATCACTATGACGGGCTTTTTCGCCATATACATGGTGGTTGCGACCCAGTCAGGCTGTAGAACCCTACCACCCCGCTTTCGCCATTGCCTCGTTCGTTACTCAGCAGGGTGCACCACGTGCAGGTGAGGTTGGCTTGGGTGTCTCAAGTGTTAGATGTTATTCGACACCCCTTACACCCCAAAATGTTCTTGTAGTACCACTGTATCCGGGAAAACTGTGGATTTCTCGGAATTTGAATTCGCTAATACATCATAGGCTGACGTGGTTATTATGCCCATACATTCGTTCGGGAAAAGGCCTATGGCCCTGCAGTGAGTCTCTTAGAGGCTGATGATGAAGGATTTTCTAGCAACATGTGAAGTTTGCGAGAAATCTTTGATTGCGAATAGCGCAAAACCCATCGTTGTGACTCTTGTTGGTCGACGCATATATCTACCACGTAGACGTCGCTTGACTAACTGTATTATTATCACAACCTATTATTCTATTGCGCTAATATTATGCAAGAAATCCGAATCTAACAGAAAGTACATAAACAATAGAATGTGTGCACAGCCGACGTTGTGTTTTTTTTTTTTATATTATAGGAGGCAAACGAACAGACGGGTCACCCGATGGTAAGTGATCACCGCCGTCCAAAGACACTAGCAACACCAGGGGAGTCACCAGTGCGTTGCCTTTTTTTTTTGTTCCCCGTTCGAATTGTGTTTCGCAGTTGTAAATCAAACAAAACAAAGTTAGCCGTATGTATAATTTTGTGTTATCTTTATTCATGCTGTGACATTAATATCGTGTACACAGATTGAGACATGAAATTGCATTGTAACGACACGTGAGCCCCATCCTGTACGGAATTGGTTGTGTCGCCCCTCTCGGTCCGCACATTACGACTAAATTAAGACGGCTTGCGATTCCAATATGCAAATCTACGGCCCTTCTTGTTCATATGTTTTGTTTCAATAAAAGTTTCTAAATTATTGTATGAATATTAATGTATAAACTAATTTTCACTTTTTTGTATCCATACTATGGTTTTGAATACCGCAAAAACACGTATTATCCTAACTCAGTGGTTGGCAAAGTCGTTATCCAAAAGCACCAAATATACATACATACACCCAGAGACACGTTAAAGCTATTATTGGTTTCAGCATGAATGGGTCAACTCGCCCGGGGTAGTACCACCCTCTCATAGAAAACCGACGTGAAGTAACAATGCTTGCATTGTTGCGTTTCGTACGGTCAGTAAGAGCGCCGGAGGCTCACTTCTTTTTCTCCCTTCCCCATCGCCTCTCCCCTCTCCCCCAAACACAGGCTGGCAACGCACTTGCGTCTCTCCTGATGTTGCAAGTGTTTATGGACGGTAGTGATCACTTAACATTAGGTGAACCGCCTGTTCGTTTGCATCCTATGATATAAAAGAAACCTTTTTTGAGTCCCTGACAAGGTGTAGGCAAATTTTTATAATGATCGGTTAAATCGGTTAAGGCGAGAGAGCGTTACAAACAGATACATTTACACATTTATAATATTAGTTACGATTAAACCTCGTTTATTGACCTATTCTTTGATAATTTTATACATAACTATTACATTATCACGGCAAGAGCATTCTTTTTTTTTTTAATATCTAAATAAATTGGATATAGTAGAAGTCTCGGTGTTAAAATATACGCTACCCGCAAAACTAATTCTACGGAGGCAATATCACTGCCAAAAGTATTGTAATATAAACCTCTTGGGCAGTGAAGGTCGCTATCTTAGCTTGGTTTCACGATATTATATTAAAACATACCAGACTTTAAGAATTTTAAAGCAAGAATTAAATATTCCTTAATTCAGCATTTGCGTAATGTGCCTTCACTTTCTGTGGCAGAACTGATAGTCATTAGTATTTATGTGGTTATAAATAGGTTAGTAGTAAAGAACATGATGTACAAGAGGTTTTTATCATTAATATATAGTGGTATTAAAGGCAAAATTATAAATAATAATTATTTTTTAATGTATTTATAATTACAACAGAGAGCGGTTATTGTGCACGACTGTACATAATCAACGCATGTGTTTTTACATCGTGTTATAGCTGACAAAATAAAGACAACCGTAAATAGAGGTATTCAGCCGAATTGCGAAGAATCTCTAGTAATCGTAACTATTGAATCTACCCTTTTACATTCACAGGCTAAATGCGCCTTCGAATATCCCAGATACCTAAGTTAAATAAAACCGTATTTATATTTCCGCAACGTATTTGTTGCTCGTTTGTTGAAACAAAACCGTGGAATCCTTGAGTTCCCTTCTATTCCTGATAAAATATCACAAGCCAGTCGGCGTGCATTCTTTTCATTCCCAACACCGAACCAACGGGTCGGAAAATATCCTTTGTGTTTAACGACACCGCCTTCCTTAAAATACAACGAACCGAGAATTCGTGGAGATTTTCCATAAATATTGTCATAGTAATAGTTATCTATTCACACTTTGCGAAATCGCTGTGATCATCTCGATATATCTTTTATAGGGTTTTTAATAAAAATCAACTCCCTAAAGATTTTCCCCGATCGGAGCGTACCGTAGCAATTTTCCAATACAGCCATTGAAGGTCTGGAACATCCGAGAGGTAGTCATTTTACAAGCTGAATTGATACTTCAGACGCGCCGTGAAGCGCTATTCTCTTGAAAGCTTTTATATTATATTATCTAAGACCTTTCAACACGTGGTGGAAACGTCTCTCGTCGCGATCTATGGATTTCGATTTTCGCATCTCACGAATAAAACAGAGTGCTCATTGCTCAGCGTAGCGCAGGTGTCGCTAAGGGACCGGTGCAAATGAATGTAAAAGAACGCTGTCGATGCAATGCATAAATTTAACAAACACTCAACAGATTTCAGTTTAAATAATATTAAAAAATCTTAAATAGATAAAGTTTTGCTTTTACTGCAATGTAGGTGAATTTTAGTTGCATATAAGACAATTTTCTTTTTGAATATACTACCGTAATTAATTTAGCACAAGAGTCTGAGAAATTAGAATAGTATCAATAATTATATGTAGATAATAGGATTTATTTTGTGGATTTTAAGATTATTATATTAAGATTTCGTTATCAAAAGTACATAGTCAAAATATGACATTAATCCAAGGTTAATATTAATATTAATCTCTCCGTAGCGCAGGTTATAAATATATTTGAATAAAAATAGGAACAAATCAAATTATACAATAATACATAATTATTTCTCCGATTTAATTAATTGAATAGAACAAATTTTTTTTTTTTCATCTAAAGACACGATTTCAGAGTCCATTTTTAGCATACGCGGCCAGTTATCTATTTATTTATTTATATTATAGATCGCGCTCACTTGAACTAACTGCACTATTAAATAATATTGTTTTAATTCAATATGAACATCAATAAACATAAAACTATTGTATATTCTACTGTAGAGCCGATAAGCGATAGGAACGGACGGACATACATAAATATGTGTAACAATTCGTTCTGTATCAGATTATTAAATTATGTTTATGAGTACTTTTTGGCCACAGGTCTATTTACGACTAACTGTTGCAGCGACTTCGACCGCGTGGAACCTGGAAAAATCAGCTGAGTGCCTTTAAAGCGCTCGCCTCACTCAGTAGGCCGGTGAAGCTGTTTAGACCTTGCTAGGTCAATAGCGTAGTCAGTGGTGTACAACAGTGAATAATAAAGTTATCGAATGTATTATATCGAATTACTATCTACTTTGCTCTCGTACTTAAGTCGCGTTGTAATTAAAATTACAATACCCTTTGATAGATTGAACTGATTTTAATGAAACGCAGACTAAATGTTACTCGAAAATATGCTTTATGATTTTCTTGAAAACGTGTTGTCAAGAACGCGATAACTGTACCTTAGCAGTGAGACGTGTGCAAATAAACGTTTATATAAAAAGATTGGAATGTATTTATTACTTATTCCTACTGACACCTTTAACATTATTTTATATATCATCATTACATGGTATAAAACAAAGTCCCCTACCGCGTCTGTCTGTCTGTTTGCGATAAACTCAAAAACTATTGCACGGATCTTCATACGGTTTTCACCAGTGCATAAAGTGATTCATGAGGAACATTTTGGTTTATAATTTGTCGAGGATGTTTCATAATCAAGGCGGGAAAACGTCTGCCGGGCCCGCTAGTTATATTATATATTACAAACACATTCTTATTTTATATGTATATGGAAGATACATTAATATTTATTTAAGATTAATAATTAATTAATTAAGATACATTAATATTACACTAATATTAATATTCAGTAGGAATCAAATAGCCGTTTGTACAAATAATACAAAATAGTATTTGTTTTAATCATTTTATAAGTAAACAGTGAAATTTACTTGTTCTTTGAAATTCAATTAATAGTCACATTTATTGATAGTAAAAGAGATCTGCCTGATTCTTGGGTTCAATTACATTATTGTTAGAGTGGATTGAATAAGATAATACGTTTTTTATCTCGGCTCGTCAAAGTAAATGCAAGAAGCGATTCTTTAGAACGAGTAATAAATATGTACAAATATAAAAATAAATACTCTGTGTAGAGTACGATGTCTTCGTGGTATTATCGGCTTAGAACATCTCGCTTGCTTATTAAAACTACGGTTGATGATTTTTACACCATAATTTGTAAAAAAAAAGGCTGCCCGATGGTTCACCTATCTAATATTTCTAATGATAACCTGAGTGGCAGCTAATAGACCAGATAGTTTGTTCTTTCGCCGCTGCAGGAACTGCATGCAATATATTGAATGGAAGTATATGCATCTATACAAGCCATTGATTTGCGTGTGTAGGTGTAGGTAGGACTAGAAATGTATTTGAGTAACGTGCTATGTGTTTTTACTACAGTAAGTTAATTTTAGTAGCAATATTTGATATTACCCTACATTAGATAAAGTATGAAACCTACTGCAAGTCCAATATTAGCCGTTCATAAAATTTTTCGTTTTTATTTAAAGATCTTCAAATACATATAAGATAAGAATTTATATCGCGCACGTTGTTTACGAAATTTTTCGTGTATGGATCTTAAAAAAAAACTAAAAATCTTATAAACGGCTAAAATTAGACTTTTAATATTATTGGGTATTGAAGATTATAAATATTATTTCTTAAGGATAAAGTACGTTTAAGCATAGCTTTCCTGTAATTTATTTGAGGCTGAGACTATACGGCTTTCGGGTGAGATGTTGCTCGATGTAAATCCTTATTACGTGAAGCAACGTTTTGGTACTCTGCCAGCAGGTCCTACACCAAATATAATTATAGTATACATTAAATCAAGACATGTACTGCAGTTACATATAGGCGTACTTTTGTCATCGGTCGTCGTTGAAGTCAAGGGCACGCTAACTGTATTGTTCTGGCTAAATAACCGTGCGTGTAGAATGCAAAGTGCGAGTTTGGTTTTATGCCGAAATGATTAAGCAAGTGCGATAAGATCAGCGATATGTTATATGTGTTCCAACGCGACTCATACTTATGAAAGAATGGCTCTGTGTTATAGAATGTGTTTATGTGTACGCCACTATCTCTTGCACATATTCAACAATAACGAACTTTCATTCATAACATGAACGACTTATATGTGAATAGTATGCTCTTTCAGAAATTACAAATTTATATGTCATTGAAAACATCAATAATCCGATTATTATTTGTATTTCTTTTATTTTAGCATGGCAAAATGACTGCACTATGCCTGATGGTAAGCACAGTGTAATCCAAAAACAATGGCGACCATCGAGTGACACCCTATCCATCGCCGATCGCCGCTGTCATGCCGGCCTACGAAAAGCTGGATATGCACAGGCTGATCCCGAAACGCGACTCGCAGAAGCGAATCACTATGACAGGCTTTTTCGCCATATACATGGTGGTTGCGACCCAGTCAGGCTGTAAAACCCTACATCCCCGCTATCGCCATTGCCTCGTTCATTATTCAGCAGGGTGTACCACGTGCAGGTGAGGTTGGCTTGGATGTCTCAAGTCTTAGATGTTATTTGACACCCCAATATTTCTTTGTTATTGAGTTTTACTCTTTGTCATATAAATTAATATTTTACTATTCATACTAATGTGCAAAGATGAATTAATAGAGATATAAAAAAGATTCCTACATGTTTATTTATTTATATAAGTATGGAAAACTCAAAATGTAACATTTAGGTAAAGATAAAAGAGAATAATTAAAAAAAAAACTAGATTAAAGCCATGTTGACCACAAAGCTTACATTAGTGTAGTTCGGTGAAGTTGTTAGGCCTTGCTAGGCCAATACCGTAGTCAGTGGGAGAAAAAAAAACACTAGTCACAATCAAACTGAAATAGTTTAGAATGTTATCCGATACGAAATATATATAAGAGTTGTTGAGGTATGTATGCTTGGTACACATATATGTTTCAACAATTCATATATGTATGAATAGTTAGCTTAGCTTAGGCTAGCGCAGATAGGTCGCGAATTGCATGAATCAGACAACAGCCAAAGGCGAGGTGTGCCGTGCACCTTTGAGCTAATTGTCAAAATAAAATCGGCTGAGTGCTCGCTCGCCTTAGTAGTCAATCGAAGCTGTTAAGACCTTGGTTGGTCGATAGGGCAGTCTGATCGAAAAAAAAAACTAGTCATAATAATAAACATGTAACAACGTTAAAACTTGCACAGGTGAACTAAAAACAAAAACTGAAATTAAATCAATGTGAAGGAAACAAAATTATAAATGTAATAAGATTGAAAAGCTACTTATAATTTATACATAAACTTTTTAAAATAATATTTCTACAATAATGCATGATAGTAAGTGACAATGTTTGTTACCTACATTGAATAACCTACGTAACTATTGTTACCTATAGGAAGTAATAATGATCTATACATATAAGTAACATTGAAGTGTCTATTTTATCAATTCATTTAATATAAACTCGTATTAAAATAACGTACAAGTGGTTATAAAACTTTCAAGGATAATCTTTTCAACACTTTCCTTATAATTTATCCTGCACATTCTTTGTTTTTTGTTCAACGCATGCGCTATTTTTCTCAAAAAAAGTTTGTATATGTATTTGTATGTATATTTCTCACTGATCACATTTCTTTATGGACGGACTTCATAGTTACTCTGAAGTGTCTCTTTAAAAAACGCCATTGGTTCTTACAAAAAAAAAAGAATTAATGAGATCACCGTTCGTTCGGATTTACATTACAAAAGTGTCCGAGCGATTCTAATAAAATTAACAATTCTTTTGTCCGTCAAGCCGGGTTTAAGGTAGAATTGAAATTCGAATTCGAAAACCCAGTCGCATGCTAATACAATTAAGATGTCTCAGTAATTGAGTAGACATCCGTTTCAAGGTTCAATAAAAAGTTTGCAAGTAAAATCGTTGGAGGGCATAGAGAATACGCTACGGAGAGATATAAATCTTTTATAGTGATTAACTTGTTTTTATTATCATAATTATTCAATTACGTTATATTTGTTAGACGCCATAGTTACCTGATGCAAACTCATCTACCACAGACCAACAAAACTTATTAGTCCTGTGCCAACCACGCTTTTGATAGAGATGAGACTGACAATCGTTAATTTTAGAATTACATGTGGGTATAGCGCAGTTAATATACCTAGTAGTGTAAAGTTTCAGTAGTGGTAGAGCCACGCTGAAGTTATTACTGGTTTCAGCATGAATGGGTCGGCTCGCCCGGCTGGCTACTACCACTCTCTCATAGAAAACCGACGTGAAGCAACAGTGAGAGCGCCGGAGACCCACATTCCCTTCCCTTCCCCTAACCTTTTTCCCCCACCCCAACACAGACTGGCAACGCACTTGCGACTCCCCTGGTGTTGTAAGTGTCTATGGACGGCGGTGATCGCTTAACATCAGGTGACCCACCTGTTCGTTTGCCTCCTAAGATATAAAAAAAAAGAAAAACCTATCTACAAAGGATTCGCACACAAAATACTTAAAATGAGATCGATTGAACGAACGCGCTTGATGTCGAGTGGAGCCGTGCCGATTCAGCGTTACACAACTGAGCGTAACGATTCACTTACGTTCCCTGTTCAACATGATTAAAGAAAGTTTTATCTCCAAAAAATTGATATTACAATAATTGTCTTAACAACTCTGTTGGATATAATAATACTAAACACATGAGTATATTAACTACTAGACTCTGCCCGCGACTTCGTCCGTGTGGAATATGTAGTTACTTTGGGCTAATGTTAACACGTAGCGGAAGCTCTCCAAAGCGAAAATAACCCCGATTTTGATACATTCTTCATTGGTTCATCGTTCCTATTGGTCTTAGCCTTATAGCCTTTGGCGATAAATAAGCTATCTAACACTAAAGACATTTTTCAAATTAGAAGAGTATTTCCTGAGATTAGCGCGCGTTCAACCAAACACCCAGCGTTATAATATTATTATTAGTATAGATTATAATGTGTTGTATTAAAATGTAATGTGCCTAGTAGACATAACAGCTTAAAGTAAACTCCACGCAGTGATTAAATAGCAATGTCAAAACGTCAACATTATAATACAACAACGAACTAATACAAATGCCATTAGAGGTACGTATCGCAGTGTATGTAAATTAGAGCAGACGTTGCCCGCAAACATTGGGTGAATTAATGTCTCAGGAACGTCTTATACGTCTCGGGGGGTGAGCGAATACATATGGTTTACCGTCTCGACCGTTTCTTATCGTAAATGTAAATTAACTTTTCGATATAACACCGAAATGTTGGTAAGGAGGACTAAGTTAACATAGTTAAGTGGGATTTATAACTGAATTAACTGCTTGTATACATGCTTCGAAGGCAGTATTTCTTTATATATATATATTGCTTTAAAAATTATCATAAGTATTTCACGATGTATTCACGCATAGTGATAGAGTTTTTTAGTTCACCTATTTAATATGTAGGTGGTAGAGCCACGCTGTAGCTATTACTCGTTTCAGCATGAATGGGTCGGCTCGTCCGGGCTAGTACCACCCTCTCACAGAAAACCGACGTGAAGTAAAACAATGCTTGCACTGTTGCGTTTCGTTCGGTCAGTGAAGGCGCCGGAGGTCTACCTCCCTCCCCCATACACAGACTGGCAACTGGTGTTTGCTAGTGTCTATGGAGGGTGGTGATCACTTAACATCAGGTGACCCACGTGTTCGATTGCTTCCTTTTGCTATAAAAAAAGATTAATGATGAAATTCTGGCCAACCACGCTGTAGGTGTATTATAGCAGTTACTCGAGAGTCAAACTCCTCTATAATTACCGCGGGCCGTGTTATCATCTCTGATGAGATCCTAATTTAATGTGAAGTAAAATTGTTATGAAATCTATACTTTTTTTTTATAGTAGTACGACAAAATTAGTGCACTGCACTGTGCCACTGTCATGCCGGCCTGCGGAAGGCTGGATATGCACAGGCTGATCCCGAAACGCGACCCACAGAAGCGAATCACTATGACGGGCTTTTTCGCCATATACGTGGTGGTTGCGACCCAGTCGGGCTGTATAACCCTACCACCCCGCAATCACTATGACGGGCTTTTTCGCCATATACATGGTGGTTGCGACCCAGTCGGGCTGTAAAACCCTACCACCCCGCAAGTATAAGAATTTAAATCTAACGTGTCTGTAACGTGTTTCGTGAAAAAAGTTGTAGGTGTATATACGAATAAGTAATAGAATACATTTCAATCATTTTTAGAAATGTCTATCTGTTTGTATGAACACGCATCGCTGCTAAAGTACTGGGTTCACAATAAAACCTCATTTAATTATAAAGCATATACTCGGGAGTAACTTAGTCTTTGATTCATTAAAATCGGTCCACTCTATCAATAGTTATTGTAATTTTATTGGCGCCGCGACTTAAGTATGAGAGAAAAGTAGATAAGCAATTAGACTAAATAGGTTCAGATGACTTTATTAGTCATTGTTTTGTACATCACGTTCCACGTTGACGAAGTTGCGGGCGCAGCTAGTTATATAATAAAACTCTTTCTTGGAAGTCAAAGAGGCTCTGTAAGCATTTTTGGGTATAGATAATTAGTTACTCGAAGAAAGTATGTATACGTAGCCTAATCCTTAAACGTAGGATTTTATTATTTTATAAACAGCTTCATATTATAATATATGAGAAGTATATTGAAAATATCATTACGTTTGTATACACAATTGTTTGCAAATTGTAATAAACAAAACTAAATATTAAGCTACAGCCACGGATAGTATATTTACTACTAGCGGGCTCGGTAGACGTTGTCGAGCCCGGATTATAAAAAAAATCCTTGACAAATTATATACCAAAACGTTCCTCATGAATCACTTTATCCACTGGTGAAATTCGCATGAAAATCCGTTCAGAACGAACAGACAGACGCTGTAGAGGACTTAATTTTATGATGATGACGACGATGATTTTGGCTTAACTGCGTCTCAAATAAATAATGAATATTCACCTTTGTTGCTATATATATCATCTGAGGAGTTAATTAAAAATTGTTTTATGTTTTCGCCAGTAAAAATTTCGATTTTGTGCTTTTCAATCCGGTCGACTGTCGTTTAAGAAAAGTAGTTAAATTTCCATAATTTTTCAAGCTGATGCCGTTTTTAACATAAACTTTATACATTTTGGCATGGAATAAATTGCCCATAATGTAGCAATTACCATTTTATAATCCATTTTTAGTTGTAGCAATCTCATTAAAATACGTCAAAAATACTGTTTCGGAGAAAATGTTCACTTTTTCTCGTTTTTCCAACTCATAAAATTTTCATGTACTTTCATGTATTTTTTTTTACTACGCTGGAAGCAGGTTTTCCATTGCCAATTTGGCTTCTAATCTTAAATCTGGTGTGGTAAATTGAAACCTAAATAGAACAAAGCATTTTTTGATTATGAAAAGAATTAGGTTACAAATACTTACAAAAGTTAAGTTGATAGCACGACACGTGACAGAACAAACTCGAAATAAAAATTCAATTTTCTTCATCAATAAGCGTAATTTATTACTAATTTAGGTACATAGATACATTTCAAATCGCCGTTCGTTATACATCACAACTAAGTAACGGTTTAACATATTAGAAATACAATATTACACGCAATGATATTATAACTATATAGATACATCATAAGCGCTTCGACTTTTTTTTTTCTTTTTCTCGAACTGTCTACGCTATTGACCAAGCAAGGTCTTAACAGCTTCACCGGACTACTAAGGCGAGCGCTTAAGGCACTCAGCCGATTTTACTTTGACAACTAGCTCAAGGGTGCGCGGCACACCTCGGCTTTGGCTGTTGCCTGATACATGCAATTCGCGACCTATCTGAGCTAATCTAAGCTAAGCTAACTATTCATACATATATGAATTGTTGAAACATATATGTGTACCAAGCATACATACCTCAACAATCCTTATATATATTTCGTATCGGATAATAAAATAAGCGCTTCGACAGCGCCATATTAAAACTAGGCTAGTTAGCTTATTCTTCACGACTGCACCGTCAATCAATCCGTATCTAAGCATCATATAACTCTCTTTTACACCACCGATATTGAGAACGTGCCATCTTACTTCCACGTTTTATCTAAAACACTGTGGCGTTACAATATGACTTTATGTATGTGTGCGTTAACGTGCCATTTTTTTTGTCAATATATCATGTAGGTAACGTATCTTTAGTTATAATACCATTGATTACACGTATTATACGCTTATAGTTATCCCTATAACTAGTTATTTCGTTTATTATTTTTGTTATTTCATTAACAACCGTATTATGGTTATTTAACATTTATATAAACGTGTTTGTGTGTATGTAAAAGAAAAATAGTGTTTCACAACATTATTGAGTATTGCTTATACCTAATTCCAATGATTTTAATTGGGAAAATGTTATATTTGTATATATATGGTATATAAAGAAGAAAATAGTAATGTTATTTGTTTATGTTTGCAACAATTTATAGACTTTATTTTAGTAGAGTTATTATCTATAAATTTAAAGAACATAAGTACGATATAAATATTTTTCTTTTGATGACGTTGAAAGTATTATCTGCAAATATATATTAATTCTTTATGGTAAATAAAATTATTTAAGTCATATATAGATAAGGCTCACACATTTAGAATATTCTATTTCGCTAGACAATTCTCAGGCAGTATATTAAGAAATAAATTGTGTTTACTTTGTATATAGCCTCAGTGTTACCTTATTTGTATATAGATTAGATTTACACTATTAATTACAGTTAGGCACATCGGAAGCGCATTCGAAATGATAAAATTAATACAAAACTCAACAAACTTCCACTATATAGTACTATGGCTGTATCAGATCATTTACATAATTGATATGACATTATAACTGAAAATATAATAGTATAAGAGCTAGCGATGTTTGTAACATGCAATATTAGGAGAGATGATTACATTTTTTTATAATGATATTATAATTTCTTTTAAAATAGTTCTAACATATAAGAACTGATTATCGTATAATTCTTAGTAATATGTTAAAAACACTTTTTTAATCATGTAATAAAAAATAACAATAATATGTTCGTTTTTTCACGTTAACAGAAACACCAATCATAACACGTGACGTCACAGCTTCCGAAACATTGTCCTGACATTTATATTTCAACACGTTTAAATTGAGAAATAATACTGTCATGAAAATATTATGAAATTTTGGACAGTTTCCTATCAAATGTGTTCCTATCCTTCCTGTATTGGATCCTTCATTAACAACGCATAAAGAGACATTTCAGCAGACCGGCATTACGATGACGACTGCCGATCGTATTTATCACCGACATTGATCTTTGATTTAATATACTTATATAAAAATTCTATTTCACCGTTAAATCTACTTTATGTATGTCGATAGAACAGCGAAATAAAAAGAAATGGTTATTTATCCTTGATTGTTTGTATGACGAGTGATCTTTCTTTGGGAAATACAATTGATTTTCCTTTATTCCTTATTGGAGTTCCTTTCTTTTATTGGAGTAATGTACACATCTATGGGAAGGTTCGTGTATAAAATATTAAGGTACCATTTCATGTGATAATTGTTTAATAATCGTCCTTAACAAAGTCGATAGGTTTATTTCATAATAAAAAAAATCCATGCACAATTAGAAAAAAATCACTGCATCAACATGGTACCTAACTGAGTTGTTAAACACGTTTTCTATCGGGCATATCTACCGCATTGTAATCAGTTGTTTTCCAACATCACTAGCTCTTATATCATAAACTTATACGTATTAATTATTAACAAATCTGTAAAAAAAACTATTCATTTATAATGTGTATGTATGGCACTAATAACAATATAATAATTATTATTATAGTATATCTACAATTATTCAACATTGTAAATATAAATACATATGTGAAATGTATCACATTGTCTCTATCGTGATTTATATATAAATTTCAATACATGCAGGGCCGGATTTACAGGTTTTGGGGGCAACGGGGGAGTAATTTTCTAAAAAGGTGCCTTTCCACTAACTAGACATAGAGTGTTAACTACACGGAGGATTTTGAGGGCGAACAATAAGACACGAGTGGATGAAGGTAATATGCAACATGTTTTTTTTTAATTTTATGACCTACATGTAAGCGCTAAGTCCACATACGTATTCTGTTCTTACAACGTTACCACAAATAGCCTTAGAAATAAGTATTTTCCAAAGTACCCTTACTATATAACATATAATAAATGAAGATATAATTTCTGTAAAAATTATAAAGCACATTTCTGTAAAATTATAAATTACATACTCGTTGAAGTACGGAATATGAATTAAGGATTCGAGAGTGACGAAGATATATGCAAAGCAAAAAATACGAAAAGTGTATTTATTATACTAAATTCTATTTGTTTTGAGACAGCACTTAACTTTAGTAAATACTGACAACATTACATACCTTTTTTTTTCGAACTGACTACGTTATTGACCTAGCACAAGGTCTTAACAGTTTCACCGGACTACACATTTCATAGCTTTTAGCATCAACTTCGCTAACTACTACTAAATGTCTAGTGGATTTTCTTATTATTCCTACTAGCAATGTTAAAATCAATGCTTTGTGATGTCTTTAAAAAAATACATCTTTAATGTGAACCATGTTCGTGGGCACAATTTTATTGTTACTTATGGAAATTATGGAAGCCTTTATCGTATCGGGACCCTGAAGCCCTCTCCTAAATCCGGTCCTGAATTGTGTATTTATTACTTACGTTGGCAATATTAAAAGACAGTGAATTTAAAATATAATAAGCCACTAAAGATATGTTAAATCTTAAAATTATAAAACTTTTTCGGCCGCTATACGCCTATATCAATGGCTAGATTTATCGTACATTGAAATACCTAGGTCGTATTGTATTTAGTGATAATTTTAGATGTTTGCAAGACCATCCTTGATTGCTTAATTTTATTGAATCTGTATGGATCTCTTAGGAATTCCTTTGAATTAACACTTGATTATTTTACGCAATTGTCCCGCAGTTTTTACTAAGCACTGCATTAATTATAACTGAAATGTTTGATTTGTTTTTGCATATTAAATTTAAATGTATTTGAATCATATATGTTCTGAAATATTTCAAAATAAACAATGCACTGTCTTTTATTATTGCCTCTTTATCTTAATAGTACTTTAATGTGTATCAGTAACGAACTTCTAAAACAATAGAAGTATATTAAATTTCAATAGAGCACGATACAATTACGTCTTAACACGAGTTAACATGATTTTACGAAATATTATCAAAAAAACAAACAAAGCTGCTTATTAAAATTTAGTAAGCGTTAACGAAAGGCACAGTTCGCTATATTACGATCACATTGTGATAGCACCATTGAAAATCTTTGTGCAAAATATTTTCACAACAAATAGAAAATTACAATAAAGAAAAACGTTTCTAAACAAAAACTTACGTTTAGTAACTCGTTACGAAAGAAACTCTCCTTTCTCCTTCAACGATTTAGTTATAAAGACTAGTAAACGAATATTATGTATATAATAATTAGCAAATAAATACAAAATACAATATTTACACGTGAACTCTTACCGACATGTCGGATGATACACTCGAGGCCTCAAATATTGCTGCAGAAATTTTTAATTCGTAAGGAATTGTAGAAACAGAGACGTATTGTAAGGTGAGTCGGTGGGGACCGTACTTTTTTAGAGGGGGGGGGGACCACAATTTTATCAATAATGGAATATACGAAATCCAGTTAGACGGAGAGAGGGATGACTTGAATTTTCTATTGATTATTAACCAAAACCATTCTATGTCATATTTTTGTCACATATTCCGATTATGAAACTGGGGAATCACCTTTTTGCGTGAAAAATTACCTCGCTCGCTCTATAAAATGGTAACATCATCTGCACTAACTAGTTGCCATGAGGTGATTCCCCGCATTTTATTATGTGCTGAAACTATTTTCAAGTACGTTAAAACTTACGCGAAAGAAATGAAGGCTTGTTTTATAAGAAAATTACAATACAGACTGTAACCACAAAACTGTGTAAAATGTGTTTGCCTGTGTTTTTATTATCATAGAAATCTGAATGAGATTTATTGAAACAAAATATTATTCAACCGGTTTCAATCAGTCGTGTTAATATTTAAAATACACAAATTCACTCGTTAAGTAACGTTATTGTTGAAGTAAAAACAAGCTTTTCTGATCGTCTAAATTAATATGCAAAATACTAATATGACAAATGATTAAACAGTTGTTAGGTTATTTAAAAAAAAACAACTATATTTAGTTTTTCCTTCAGTTACGGATAACGAAAGTATTGAAATATGCTTCGATTCGATCTTCCTAGATCGACATACATCAGTGTTTAAATATCCAATAAATATTTAACTCTTTTAGTGACGACGAAATTAGTAAATTATTGAGTAAAAAATAAAACCTCAAAAAAAGTAGGACGATACTATCGACTAACCAAAACCCGACGTTTGTATTCGCCGGGTTAAAATATTTGTGTCTATACGGTTAATGAACATATAGGATTTTTTTTAATGTATAAATCTTATAAATTTCAACTTAACTCTTAGTACGAAATACAAGTTACTAGTATAGTATTTAAAATTTATATAAATTTTTTAAACTATAAAATGTGATGTTTAAAATATTATTAATAGCTTTTTATATTTCGATAGTTACTTATTTATATAACAACGCTTCGATAATTTTATCTCAAGCAGCTTATACTTATATGAGCTTATAGCATATAGTTTACACGTATAAATACGTGTATATTCTCCTGGTGTGTCAGTGTATGTGCACGTGGTGTGTGTGTGGATGTGGTGTATATGTGTACGCGTGGTGTATATGTGGACGCGTGGTGTATATACGTACGCATGGTGTGCCAATAGACACGAGATGTGTGTTTACGCATCATGTGTGTAAATATGTACAACGAACCATCATAAACTCGCGTGTATATAAGTAATGTTCAGATGAAATTTATATCAAACTGTAAGGTATATTCATGGAACGATAGACACAATTATTTATAACCCAGCAAAGGTCTGTAACACTTTGGCTGCAATAGCGTAATCACATTTTTCTTTTAAAACGTGACGGGTGCATTTTCAGTTGCGACAAGAGAAACCGTGGTCAGTTATAAATGACCAACGTAGCATTCAGTGTTAACAGAGTTTGACGTCACTAAGAGAAGAAAGAAAAACAATTTGAAAACTCTGACACTAACCGGTTACAGTATTGAGACCTACTGTAGAGTGCACCATCCGCGCGTCAGTCATATATTGACGATCCCGTTCTCCGCGTAGTACTCGGTGCAGGTCTCGTCCCCGTTCACTTGCTGGTCCCGTATCACTACGGTGGGGTTCGTAGAGCAGTCGGAGTTGTTCGAGACGGTTCTAGGGATCGTCTTGCAACGCTGACACTCGACTACGACCATCGAGTTGTTCGTGTCCGCGTCGGTCTCGGTGCTGCTGGAGCGTCGTAAGTGGGCGGGGCTCGTCCGCAGCCGGTGCTCCTGTATCGCCCGCCACAACCGTAACTCGATACCGCCTCTGTAACGTTAATTGTGTCGTTACATTTCAAAATAAACATAGGTTATCACTAATACGCGTGGTGAATGTATGTTTATGTGTGTCTGTATACGCGTGGTGAGTGTATGTTTATGTGTGTCTGTATACGCGTGGTGAGTGTATGTCTATGTGTGTCTGTATACGCGTGGTGAGTGTATGTTTATGTGTGTCTGTATACGCGTGGTGAGTGTATGTCTATGTGTGTCTGTATACGCGTGGTGAGTGCATGTTTGTGTGTGTCTGTACACGCGTGGTGAGTATAGATTTGAGATTTCCAATTTTAAAATAAACCGAGAACGAAGTTCGAATTTTGTCGTTCATAAGGTTTTTTTTAGTTTTACTAGTAAAACTTCTTTACCCACGCTTGACTTGGAGAGTAGACGTGAGTGAAGAGTGCGTGACGAGAGCATTACGAAAACGTGTGATCGGGCGAGGCGAACGGAAGTAGAGAGGGAGATATAAGTTAGTGAAGATAGCAAGAGAGAGGAAGTTACGTTTCGTATTATCAATGAAAACCCATAATAAATTTAAATATTTGTAGAAAATTAGTATATGTATATCAGGTGAAAGGTTAATCAGTATTCTACGATCTGACATTTCATGATCACATTTAACATATAACATAACAAAATCAAATACTAATAAACAACCAAGAAAACCTTAGTTAAAATTTCTTCTAAAAATTTCAAAAGTATAAGCATAATCGTAATAAACCTAGGTGCAATGACCGGTGTAGAAAGCTGCAATGGGCGACGCGGAGTTAATAACTTTCGATAATAAAACGGACAATAAACCCTTTTGTTTTGTTCCCGACGTACCCACCTTCACTTAGAACTGAAAATTAAATCACCCGACAGTCATTGACACTGTGCTTTAACACAGACGCGTAGTATAATTTTTCTAGATAATTAGGTAAAAATTAAGCATCTATTTTTTTAAATCTATAAATATTGCTACTGTCTAAACATTCAGCCTCTGTATACATGTAGATATAAAAAAATAAAGCTAACTTGAGTCGTAACCGCGCGATGTCCTCCCTTTGTGCGTGCTGCAGTACATCCGCGAGCGAGTACCGTTGTGCAAGCAGCGCGCGCCATACGCACTCAGGCAGCCCTCGCGCTCGGCTCCACTCCACCAGCCGGGACTTCTGCTCCGGATCCACTTCATCTTCTTCATCTTTCTCTATTTCCTCTTCTATTATTCTATTCCTGTAACATTCATCAAGTGTTTTTGGCCGGATCTTGGACTTTATATTTCATTCATAACCTTGTGTTATTTGAAAGAAAGAAAGAAAATCCATTTATTTGCAACACACATCAATTAATATTAAACACGTACAAACTAAAAACATACATATAATATAGACAATGAAGGATAGAAGTAAAAATTATCGGTTTAGTGTATATGTGTGGCAAGTGGGCCTCGAGTCAGCATATGTGCTGTAGGAGTTATTTTTTTTTTTTCACTCGGGACCCTTAGCGTTATGTGTGCACTAAGTGATTATGTGCACGTTGAGTGTTGTGTAGAGTAATTATGTAGTGTTTAGTGTAGTGGAGTTATATAAGTTTGAAAAAAAATGGTAACAAATTTAGTATAAGATATGAGATAATAAGTACATATACAATAATAATAGGTAACATAAATACATACATGCATATACATTTATACAGAAAAATAATTTGCTCTATATTATATAATTGCTTTTTTGCGTAATATAGTTTGGTTATTTATTATGCACAATACCATGGAGCGTGGATTCTGACTTGTCACAAAAACTCCCTGCAAATTTCTAGCGAAACGGCCACTATCTTGTTAGTTCATTCTGGCAGTAATAATCTACTGGATGATTGGTTGCCAAAAAAAATAATTCCTCGATTAATTAGTATTATTCAATTTATGAATACCCCTTTCTGATTCCCTAATTCTCAGGTTCAAGTTTCTTGTGCTAATGTGTGTCCCTCGTTGTTCATTGACAACATTTAGGTTTGAATATGTTTTTATTACTTGTTTTTTCTTTTATTATCATAATCTGATTAACAAAAAGAAAAACGAGGGTAATTTTGAGGTTCACGCCTCTTTAGGAACTAAATTCAATAAAGTATTTTTGAATTTAAAATATAGCAGTTACATTTTCAACGATTCACTGATTGACCTCATATCTAAAACAAATGCGGAAAACGATCCAGTCATCGTGAAGAACCGGCAAGAAACTCGATCTGGTTTATCTTTTTAACACATATAGTATATCTTTGCCTATTACAAAATGAAGTCGCTTCCGCTGTCTGTTTCCTAAGATGTTTTAAATTATTCAACGGGGTTTAATACATTTTGCATCAATAGATAAAGTGATTCAGGAGAAAGGTATATATAATACATTCATATTATAGTAAGGAAAAGTCAAACAATTCAAAGACTTGTAATGTGATGTCATAACAAACACATTTTTGTGAGCTTAAATCGCAAACGCTGGCTACACCTTACGAGATAGATCAAACTAATGTACCATGGAATTGTGTATCTTAAAAAGATCCATAAAAATGTCCACGATGGGTATATATTTATCTCTAAAGAATAACCCACAGTAACCATTTTTATCTTTAAAAAAAATGTGTTATTTACCAAGCTGTTTTACACAATACAGTATTATTCCCAAAGACATCCTGTAGTATAGACTAATCATAATGCTAATTAATCACTCCACACAGCCCCACATTAGTATGTATGTATATTGCACCCGTGCGAAGCTGGGGCGAGTCGCTAGTTTAAAATAAATTACACATTACATCCATTTTTAGTACATACACAGAGATAAGTATCAATTCCAGACCAAATATTCAAAATATTTATTAAAAAGATAACAATCCTTCTTAGTACTTGTTGATACATTCGAGTTATTATAACCGACATGCTGATTATTATTATAATTTATACGATATCTGGAGAATTACACCATCAAATATCTTTATATATAAATTTCTTCTGTATGTCACTGAACTCCTCCAAAACGGTTGGACCGATTTTGATGAAATTTTGTATGCGTGTTCGAGTGGATCCGAGAACGGTTTAGATTCACAATTGGACACAGTAGGCGGCGCTGCGGTTGAATTTTAGTATTTTTTTTAAATTATCAAAGCTGGACAACGTCCGCTGGGATCGCTAGTATATTATAAATAGAAAAATGGAGAGGTTACTCATTAAAATGTTATAGACATATGTATGTATAAATAAAAGTACGTACCGAGCGTTTCTTTCAACTAATTCACGTATTATTTGCGTTTGTAGTTTCTGTTCCTCCAACATTTGCCGAAGCAAGGTATGATACTGCTGGTAACTTTCTAGTAATTCTTGATGTAACCTAAAACATTATAATTTTTAGAAATTTTATAAATAAATAAACTGATAAATAATTTAATAATACATTATTTAAAATTGAAGGTTGCTTGTATGCTGCTAAGTCTCATGCAATCAAAAACAAAACTAAGTCAATCTATTTAATTTAAAACATAAAATATTTGTAATATTGATATGGTCACTATAAGATGTTGTTAATTACGTAATAACTTAAGACAAAACGACCCCTAAAGAGGGACTTAATAAGGTAACCTACTTGGTATTACTTGGATCTCACAACTTTTCACAGTAGAAGAACTGAGTTGCGAGACTTGGTTCTTTTACAAGTTTTGTTTTTGATGGCATCTCTTTTTTTTCGTAGATAATCCTACTTTTTTTCCTTTTTATACATATACGTACAGGTACACTGATTCATTAACTGCAAATGTAACTTTGTAATTCTATGCATTTATATGGGATTACAAAGTTATTTATGCAGTTGGTCTATCTAAAAATCTGGACCGATATTACAAAATTTCTTAGTTTTTCCTTGATTTATACACTAAACACTAATTGTATTCTAAATTTGAAGGTTTTATGTCTGCTACTAGTGCCTTAGAGTTTTGATGATCGGTCAGGCAGCGAGTCAGGGAGTGACAAAATTAAGAAATGTTACTAGTTATAATTCTTAAACTACTGGTTGAAACCGAATGAAATTTGAAATGTATCGTGTTTATACAATGCCTGCTTCTGAAAGTTCAGGCTTCTAGTTTTATCTACAACGAAGTTATAGATGAGGTGAAATGGTACAGCCGTGCCGCTTTTTTGCTCGACTTGCCCAAAGATAAACGGTTGGAGTTATTTGGATTTTTTATGTCATTATAATGGTAATGTTTGTATAAAAAATCGTATGGTAGTGTGAAAAATTTAGGTAAAAAAAATCACCATACACAAAACGAATGATTGAAACATTTCTCTCATCTATTTATATGACAGTAGATATACCGTGGAATCTCTATATCTCAAATATCAAGGGAAATGCAAAAAAAAATCCACTTAACGATTTTTCGACTAAACAAGGATTTCCATTTTACTTAGTTTATTTTTTTTACTTCTTCAGTCAAATTTAAAAATGACGACCTTTAGTTTTGTGGTATAAATTTATTTACATATTAAAATTACAAATTGCATATTATTAGAGTAAACTATAGAAACAAACAAAAAAAGTTGTTATTTTCTTTTGATTTAAGAAGCAATTTGAAGATTTTTTATCAATTAGTTTTTCAAGTCCAAACAATGAACAGAAATCATGATCCTCTATATCATCGTATCTTTTAACGTAAGTTCGTAGTGTGGTAATTGCTGTTTTGACTTCTAATGATCTGCTTTTAATTAATTTAGTCACTCAATGCGCATGTAGAAGGTTCAAACAATAGATTAGAAGACCCTAACATTCCCTTTCGAGGATTTTTTTTTTGTATGATTTTGGGGAACTCCAAATAACTCGTTATAATATTTAACTAATTACGACTTACGGAGTCTCCTTTTTGAAATTCGAGGTTATAGAGTATAAATATGTGTTATCAACACCTCGCAGGAAAGTAACATTTTGTTCGATGTACAAGGTCTAAATAATTCGAGATACACCGCGTATTTAGGGGTTCAGCGGAAGGCAATGGCATTATTTTTCGACTTACTGAGGATTTCGACTTAAAGAGATTCGAGTTATAGAGATTCCAATGTATATTAAAAAATGTTGACGGAACCGATAGACTGACGTTCTGTTGCGGTTATTACATGATATTTTATTACATGATTGTATTATAAAGGGTGATTTGGTGTTATTTTTTTGTTTAGTTATTTTAGTCGTACAATTTTTTTAAGGGTCGGCAACGCGCATGTAACGCTTCTGATGTTGCAGGCGTCCATAGCCTGCGGTGACCGCTTTTCATCAGGCGGGCCGCATGATTGTTTGCTACCGTCGTAGTATATAAAAAAAAAAGCACAGAACGAAAGTAGGAAGGAATGATGATTGATGATGTTGTAGTTTTTTTAAATTGTTTTTTTGGTCCACAAAAGTGAACATCTGAAATGGTGTATTAGTGAGACTACTATAATGTTAATAGCAATAACGTTGTAATGTTTTTTTTTACTACACAACCTACTGTAGCCTATACTTAGAAATGAGCAATAATGAAAAATCACGAGATGATTTGCAACTCTTCTAGATGTGGGCACAGCACGCATATAAGATAAAGAAAAATACATTGTAAGTGATGATAATAAGGTATGATGGTCTCACTTGTTGCTCTCGTGACGTAACTGTAGCTGATGATGGGCGGATGCCGTGGAGGAGAGCGCGGAGGGAGTGCCGCCCTCGGGCGCGCCCACCGACCCGCCCGCCGCCCTCCGCCCGTCCTGCCCCGCTAGGTTAGCACCCAGTTCTGCAACATTTCCACCATGTCTTAGCACCCTCATTACTTACCAGAATCACACACTTTGTTGATAATCATGTTATTTGGCACTATATTTTGTTATGTTGGTCGTGTTGTAATATTTATTATAATCGAGCAAAGTTGTTTAACACTTTGACTGGCACGCCGTAATCACGTGTTTCTTTTAGGGCGTCACGGATGACTTTTTACTGTTGTAAAAAGATCCAGTACTGCGGTCACCAATGACAACCGTGACGTCACAAGAGAAAACGTCGCCGGTCATATATGACCAACGTGACAGACAAAGTTTTAACAGAGATTGACATCACTAAAAGAATAAATGGACTTTTTTGGCGGGATCTTAGTCTGTCATGTAGTGGATTTTAATTATAATCTTGTGATATTTGGCTCCGTATTTTGTAATGTTGGTTATTGTAAACAAGTGGATGGGAAATAATACCACCAAGCGTGGATTCTTACTTGCCACAAAAACTCCCTTGAAAGTTCTAACAAGACGGCCACCATCTTGTTAGTTCATTGAATTTTTTTTTTAATGTCAATCATATAATTGATATGGGTCATCTGATGTTAATGTAAATGGTGATCACACCACCGTCGATGTCTATATATATCCATGTCCATGTCTATGTATATATCCACTAGCAACAACAAGGGAGTCGCAAGTGCGTTGCCAGCCTGTGTATGGAGGAGGGGTAGGGTAAGGAGAAAGGGGAAAGGAAAGAGGGATAGGAGGTGGGCCTCCGGCGCTCTCACTGACCGAACGAAACGCAATAATGCAAGCACTGTTACTTCACGTCGGTGTTCTGTGAGAGGGTGGTACTCCTCCGGGCGAGCCAGACCCATTCATATTGAAACTAGTGATGGCTCTACCACCTTCAGATGACCACAAGATACTTGTAATATCATTATTTACTCATTATTTAATTAAAACCATAGTAAGAACTATACAAATGGTTCCCACTTGTCGGATGTCGAGCCCGGATTTTAATCGGATGTTCCAGTGGCAGAGCATTTTACATGAAGTTATTCATACTTGTCGGAATCCGATTTTGTGTCGATGCCGACAAAAGATATCGGGTGTTTTGCCAATCCTCTACGTACGATAAAAAAACGTGTCGGATCTCGCTCGTCTATTTTTTTTTTTTATGTCATAGGTGGCAAACGAACATGTGGGTCACCTGCTGTTAAGTGATCACCACCATCCATGCACACTAACAACCCCAGAGGAGTCGTAAGTGCGTTGCCATCTATGAGTCTTGTCTATGAGTAAGTATGGCGCTGTTCACCTTATTGTCCGATGTCGGGGCCAACAACCCTCAGGAGTTCAAATCTTTTCCTCAGGATTGGGTGCACCCAAGATGTTCCACTCTTAGCTGTCTTTATTTGTTATCTTCTTAAATAATAATACATCACAACAATTTCGTCGACGCCCATGAGTGAGCCAGCCCGTGAGTGAACAGAGGAGCCGACAAACGATTAATACATCAGATCCGACACAAGACAAGTGGCGATAAGTTGTACACATCAGAAAATATTCATTATCATTCATCAACCACTCAGCAAGTACATACAGTCACTGATAAATATTCATTATCATTCATCAACCACTCAGCCAGTACATACAGTCCCTGATAAATATTCATTATCATTCATCAACCACTCAGCCGGTACATACAATCACTGATATACATTCATTATCATTCATCAAACACTCAGCAAGTACATACAGTCACTCATAAATATTCATTATCATTCATCAACCACTCAGCAGGTACATACAGTCACTGATAAATATTTTAAATAAAAAATATGGCGCCATTTAATTAATACGTAAGCATACTTATTAAATGTACTTCTAAGACAATTAGTCTTTAAAAGAAAAAGATACGATACTTTAATTTAAACTTGAGTTATTAAAAATTAAGAAACTGCGAATTTGAAGTGGAGTAATCGGTGAGGTGCGCATACGTAGGAGAGGTGAAGTAAACGGATAACATTATTTAACGAAATGTTGTAAGTGAAGTATTTTTTTATTAATGAACTTACCAGGTGAAAGGACTGTAATGGCAGCTTGTACAGCGTTACGGACTAGATTGTCAAGAGCGAACATCCAGTGAGGTTTAATACTATGCATCCTCAGTACAGCGTTCACTGCCTCTTGGAACATATATATCGCAGAGTGTAGTTCATTTATTGCATTAGAATCGAAGTCCAACTCTTCTTTCAAAGTTGTTATCGCTTGTTCTATGACGGTTTTATTCTGGTCCATTATATACTCTTTCAAAGCGCAACGCAGCATTTCCAAGTGACTCTATTTGAGGAAATAAAAATTTCATCTATTTAATTCTTTCAATAAATTGTCTGTTTTTTATAGTTTAAAATATACATTGCTAAATTTACTTCATAAGTTTTCTGACAATATATAAAAATAGTTGTATCGGAATATTATCTAAGCTGTAGGTGATATGTATATCACATACAAAATTAGTAAAATGATTCATTATGATAAAATTTGCGGCCAGAGTTTAGAAACGAAGTTCCTTAACATAAGATTTTAGGAAAAATATTCAATTATCTTGTAGTCCGGTGAAGCTGTGAAGACCCTGCCGGGTCAATAGCGTAGTCAGTTCGAGAAAAAAATTCAATTATCAAAAATATAATGTATTATACATTATATTAAAAAATGCTAAATAAAAACAATTTTAATAAGATTTCCAAGAGTTAATATTGAAGTTACACAACAGGCGAACGCATTCGTCTGTTCAAATGTCGATACTTGCACGTATACACTCACCCATACAATGGGAAATAGAGAGAGAAAAATGAAAAGTAGCATGGTAGTGTCACGGGTTTCTCTTACGTGACGATTTATACTAGCAACTCCTACCGCAAAACACGTTAAGGAAATTCGTTTCGTAAGTAGAAATTACAAAAAAAAATTACAAAATGACAAAAAACTAATTTTTTTTATTATGTTATCAACATATTACGAACATCATTAATTTACTTATTATAGCAGAAAATGAATTGTAGTTCGCCGAAATTATTTAATATAGTATAATTTTAACATTGTTTAACTGAATTCGATGTTTTAATAAAAACATAAGGTAAAATTTAAAACGATATTTACCATTGTGAGAACAGTGTTTCCAAAATCTTGCTGTACGCTCAGCATCCATTTTGAGCATATCTTCTCGCTGTCCTGCTCTAATACTCGGGATGAAAGAGTGAGTCGGCGTTGCGAATCCTTCTTGAGCAAGTAGAATCCGTCTTGCTCGATGTCTATTGAGGAACGCGGTACGTTTGTCATGTCGACCTGAAATTCACAGAAATCCTATTTCCTATTTTATCAAAAATGATATGGAATAATGTAATTCATATCCTTTTGCAAATATTATTAATACATTTGTTAATGTAATGTATAAGTTCTTGTAATAGCAATACATACTTTTCCTCCGAGTTGCATAGCCATACAAAAGTTGTAAAATCGATCACGGTAAATCCGATACGAAATATATATAAGAGTTGTTGAGGTATGTATACTTGGTACACATATATGTTTCAACAACTCATATATGTATGAATAGCTAGCTTAGGTTAGCTCAGATAGGTCGCGAATTGCATGTATTAGGCAACAGCCCAAGTCGAGGTGTGCCGCGAACCCTTGAGCTAGTTGTCAAAATAAAATCGGCTGAGTGCCTTAAACGCTCGCCTTAGTAGTCCGGTGAAGCTGCTAAGACCTTGCTAGGTCAATAGGGTAGTCAGTTCGAAAAAAAAAAGTTTTAATTCAGATTCTGTTTGAGTTTTATACAATGTTATTTAATTTTAATGAACGATGGAGCACAAACTATCATCACGCTAAGCTTATAAAGGTACCGGGTTCTTAAATAATGCAACTGTTGATCAAGGGATAGGTCAATAGCGTAGTCAGTTCGAAAAAAAAAAAACGATCACGGTAATCCCATTTTGCACTCTAATTATACTACAAATTAATTTCATTTCTCTTGTTTCTATATAATTAATAATTTTAAATATTTACAACATACAAAGAAATCCAAAAAAAGTATGTATGAAATAGTATGGATGAAATCTGTACCACTGACAATGCATAAGTATATAAAATTTCATAATCGGTTCAGTATTTAAGACTTGAAAGCGTAGCACAAATAAATTCACATTTATAATATTAGTTCGGATATTCATTATATGCAAGTTCATTCAAGTTTTAACAATAAACATTATAACGATTCAGTAGTATTTTTTGTTGTCTATTAAACATGTGAAGAATAGTATATGTACAAAAAGAGTCAATATTGAATTAATAATGTATATGTTAAAGAAACATAGGATATATTCTGCTGAGCCTATTAAACGTAGAAGGAAAAAAATGATGATTTCCATTCAACATTACTAACATACTTAACATTTTCATTGGGTGACAATTATTTAGTATTAGCTATTTAGGATTATATGTTTATTTATGATTATATGTGTATTTATTATTTTAGTTTGTATTGTGTCTATCTTTATAGTGTTTAGATTTTAATTTGTCTACCACATAGTGCATTGCTATGGCAGCTTTTAATGGCTAATGTGCCTGTACATTGTTCATATGTAGTGTCGACTCATGTGTGGTATATTTGTCACTAGCCGTCCTTAAATAAATAAATAAACAATGTACAATAACTCTGCGACAATTAATTATTAATTCGACAATTGGAGTAAGTTATTTAAAAAAACATAATACGTTTTATTGTATTACTATATTTTATAATGTCTTACAAATGACGTGTGAGAACATACTTATATACTTTTTTTTTTTTTTATGTCATAGGTGGCAAACGAACAGCTGGGTCACCTGCTGTTAAGTGATCACCACCATCCATGCACACTAACAACCCCAGAGGAGTCGTAAGTGCGTTGCCATCTTTCGGAGGGAAGGGTTAGGGGAGGGAAAAGGAGAGGAGAGAGGAGAGGGGAGGGGAGGTGGGTCTCCGGCGCTCTCACTGACCGAACGAAACGCAAAAATGCAAGTACTGTTACTTCCCGTCGGTTTTCTGTCAGAGGGTGGTACTACCCCGGGCGAGCCGACCCATTCATGCTGAAACCAGTAGTAGCTTCAGCGTGGCTCTACCACCATTTAAATACTACTTATATGAAAGCAAAACTAATTTCATTCTTTATATCTATTTCACATACCTCTGGAGATAATAAACCTCCGGAAGAACTACGCCTGTTTAGAAGTGTATCGTTGCTGTCCATTTCATCGGTCGATGGTGTGTTGGGCATTGTACTATAAAATATAAATATTTATACTCCTACTTGATCACTTGAGTATATAATACATATATATTGTAATTCCAACTGTTAGATCTCTAAGAAGTTAACTATCGAAAGCGGTTTTATTGTTGTTGTTTTTGGGCATTTTTTGCAAACTGATGTTATATTATTAAATATTGTTTACAGCTATATAAGACCAACGAAGAGTACTTGTTGTTTATGACACAATTGTAACGTAACATAACAGGTAATACTTTTTCATAATAATAACCTCCTTGTAGTGGAATAAGGTCATAAATATATATTTGACACTATCATAAATTTACATTTTTTTCACTACTTTAAATTACGCGAAACCAATAATAACGAAATATGTATTTTATATTATTCTTTATTAATTTAATCCGCGATAAAACAATTACTTTGATACAAAATTAAGCGCATTGGTTAATCCAATTTCTTATTGACAATGTTGTTGTCATTCAGCCAATAAAAACATCTGGTACTGGCACAAAGGCAAACCACGTAAAGCCCGACTGCAAACGTCTATCGTTGCCGGCAGCACGCTATAATCACTTCTCAGAACCGGATTTGTATGGAAAAGGATCGTCTATTTTTGATTATCAATTCACTCTCTAGATGGCACTGTTATATTATTTTTTTGGCAAGTTTGATGACAAAAGATGGAGGACGACAATTAATTATGACATTTCAAACTGACAACTTTGAAATGTTTATTGTCATTCACTTTGTTTACGTATCTGTTACGAGAGTGTGCTCCCTTAAATTTTCTGACGGCCCACAAACAATTTTATCTATCTACGGGTCTGCTTATAAACATTGACTCCTGCATTTACATACTTGGATTAAGATTTGCCTTACGATGAATATATTCATTACAAATAAAAATGATCAAAAACTTGTATACGATTTACGCAGTACCGCTGTATGCATACATACATAGCTATAAATGTACATTTATAACTAACACATATTAGTTCGAAAGTCATATTATAGAGGCGCTGATCGGAAAGAACGAGTGCGACCTCTATTTATATAACGTACTCTGTGGCCGGCAGTCGACAACAGACTAACTTATTGGTGGAGCTTACTCTCCCCCCCTCTAAAACTCACAGACCAATAAGAGAGTACAGTTTACTTAGGAGCATAATATGGTAACGTAGAGATATATCGAACGGTAAACAATATTTATTGAAGCCAGTAAAAAAATATTAGTGTTTGCGTTTTTTTTTAAAGAAAAGCTCTACACTCTACTTACTAATGATGAGAGGCAAGTACGGAATAAGTTTAATAGTAGCCATATTTCAATTCATATAATAATTTCAATTAATTCAACAATTGACTATATGTGGCAATTAAATAGATACTACAATGCAAATAGAGTAATTATTATGGTCGTATCTATAATGCAACCATGCGACAATTTAACGTTTTTGATGTATATATATTTTCAAAATTCTATTACGACTAAAGATGCACAAATTACTAAATTACATTTGTAAATTAAATAAACAAGCATCTAATAATTTATTGTTACGGATAGACTACTTCTTACTAAACTTGAATGGAAACTATTTCTATCATGCAATATTATGAATTATAGAACAATGATATATGAACAAATTGGCCAAGGTTTGATAAATTATACAGAGTTACGAATACGACCACGACGATAACCATGAAAGGATGTCGAGTTAGAGCAAACAAGCTTGATGATCATGTAGCCTTAATCTTTAGAGAGAAAAAAAAACATTTTATAAATAAGATTTGTTTTTTCTTTATTTTTTTAATAAAAACTAAATTCTTCCACCAGAGCTAATTAAACTACGCTAAAGTAAAATCGGATTATTATTAACGTTTTATAACTATTATAATGTAAATGGTTAATGTTGGTTACCTGCTAGTGGTCAAGTCCGGTGGGTATATCAATATCGGTGATAGCATCGAAGAAGCCGTCCTAGTGATTGTAGGGTTAGACCGGATCGTTTTCACCCTTGGCATTTGGGAAAACAATAAACAACGCTTAGGGATGCACAACCAATCGAGACACATGGTTATTACAATGTTTATGTTATATTCGACATTCAACATTTGTTAACATATCGCCATTTTGATAATAGTGCTGAAATATTTATTGCCACTTCGCTAACAGTGCTATTGTTTGGGGTTAAACTAAAATCACGTTGAACGTGAATTTAACAGTTAGTTAGTTAAGGTTAAGATTTTCAAATTGAGATAGATATATGCCTCGAAAAAAAAATTACTATTTGTAGTTTTCTGGACAAAGATTCTAGTACTATGGTGAGAAAACTGATACTACAAAACTGACACTGGCAAATACTTTTACGGTGCCTAAACAAGAAAAAAAATAAGCATATTTTTTTCATCATAATTATCACGTAATACATCTCATTCTAATATTGTAGGAATTATATATCATCAATTTATGTACCACGCAATAATAAGTGTAAATACACCAAAAGTCAATATCTACTCTTCTGTTATTACATACCCCACTACAATCTACTACAAGCTATTAAATCTACTTAATTACGTTATTAGGACCATCTAATAGGTAACACACAGCTTATCCCGGAAGGTCTAGAAGTATGAAATTTTGCACAGCAATTCAATATATACATATTATTATTATGCAAAGGAGCAATAAGGATATCTGGAGACTGCATATCCCGAGGGATATAGAAACGAAGATAAAGTAAATTCCTGAGTAATTGCTGTTGGGAAATTGCATCGAGACGAGACAAGTCTTAAAGCAATTAACTATATCAGATAAAAATAATGACAGTGAATTTAATGATTACATAATGACTTTTATAGTAACACTCTCATAAAGTGGCTGCATTAAGAAGAATAAAAAAAAATATAGTCAAAAACAGACTTTTAACCAATGTTTGTGCGTTGAAGTACTGTCCAATCATTAATGAGTTCATGTAATATGTCAAAATATGTTTAATGAAAAACTAAATAACAAAACCATTGTTACCGTTTTGGCGTAAATCCTCGCCCGATACATAAGCTCCCTTACACCGTGGACGATGGTATGATAGAAAACATAACACAACGAAACGCAAAAAAAAAAAATGTCGATAAAAAAAAAACTTTTTTCCAATATCAATCAGATCACTTACTAAGCCATGCATATATAATTACCGTTCAGAATAGAAAATTAAATAAGAACTATTTATAATAGGTAACTGTAATACCATGCGTTTTAGATAACTTTGTAAGCGTATTTAGAGTGTTTATTTAAATGTTATTATGGTACAAGACTCACTCGATCTCCGGGGAACTGGGCAAGTGTCCCGGCAGGCTCGGCTCTGATATCTTCTTCTGAGCGGTGATCGGACGAGTTTTGTCCGCTGGAACTGATATACTTCTGCTGTAATCCATACTGCTGTTTAATCGGCTCGATTGCTTCTTCTTTCTGTAATTTATTATCATCATTTTACCTATGGTATGCGTACGTGGGAATATATGGTTCCTTCAATCTGAAACGCATTACCAACTGAGTATATAATAGAACTATAAGGAAGTAATGTAAAACAAGTGAAGCGTATTTTAAGAAGGTATTTCATAAATGAACTAAGTCTAAAAATTGTAATATACTTATATGTGTATATCTTGTCGGCGTGTTGACGGAAATACGTCTCCTCGATTAAATCGCAATAGCGGTTTCCCGAGGACAGTACTACTGTAACTATATGTAATTTTACTTTTGTCATAAATTAATTTAAAAAATCAAATATCACTGCAGGCATTTTCATTTCTGCATTTTTCGATACGCACATTTGTAACTTTTTAGAATGTTTATATCTTATTATTGTTTATATATGAATTCCGTAATATTTTTGTCAAGACACTGACTACATTGTCCGGACACATTTATTTATTTATTTATTCCATATAGGTTCTTCACAGCTGACAATGTGTATTAAATAAAGAAAAAAATAATACAATGTATTCAATACGCCAATTACGAAGTACACAAATTATAACATTTTTTATTATTAGAGAGTGAACAGATTTCCTTTAACGAAAATCTAGGTACAAGTATAGGTGTGTGGGATGCGAGTGTGTGAGTGTGTGGAGGTGTGTGTATAGAGTTTTGTTTCATAAGTGAGACTGTATAGTATGGGTAGGTATGTTTGTGAAAGGTGAGCGTATTAATGTTAGGTATACATTGATGATGAAATTACAATTATGGCACTACTTTTTCCGTGACAGAGATTGTAGTATTTCATTTCTGTAAGAATAGCGAGAAGTGCTAAATGGATCTAGTTCAGAGAATTTGCTGTTATATATGTCTGGAATGCGAATAAATGGCGACATTTGCGAGTATCTAGTTTTGGATGAGGGAACTGAAAATAATGGAGTATGCCTAGTTCGTCTGGAAGGTACATTAAAGTTTATCTTTTCTAATAGCTCTGGACAATCAAATTTGTTATTAACTACATCGAACAGGAATAACATATCCGTTAGTTGGCGTCTATCTTCCAAAGTATTTATTTTATGGTGTTCACATGATTCTTCATATGATAGGTTAAATGTTTTAGCTTTATAATTGAGGTGTTTAATAAATTTGCGTTGAATTACTTCCATATTATCAATATAACTTTTAAAAAAAGGTCTCCAAATCAAATTAGCAAATTCTAATACGCTTCTAACATAGCTAAAATAAAGCACCTTAAGACATTGAGGATCCTTGAATGGTTTACTGTTACGTATTACAAATCCAAGGGATTTATAAGCTTTACTAATAATATGGTTTATATGTCCACTAAATGTGAATTTGCTGTCAAGAATGACGCCTAAGTCTCTTACTTGTGATGTTCTGGGAATGGTCTCATTGCAGAGGTGGTAGTCGTAACTGATAGGGGACTTTTTCCTAGTGAAACTTATTGTTTGACACTTCTGGGTGTTAACATTTATTTTGTTAGCTTGATAATAAGCTGTTAGTCGATTTAAATCAGATTGGAGCAGTAGACAGTCGGCAAAATTGTCTATTCGACGAAAAATTTTTTTGTCGTCCGCATATAGAAGATGATTTGAGTGTTGAAAGCAATCTGCTATATCAAAAAGGTAAATATTGTAAAGTAGTGGCGATAACAAGGACCCCTGAGGCACGCCCGAAGTGATATCAACAAAGTCTGATCTGTATCCGCCCATCACTACTGCTTGACGCCTATTTCTTAAGTATGATTCTAGCCAGCGCAAGAGATTGCCCTTTATTCCGATTGCCTGTAATTTTGAAATTAAGATGTTATAATTTACTCGGTCAAATGCTTTTTCAAAATCTGTATAAATTACATCTATTTGCGCATCCCTCATGTTAGAAACAACATATTCACTTAGACTTAAAAGATTGGTAATGACAGAACGTGACTTGACAAAACCATGTTGTGATGATGGAATGCAGTGTTGCGAAACTGCATAAATATGCTCATAAACCAGTTTTTCCAGCATTTTCCCGAAATTATTTAATAGCGAGATTGCCCTATAATTTGTTATGTCATCTTTACGACCTTTTTTGTGAATTGGGACAATCTGTGCATCTCTCCATTGCTTAGGGAATATACCATCATTTAGAGACTTCTGAAATATCATTTGTAGGGGTACAATTAATCCTGTTTCACATTTTTTAATGAAAATAACAGGTAAGCCATCCACGCCTGCGCCCTTTTTAATGTCTAGTTTTCTAAATATGTTTATAAGGGTTTGAAAATTCACTGTAATGGATGGGGCAGTATTTGCATAAGGGCATTCGGGACAGGTTATATGCTCTTCAGCGGGATCGGAAGGCTGAAAAACGCTATGAAAAAATTTATTAAATGCATTACATATGTCTTTCCCGTTTGAAAAGGTTGTCCCGTCGTATGTCATATTACAAGGGTAACCTGAGGAACTGCGCCTTTCTTTAATATAGTTCCAGAAATCTTGAGGTGATTTTTTAATCTGTTTTTCGCACCTATCCGTATATTTTTTAAAGAATTCGTCTTGTAAACCCTTAATTCTTTTTCTTAACAGTGAGAATTCCGCGTAATCGTTCGGATTTTTATACTTTTTCCATTTTTTATGTATTTTGTATTTTTCTTTAATAACATTAATTAAAGAGGATGGGTACCATTTCGGGTAAGAGTACTGGCTAGATACCTTTACAGAGGGGACATATATTTCAATTAGAGAATTTAATTTTGAATATAATTTGTCCACCATTTTTTCTACGCTAATTGAGCCAAAATACTGATCCCAATTTACTTTTTGTAGTTCTTCATTGATAATATCATAGTCCGCCTTAAAAAATCTCCTAACTATTCGTGGTTGGGTGTGAATTGGTTTAAAATAGTGGTTGTGTATATTTATTTCGAGCGGAATATGGTATTTGTCTATATCTACTAATGATGTGTTACTTTGTTTGCATTGTAAAGTTGAATTCGTTATAACGAGGTCTAACACATTACCACAACAGTTCGTGTTTAAATTTAGTTGAGACATACCCATATAATCTAAACTGTTAATAAAATCATTTGCAGCTGCGCATAGTTCGGAGTTGGACGAGTATTTAATAACATGACCGTCCTCTACCCACTGAATGAACGGTAGATTAAAATCTCCAATTACTAAAAACGTATCGTTGGGGTTAACCGAATGATGTAGCATAAATGAATTTTTAAAATCGTTTAACATTGTATGTGTGTTATATTTTGGAGGAATATATACCGCAGCTATATGGATGTTACAATTTGGAGAAGCAGAGACGATTGGTCCCTGAAAGTGATTAGAAGCTTTGATTGTTATCCAAACTGATTCCGCGCTACCTGTGTTTATATCTGACCGTATTATGGCTGAGAAGCAACGCTTAATACAAATTAAAACACCACCACCCTTTCTAGTATCGGGGCGATCGTATCTAAAGACCTCATACCGATTATCGCAAAGTTCTGTGTCTAATATTCCCTCACATAACCAACTTTCGGTAATTACAATTATATCAAAATTATTAGTCTCAATATTCCGGTAAAACTGTGGCAACTTAGTCCTGAGTCCGCGCGTGTTTTGATAAAAAATGCTTAGATTACTTGTAACCATATTATTACAAGTAATATTCGAGTTTATTATTACGTGAGTAACTATTAATAAAGTTTTAGGGAGGGTACTTGTAAAAAAGCAAATTTACTTGCGATGTGCACGGAGCTACACGAGTTATCAATGTATTTATTAGCAGGGAAGGAGTTGTCAACCTTTCATTTAAGTGTGCCATTATGAAATTAAAATTTAGATTAATGAAATGGTAATATGAATTTAGGGCGTTGATTGTTATGTTTGTTGTGTAGTGTAGTGTAGAATAAATGATTTGTTTAGATTGTAAAATTGAGTGTGCAATTATTTTGAAATACGTGAAAATTAATTTGGAGTGGAGAATTTCTTTATGTCTTCTTCTGAGTGTATTAGTATAGGGGGGGATGTTTCGTTGCATCTCATAAAAATTGAACAGTTTTTTACCCAGACGAATTTGATATTGAGTTCCTGTGCACGTTGCCTGCAGTTGTTCAGCAGCATTTTGTTAGCTATTGTTAGGTGTTCGTTGATAAATACTTTAGATGAGTTATCTTCGAAACCAAGGTCTCTAGAAGTAATTCCTTTGCTTTTATTTTGTTTCCTGAACTTGGCGATAATGTCCTCTTTAGCCCTCCTGGATCTTAGTTTCGCAACAATTCTTCGTGGTCTTCCGGGGTGAGAATGATGTGGTTGCACGCGTGTTATAAACTCGATGTCGTCTACTTTTATGTTAGCATCTATTAACGTTGATATTTGTACAAGTAATTGCGGCAAATTTTCTTTAGATTTTTCAGGAACTCCGACTAATTCAATATTGAGAAATCGACTTTGTTGTTGAGATTTGTTGTATTCTTTCTCCAGTAACTTACTTTTACTTAGTAAAGTTGTAATTTGATCATTTTGCTGTTTGATATTCTTTTCCATCTTCAGTGCTCGGTCTTCATAGGTTTTTAGTTTTATTAACAGCTTATTTTGTTCCTCCGTCAGTGAATCAATGTTACTTAGTCTTGTTTCTATAGTATCAAGTCTGGCGTTAAGGTCTTCAATGATTTGACTGCTAATTCTGTTGCTCAGGATAGTTACCTCGGTACGCAGTTGCTCGACAATTTCAGGTAAGCCAGATAGTGATGCTAGCATATTCTCTATTTTTTGAAGTGATGTCAATTCTGTCGCAGGATCCACGGTAGGCCTGTTATGTGTGGGGTTTCTGGGAGAATTTGACTGTGTATTGGATTTGCATTCAGGGCATAGCCACGCTGCTTGCCTTTCTGCGCCCAGTCTTCTCCATCCAACTTCGGATAGTGTCACACAGTAATAATGATAAATCAGTTGACATCTTGAACAAAAAGCACCATCTTGTACGTTATCATTACATTTTTTGCAGTTAGGATTCATACCGAATGTTGGCGGCCTCAGACTGCAGCGCCGTGCGAGCGAGTCGAAAAAGTCTTGTTTCCTCGAAGAGGCGTAGAAGCGAAACGTTCTAATTACAAATACAGTGTGATGCACTTTAACAGTTCTATTTAGTGAGTGAATGGTTAATTTGGATTGTCACAAAATTTAATTTTTGTAAGAAATTTGAAACACGTCTACTCTCTATGACTGTCGACTGACTGACTGACATTACTTTGGCCCCCCATTAAAAATCAGCGCTGCAGTACCATCAAGACGTACTGCAGCATGTAGCGGGAAAACATCACAATACCACAAGATAAATAAATGAAACAAACACATAGTTTATTAGTATATCCAACAATGAGACATCCATTCGGCTATATGCTGCAGTATAACTAGGTGGTACTGCAGCACTGATTTTCAAAGGAGGGGGCAAAGCAATGTACAGCAATGTATAACAACTGCAGTATATATTTTTATCTCTTTATTTTTGTCGATGCTTTGTTCAAAATAACACGCAACCCTTATCCATACCACAAATGATAATCAAATATTTTACAAAAGAAAAGAATAGGAACAGAATTAATTACAATCAGAACCGAACCTTGCAATCACTTTCTTGTCCTTATATCGACGTCCACCAAATTATAGATTAATAATCATGAATGAAAAAACAGAAAATGAAGTGCGTCGTAAAGACACACTATAGAAATGAAACTTTTGTATAGCAGGGAAACATTTTAATTTAAAAAAAAATCAAACAGTTGCGGTGTTCCCCGGCGGCCACCCATCCAAGTACTTACTGACTGCGTCCGCTGTTACTTAACATCGGTGGTTGGTCGAGAACCGGTGTTTTTTTACCCGACAGTGTTTACTCTGGACCACGTTTTGTCACACAAAAGAATTGCCGAACAAAATTTCAAAACTCTTCCTCAAAGCCCTTCCATAAGAAGTTTCACTTCACAAAGTCGAGTACATATATGTGGTAAGAAATTTATTCATTTAATTTTTTTATTATTTTTTCAGGTGGAATGAAAATTCATCCGGCAGACAAGTCTCCCTATACTATGAACGCATTCAAAATCAATTTACGATGTATTCAAAAATCAAATTAAGATTCATTCCAATATCATTTCAGGAGGAATTCAAAATTAAAATCAACTAGGAATGCATTAAAAAGTCAACTTTTTTAAAATGTATTTAGATTGCTGACAAAAATGAAAATATGATGTATTCCAAAATCATGTATTTACGCATTCCAAAATCAGTTCGGGATACATTTGGCAATGAACTAAGGATCGCTTCTAGATCAACATAAAAGACGGATCAACCTTGGATGCCTTCCAAAATCAACATAATCATGAGTTCTAAAATTAAATGTACAATCAAGAGTGACCTAAGACCCAGGCACTTTAATTAAATTTATTTGTACCATCTAAGATCCCTTTGAACCTCACATCCTCAAATGTATTTAGTGTCAAATATAAATGCAGATGACATACTCGCAAAGGAAAGGGTCCTCCAGCAGTTCAGCGGCTGTGGATCTTTTCTCAGGTTCTGGTATGAAACAACGTAGGATAAAATTCTTCGCTTTCACTGACAACTCACTGGGAATCTCTGGATGCATCTTATAATATCCCACCTGTACATATAAACATTACCAATTATTTCTTCAATAATTACAACGATTAGCAATAAAGTGATTAATAGAATTAATTATGTTTACTTTAAAAACAGCTGCCTGCGGAGAACCCAATTCCATAAATGGTGGATTTCCAGTTGCCATCTCTACCACAGTGCATCCCAACGACCATATATCAGCCTGAAAAATGTTAATGACAATTACATTATTTCTATATAGCAAATGTTATGCCTCATAAAAAGGTTAAGTATATGGAACTACAAAGCATAAAGATTTGGCCTAATAGAACACGTTCTTAACTCACGTCGAGGCGTACTAGCGTCGCGTACTAACGCCACGTTGTGTTGTACTATTCAAGTTGAAACCCGTCAAACAGAACGCACGCTAGTACGCTGACAGAATACTTGATGATATACATATAAAAATACGCCTTGATGCTTATTAGGAACGCATTCTGTTTAGCGAAGGCTTAATTGTTCTGGTATATGTGTCAAAATAGACAACTAAAAGGTAATACTGTCTTCAAATAACGTCTTAGTGAGCTGGCCGTCCTTTTCATATAGATGCAAGTGAATAATGATTGTAACTCAATTTATCTTGACGCGCGTACTGTTTAGCGGATTTCTGCTTGAATAGTACAACATAACGTGGCGATAGTACGCCTTAACTCGCATTAAAAAGGCGTTCTGTTTGGCAAAGCCTTAAGTCTACATTTTTGAAATAGCAAACATATTAAATACCTATGTTAATTGTCTAATAAGTACTATGTTATAAATTTTAATTTGCAATATGAAAGTAAAACACACGAGCAACATTAAGCAGACAATAACATTTAATACTAGGTGATACCCACGACTTCGTTTGCGATATCTTAACTGTATATTTTATGTACAGAGACAGAAATCTAAAAGATACTTTGCTTACAATATTTCTTGTAAACAATGTTATACCTTCACCACCCCTCTCATGCGCATTACACCGCTTGCACCGTTTTAAACATAATTTCTTAAAACTTGTATAACCTTATATTAAATGATGATATCTTGATATTTTTTTATATATAGGTATTTAGTTTCTAAGAAGTAAAACTAAAAAAAATTATTGAAATATAATGAGTAATTTTTGCAGTAGACCTCTACAATTTTATTTACATAGATGATGTTATTTTAATTTTACTCACTGGTGCTCCATATCCCCTTTGTCCTTTATCTATAACTTCTGGGGCCATATACTGAAGAGTTCCAGCAAAGGTCTCCGTGGACGGGCAAAGGCCCGCGAGACGCTTTGATGTACCGAAGTCAGATATTTTAACGACACCGCTGTACGTGTTCACGAGCACGTTATCGCCTTTAATGTCGCGATGAACAATCTTCTGATCGTGCAAGTATTTTAAGCCTAAGAAATAATATAATCATCGTCAATCGTTTTGTCCAATCTGAATATAGCCTTAAGTTTGAGCCTTCACATAATAGACTGAAGAATTTGATGCAAACCAAAATAGAGCCAGTAGCGGGTTTATCAATACTATAAGTCATAAAAATAGGGAATTTTTTTTCGAAACTTAGTCTGTTTTGTAGTGGCTTTTATATTTCATTCATATCGTTGTATTATTTAACTCTGTATTTTGTAATATTGGTGGCATTTTACGTAATATATATTATTGTTCACAGGTGATGTGGATGGAAAATATTACCATGGAGTATGAATTCTGAGATGATATAAAAACTCTGTGGAAGGTTCAAACAAGGGAGCCACCATCTTGTTAGAACATTAAAATTACCATAAGGCACTTGTAATATCATGACCTATTCGAAAATGCCAGTAATGATCTAGAACATTGATTGCCAAAAATAAAGTTAAAAAAACCAGTAAAACTTTCAATATATCCAAAACATTAACAAACAATAATCAAACTAAATCCTTTTTTTTTGTATCATAGGATGCAAACGAGCAGGTGGGTCAACTGATGTTAAGTGATTACCACCGTCCATAGACACTTGCAAGACCAGAAAAGTCACAAGTGCGTTGCCTCCCTGTGTTTGGGGTAGGGGTGTGTGGGAAGGGGTGAGGGAGAGGGGAAGTGACTGACCGAACGAAACGCAACAATGCAAGCACTGTTACTTCACGTCGGTGTTTTGTGAGAGGGTGGTACTACCCCGAGCGAGCCGACCTATTCATGTTGAAACCAGTAATAGCTTCAGCGTGGCTCTAGCATGTACAATAATAATTATAAAAGCAAACCTTCTAAAATTTGTTTCGTGTAATATGCTATTGTTGCTTCATTTTCTTTTAAAGGACCCCACTTCGACTTCAATAAAGCTGACAGCGAACCCCCTGGGACTTGTTCCATGAAAATTTTGAAATAATTGTCTTCAGATATTGATCCAAGGTACTGTAAATATATAAAGGTAAAATTCATTAAAACCCTAAGTACAACGATTTAGTTACATGGGTTAATAGAATTATAATAGCATAGTTCTTATATATTAAAAATTATTAGTGTACGTGTTTTCCTAATTCTTCTTCTCATAAATGACTTAAATTCTTTATATCAGTTTTAATTTTACTCATGCCTTCACCTGGATAATCTTTATTTATATTTGGATTCGGTATCATTTTGGGGTGTAAGGAGTGTCAAATAATAGGGGTGTAAGGGGTGTCAAATAACAGGGGTGTAAGGGGTGTCAAATAACATATATGACTTGAGACACCCAAGCCAACCTCACCTGCACGTGGTGCACCCTGCTGAATAACGAACGAGGCAATGGCGAAAGCGGGGCGGTAGGGTTTTACAGCCTGACTGGGTCGCAATCACCATGTATATGGCGAAAAAGCCTGTCATAGTGATTCGCTTCTGCGGGTCGCGTTTCGGGATCAGCCTGTGCATATCCAGCTTTTCGCAGGCCGGCATGACAGCGGCGATCGGCGATGGACAGTGTGTCATTCGGTGGTCGCCATTGTTTTTGGATTGTGCTGTGCTTACCATCAGGCACAGTGCAGTCATTTTGCCGTGATACTATAAAAAAAAAACTTGTTGCCGACATTTAGAATTTAATTCGACTACTTAGTCAAACTTGGGGGAACAGCCGTAGCGTTTTAAAAAAATACAATTTTGTGGCTATTTACAGACTAACTTTCTTAAACTCGAGCTTAATTTTAGGATATGTACTTCTATCCTGTATCATCGTATGTCCGGTGTGTGGGCGAGCAGCGACATATCGACAGCATAACAATCTTTATTGCTATAGTGCTAATAATACAGGGTGATCAGATGATGTTGCTGTCGTAATTACTTTTCGATTTATGCTTCATTTCTCAAAATATATTCATATACAAAACAAACCCCACAAACAGAGTAAAAGTACTTATATAATGAGATTATTTACATATATAACAATTAATTGAAAACATATGAAGGGGACATGTCACGAATTTTTTAATTCTACAAAAATACGCTACAAAATTTGGTTATATTTTTGATTATATTATACATTTTGTTAGAGTACTTTGATTATTTTTCATTTCTATGGCTATTTGCGCTAACTTTTTAAGAACAGAATACTTATAGAGGCATAATAATACTTCTATTTAGATAAAAATTAAGAAAATGTTGTATATCATCTTTATCCATTCATTTCTTCAATTATATTGTAATAGCAAAATCTTTGAATATAACATTTTGAACCTATTCATGATTCTTGTCCTTACTTAATTTACACATTCTGATGATTTTTTTTTCTATTTACGGAGTCCCCCGGAAGATTTTTAACTGTATATAGATTCACTAGACGACGCTGTTGCCGAGATCTAGAAATCTTACTTTCGTGTTCCAACCAACCTTTTTTTATATTTTTTTATTTCTCACATAAAAACATATAACCCCTACATTTTCAGCATCACGTTACCTCTCAATATTTATTTATAATTTACACCAATATAATTTTTGTAATACTATGGTCTGTGACAGGACTATGTGTGCCTGCTAGATTAGCGTATTAACATATAAATCATACATACTTTTATAATAATACAGAAGAAAATAAGTTCAGTTAAAGATCCAATCGACTTGAATCACATAAAATTATCATAGGCACAATAATAATAAGGATATCTGATTATCACTTTTATTCTTACATATTTCTTTAAATATATGTAGATAGGCAGAGAGAAACAGTTAAGTACACCTACCTTTTCTATTTCTTAATCGATTTTCTTTTTTTTTTCGAACTGACTACGCTATTGACCTAGCAAGGTCTTAACAGCTTCACCGGACTACTAAGGCGAGTGATTAAGGCACTCAGCCGATTTTATTTGATAACTAGCTCAAGGGTGCACGGCACACCTCGGCTTGGGCTGTTGTGGGCTCATGCAATTCGCGACCTATCTGAGCTAACCTAAGCTAAGCTACATATTCATACTTAGAGTTATTGAAAAAACATACATGTGTACCAAGCATACATAACTCAACAACTTGTATGTATTTTGTGTCGGACAATTTTTTTCTAAGCTACTCTACATATCTCTTTTAATATATATATATATATATATATATATATATATGTAGATATAGGCAGAGAGAAAACAATTAAGTACATCTCCCTTCTCTATATCTTAATTTATTTTCTTTTTATTGTTTCTGTTTAGTACTTATTTACGAGCTTTAGTATAATTAATAAAAAATAAAATATTTTTTGTTTTTTCTCTTAATATTTCGATGACCATTACTAGTAACAATTAATTAAAATTTACCTGTACAATATTTCTATGCCTCAGTTGGGAGTGCAGCATGATCTCTTCGTGTAAAGGTTGTACATCTCCTAAGTTTTTCTCTGGTATCTCCTTCACCGCGATACGCACTTGTGTGTTCAAATCTCGGGCCGCATACACCACACCGTATGTGCCCTTACCCAGAACCACTTTCCTATTGCTATCATCCAATTCGTATTCGAACTATAACAATAAAATATACATACATTATTGCATGCTATTTGAATAATGTAAGTGTCTTGTAATAGCTTGAGTATTCCCACACGATGGTGGCCTATTTTCTTTCTTTCCAAGCATAATTTGTGACATCTAATAATTCATACTTGATGTTTTTTTTCTTTTCTTATCTATTTGACTTGAAAAAATATAATTTACATATATACATATAACCTTCGATTTTATACATAACACTGTGCAAGTGTAGATGAGTGTACAGATGATTTGATGTACAAATACAAATTTGATGTACGTCCGGAAAAACTTAGATAATCTGGATTTAGTAAAAGACCGACATAATGTAAATACCAGAAACCATTAGAAACTGGTCAATCCATGTTTCAGGCTTACTAAGACCAGTAACAGTTTTTTAGGTAATAGTGTTAGATTTTATAACAAAGTCCCAAAACACATTACCGATTTGCAGGATAGTAGGTTCAAATGTTATGTCAAGCGGGTCTTAATACATAAAGGTTATTACAGGGTCGATCAGTATGTGAACGATAGCGACGTCTGGAAGTGACGCCTCTCTCTGTGCAGCCACTAAAAATAAATTTAGCTTTATGTGTCTGTGAATTATGTTGTAATAATAGAAAAAAAAAAACTTATGTATTATGAAAAGATAAACCAGATCGAGTTTCTTGCCGGTTCTTCTCGATGACTGGGTTGTTTTCCGAACCGGTGGTAGCTTTGACGTTCATAAGTGCCTTCTCCGGGCCTAAATTAAATAAAGAGTATTTTGATTTTGATTCTCTACGCGGGTTCATTGATTTGATCATTTAGCGCGCGCTCGTTGGTCAATAAATATAGAGCGCGTTCATTGGGCAAAGAATATAGCGCGCGCTCATTGGTCAAAGAATATAGGGCGCGCTCATTGGTCAAATCAAATAGCGCGCGCTTCCCAGGTTTCCTTGCCTTTAACAACATCCCTGTAACACATTTCCGTCCCTTTTCCAAAACCACTGCCACAAAAATATCCAGCAACCGAGAGGAAAGATGTTACACATTAAAAAAAATAGTGTATACATATAAGTGAATTACTTTTAGTTGGTCTTGCATAACGCTCGTGTCTAAGTCGGTCACTTTTTCATGATCAGCCGTGAGTTCCCCGAGCAGGTCGTGAAATCTCTGCCGGTACGCTTGTGACGGTAGGAATACTTGGAAATCATCAGAATTCTCACTAACGTATAGAAAGAGACAACGCTCGTCTCGTTTGTACAAACTGAAAAAAAAAAACATTTTTGAAGCGAAACGTCTTTTGGGACGGTATGAATTGAATTTTATGAAACGAAAACGAGATAGCTATAAACGTATATAGAGGTTATATAGAGGTATATAGAGGTGTGTAAAGATCCAAAAACATAAAAGAAAAGCTGTGATGATATGATGTTTAAAAAATTAAATTCTAACTATGTCAATAATTAATGCTTTTACCCTACATAAGTATATTTAATGACGTTTACAGAACACAGTCTTTCAAAATGATAATTAAGATAAAATTCAAGATGTGTACCTGTAACTCCTTATCATATCAGATGTGAACAGCCACCGGTGCACTTGCCGACACTGACCACGCATTTTACAATTCAGGCAAAGATTCAATATCTCTACAGATTTCTCCTCGGCTCCCATATTTACGTTCACATACGATGGCATGTATTCTTTAGTTGTTTCTAATATTAAAACCTAGAATAAAAAAAAGTATTAATACTATAAATATTTAAAAAAAAATTGAGTAAAGTAGAATATATTAAAACATGAAAGGTGACCTTTTGTATGTGGTAGAGCCATGCTGAAGCTATTATTGGTTTCAGCACAAATGGCTTAGCTCGCCCGCTGTAGTTTATTTTTCAACATTCAAAATAAGGAGTTTGATTGTTTTTTTTATGGCATAGGGGGCAAATGAACAGGTGGGCTAAACTGATGTTAAGTGATCACCACTGTCCATAGACATTAGCAACACCAGGGGAGTCGCAAGTGCGTTGCCAGCCTGTGTATGGGGGAGGGTGAAAGGAGAAAGTGAAAGGGGGGAAATAGAAAGAGAAACGTCGTTGTTTCTATGTGAAAGTGGTACTATCCCGGGAGAGCTGAGCCATTCATACTGAAATCAATAATAGCTTCAACGTGGCTCTACCACCTTCAGAAACGATTGGCATCTGATATAATTCCCCACGCATTTTATAAATGTTCTTTTAATATTTAAAGATTATAGATTGTTTTTTTTTATAAATATTTTTATCCGAGAATTAAATTCCTCCATTCCATTCCTTCCATTCATTACTCACAGGAAATCTAATAGCATTATCACAGCTGCTCTTGGTGGCTTCAACAAAATACTCCATCCAGAATGCAAATACTTGTTGTTCAGGCGTTGTTTCTTCGCTTTTTCTGAACCTGTAATGTAAGAAAAAAATTATAACTTCAGTTCTATATGTAAAGGCCATATTAACCACACGCGTTCAGTTTTCTCTGATGATTTCTATTTTTGAGTTAAAAAAGCAATCATACACTTAGGTATTAAAAGATAAAGTCTGTAAATAGGCCTGCAGGATGTATCTTCGGACACTATTGATCTAAATTCTGGAAAATTCTTTAATAGGTGGCTACACAATCAGGCAGATGGATATAATCTGGTTCCTTGGCGTAAAATTTTATATAGTACCTAGCGACTCGTTTGGGTGCAATGTATTAATGTGGCTTCATAAATGTGTAAACAATTTAAATCCGTGTAATATTGCTTACATATTTACATTTTCTCTGTCATGGAAGCTACTTAAGAATATTCAAACATTTCAATTTTTTTTTAATGTGTAATTTGATATCTTCTAAAATATCACTGCATATTATAAAACAAAGTCTTCTACTACGTCTGTCTGTCTGTTCGCGATAAGCTTAAAAGATACTGAACGGATTTTCATTTTTTACCAATGGATAAAGCGATTCATGAGGATGATTTCAGTATATAATTTGTCACGATTTTTTTATTATCAGGGCGGGACAACGTTCGCCAGGTCCGCTTGTATTATATACACCGGGACTGTTTTAAGAGTGACAACCTTCAATCGTGTGTGAGTTCATGGTCACATTTAACGTGTAAAATAATAATATCAAAACAAATACTAATAAACAACAAAGAGAACCTAAGTTAAAGTCTGTTCTAAGACTCTCAAAAGTATGGATACAAGTTTAAATAAACCTAATAATATCAAAACAAATACTAATAAACAACAAAGACAACCTAAGTTAAAGTCTGTTCTAAGAATCTCAAACGTATGGATACAAGTTTAATTAAACCTAGGTTGAATGAACGGTGACAAAACCCGCGAGCGGCGTCCCGAATTTTATCACCTTCGATAATAAAACTAATAAAACTGACAATAACCCCTTTTGTTTGTCAAACTTCGAAAAAAGATCCTTTGTAGGTTGGCTTCACTTCCACTTTTACTACACCCGACGGTCATCGACACTGTCCTTTAACATATACGGGTAGAGGATTGACTATAAACTTTGTACTTTCTATATAATTAGGTCAAATATTAGGCACCTATTTTTTTTTTATTGACTTAGAACCGAGTATCGAGTACTGAATATCCTGTAAAAATATTGCTAACGAGTAACCAGTATAAGCAACATATTACTTTTCAAATTTATCGATAACGATCACTAAGGATTTTTTTGTATTCATAGGAAGGTGGTAGAGCCACGCTGAAGCTATTACTGGTTTCAGCATGAATGGGTGAAGTAACAGTGCTTGCATTGTTGCGTTTCGTTCGGCCAGTGAGAGCGCCGGAGGTCCCACCTCCCCTCCCCTTCCCCCTTCCCTTACTCCCTCTTTCCCCCAAGACGGGTTGGCGACGCACTTGTAACTCCCCTGGTGTTGCAAGTGTCTATGGACGGTGGTGATCACTTAACATCAGGTGACCCACCTGTCCGTTTGCCTCCTATGATATAAAAAAAAGGAAATCAAGTGCACAAACCATGGTCACCCATTTGCTAGATATCATTTGAGATATTAAAAAGATTACCTGTCAATCAATTCAATGTTCCCGATTGTGGACTTCAGGTACCAATTTGGTGGTTTTAATTTAAACATGCATTCAGCCGCCTGTATCGCTTTCGTGTAGTCCTGGGCAAGTACCGATATCTCGAAGAACGTCGCCACGTCCCAATAGTCTTTCAATGACGACAAGCTACCTTTCTTACCGATTAGATGATTCAGGACCATTCCTGGAAACAATATTACATTAAGATTGTGAGGGAAAAAATTCAAACATAACTATTACCAATAGAAAACTTAACAATATTAACTCATATCGTACTATTAGTGGCATTTAAGTATACCTCACCTAACAAGTACACAAAAACACCAATCTATATATAGAGGCTGAAAGTTTAGACAGTAGAAATATTTATAGAGGATACTCTGCACTCGATCCTCGTTCTAAAACAATTAAAAAAATAGATGCTTACTATTTGCCCTACGTGTCTATGTTAAAGCATAGTGTCAATGAACGTTGGGTGATGTGAAAGTGAACGTGGGAACGTTATGAACAAAATAAAAGGGTTTATTGTCCGTTTTATTATAGAAGATTATTAACTCCGAGTCGCTTCTTGCAGCTTTCGGCACCGGTCATTGCACCTAGTTTTATTACGTTTGTGTTTATACTTTTGACAGTCTCAGAACAAACTTTAACTTAGGTTCTCTTTGTTCATTATTAGTGTTTGTTTTCATATTATTATTTTATATGTTAAATGTGAGCATGAACTATCATCTCTTAGAATATTATAAGCAACGAACCTAACACCTGGTATATGGTGATGTGCCAAAAAAGTGGTTTTTTTTTTGTTGTTTTGTTATTGTCTTGTGATGTTAAACATAATATTAAGAGATACACTTATCACGCCATCTACACGAAAGGGCAAATAACTTTAGAAGTAAACCATAGTTACCTATATGTTGCAATTCCTGTGAATTCTTGAAATCATTACCGGCAATTACTAGTAGTGTTGCCAAGTTAATACCCGCGTATTCGTTTGGCTGAACTTCGAAGCCTTGTCTATACCTGAAATACAATCTGATCTTCAATTTTTTTCTGTTATGTTATAAAGTTATATCAACTACCTTCGAATATAAGATTCAGACCATATTTAGATAAACAACAAACTGTGTCACATGACCATAAAAAATTGTATACAGATTCCTTTTAAACTGTAGGTTTTTTTGAAAATTAAATTCAACTCATAATGTGATGAAAAAGGGGATGAAAATCCGTCAGTCAGTTATTATTTTATACATATAAATATAAAATAATAATTGCGAAATAATTATTTCATAGAAAATTCATGCGAAGCTGAGGAAAATTCCTAGTTTAATATGTTTTGAAACATACTGTGAACTATATGTCGTTGTCATATCACGTTCCGAATGCAAAAATTACATATATTAATTTAATTTGGCTTATAAGAGGGCTTCGAAATTCTGATCGGCAACCTTTTTGTGTGGCGATGCAGTGGTGTGGGTAAACACAGTGTTAGGTAGAGTGTTAAAAACACCGTTCCTCGTTCGATCGCCGAAGTTAAGCAACGTCGAGCGCGGTCAGTACTTGGATGGGTGACACAACGAGAGGAGGTGGGTATCCGGCAAACATATATAGTCTACATAAACGCGGGTAAATCCGCGAGCAGAAACTAGTAATCAATACAACAATAATCACCTAAGAGAATATTTATACATAATCTATTGAATACTTATAAATCCTTATCACTAATGACCTCTATCAAAATATTAAGTTGAAGTAGCCTTGTTTAGAAGAAATACAAAAAAAACTAACACTTAAATGCTCAATGTACAGTTATTAATTTTTTTAATTAGTAGTTTTTATAGGTGGTAGAGCCACGCTGAAGTTACTACTGGTTTCAGGATGAATCGGTCGGCTCGCCCGGGGTAGTACCACCCTCTCATAGAAAACCGACGTGTAGTAACAGTGCTTGCATTGTTGCGTTTCGTTCGGTCAGTGAGAGCGCCGGATGCCCATCTCCCCTCTTCCTCCTCCCTCCTCTTCCCCCCTTCCTCCCACAAACACGGGTTGGGACTTGGGACTCCCCTGCTGTCGCAAGTGTCTATGGACGTTAGTGATCACTTAACATCAGGTGACCCACCTGTTCGTTTGCCTACTATAATATAAAAAAGTGCAATTAAAGTGACCGAAACGTAAATTAAAAGTTCATATTTCAATAACTTACCAATGTATCGCACTGTTTAGACTCTCTTTATCTGTGTGTTCGGATTCCACAAACTTGTCCTTGTATATCCGACCGCAGAGGCATAACATGTCCGGAAAACGATTTTCCTTTTTCTCCAAAGCTTTGACGCATACTTTTAAAGCGTTTTCTCTATCCCCCTCTTTATTCCGTCTGAAATCATAATAACCATATCGAATATTGTAATAGAGGTATCTTAACAAAGAGTTTCACTTCTATTTTGTGTATCAGTAGTATTATATTTGCACAATTTCAAATGGGAGTTAAACACTCGTACACATTTTAGTAGTTTCTTTAAAAAACACAAGAAAATATTATCACTTCTATACATATAATAAGAATGTAATTCTAACGTGGAGTTTTTGGCGGGATCTTGGACTGTCATGTAGTGGATTTTATTTTTATTCATAATCTTGTGTTACTTGACTCTATATTGTGTAAAATCGGTGGTGTTTTATGTAATATAGTTTGTTTATTGTGCATAAGTGAAGTGAATGGAACATAATACCACGGACCATGAATTCTGAGATGCCACAAAAATTCCATGGAATGTTCTAACAAGTTGGCCGCCATCTTGTTTGTTCATTGAAATTATATCAAGAAACTTGTAATATCAATACTCAGTTGACAATGCCAGTGATGGTCTACTAGGAGACTGGTTGCCAAAATGGAATGAAAGAAGAACTTGAAATACTATTAACTACTTGACAATGGCAGTAATAATCTAAAAGATTGGTTGCCAAAAATAAAGTTAAAAAAAAAATCTAATCTTTATAAAATTCCTGTTACAGATAGACACATTTATTTTTCATATTATAAATCAGTCTGCAACTTTCTCTATTATTCTTACAAAGAAATTTTATAGATCTGTGGGATTTTTTTAATAATGTTTTTTTTTTTTTCTCCTCGAACTGACTACGCTATTGACCCTGCAGGGTAAATCAGTCTGCAACTTTCTCTATTATTCTTACAAAGAAATTTTATAGATCTGTGGGATTTTTTTAATAATGTTTTTTTTTTTTTCTCCTCGAACTGACTACGCTATTGACCCTGCAGGGTCTTTACAGCTTCACCGGACTACTAAGGCGAGCGCTTAAGGCACTCAGCCGATTTGGTTTTTAGGTAACATACACAAGGGCGCACGCGCACCTCGGCTTGGGCTGTTACCTGGAAAAAGTCGCGTCTGACCTAGCTAACTATTCTAAGCTATTCATACATATATACATTTGTGAACCATACAATCGAAATTGCATGATTCACAAATGAATACGTGTATATCGGAATGAAACGAACTAAAACTATTCGATTCAGTTCGTTGAGGGAAAAAAAACAAAACCCTCCCACCATGTGTATGTATGTGCACGTGTGTGAGAGAGATGATCTCATATGTGTGTTCAAGTGATGTAGGTGAGTCACTGTATCCCGATAATAATATCTCGAGGGCTCCGCGCGAGGGCGACCTAGGCTCGAGATATTACTGAGAACCGCGATGTGTGCGGGAGCTAAAGAGGATCCCTTCCCTCGCGGCGGCGCGAGGGTCGATTACAAAAGCGCGGGCGCAACACGCATTTAATAAGATCGAATTTAAGACATAACAAAAATTATTATTATTGAACGGTCGTTTTTAGGGGAAGATAGACGTAAATACGCGATTTACTCTATCTTATATGAGTTATTTATTTTGAACAGCTGCGCGCGCGAGCCGTTGTAATGTAGCCGCGATGGCTGGAAACCTATGTATTGCAGTGACGGATCCTAGAAGAGGATTTCGGGCGGTTTCTTCGTATGCCGAGATCTCCGAGATCTCGTGGAAGATGAGTAATTGACCTGCGTAGTCAATACTCGATAGGGAGAAGGAATAGGCGGGGTGATCCTGTGAAGGATTAGCCGCCGGAGGTCTGGGAATGGGCTGGGACGCGGGCTTAGGAGCCCACGGAGCCTGAGGGGCCCGGTAGGGGCGGGGGGGCGCGCTAGTCGCGGGTGCGGACGCTGCCGGTGCACGAGACGTGCTCGGCAGGCTCGGAAAGGCCTCTCGGGACATGAGAGGCGGGGGTCGGGGGCGGGCGGGAGCGGCGGCCGCCTTAGACGGCGACGCCTGCCTGGGGTAGCGAGGGCGCTTTGTGCGCGGGGCGCGGGGACATCCGCGATAATTCGCGGTATGACCCACGCCGCGGCACAGAACACAGCTCGGGGGATCGGGGGAGTCTTTAGTGCGAGAACACTCCTTGGTGGAGTGGTCGCCGAGGCACTTAACGCACCTGGGTTTCAGGAGACAGTTTCGTGCGGAGTGTCCGTACACCTGACAGTTGTGACACTGCGAGGGCACAGACGTTTTGCGCGGCGGCTCGACGATAACGCCGGAGAGGCCGCAGAGGGATGTGAGATTGAAGATCGCTTTCCCTTGAGGGGTGCGATCGAGGACAACGAGAACCATATCATATGGAGCCCTGGTGCGCGGAGAGCGCATACGATGAACCTCGCGAACAGGAATCTTCTGTTCTTTGAGGTCGTCGGAAATGTCGTAAGTCGGGAGTTCTGAAGGAACCCTACGGATCACAACCCGTAGTTTACGCTCCTCTTCGAGAGAGTGCGTGAAATAACCCCACTGGTTGTCCCGAAGGAAACGAGTGAGGTCACGATGGGCGGTGGACGTGGCTACCTTCACCTGAATACCTACAGCGGTATTCACAGCGGAGGTGTAAGGGATGCCTGCCGTTTCCAGCAGGCTAGAAATTTCAACCCAAGACGCTTTGTCTTGGATCGTAACGGGGGGCGGTGGGCGGGGCTTTTTGCCCGAAACTGCGGAACCCGCAGTTTTAGGCGAAGCGGGTCTAGAGGGCGCTGGTGTCGTCTTTGGCACTTTCGCGCCATCGACATTGACTATTTTTTTGGAGGGCAAACTGCCTTCCGGATCTGATGAGGAGTTGGAGCGCTTCTTGCGCGGTTTGCGGTGCGTGACGGTGGTGAAGCCATCGTCCGCAGGAGGGGCTTGCTCAGCAGGAGGATCTTGCTGAGCAGGAGGGTCTTGCTCCATATCGGAGCCAGAATCGGAATCGCTATCGCTATCGTCACTATCGTGAACGGGTGGGATGGGAAAATTGTTGCTTGCCTCGATCTTGGCATAGATCGAGGGAGCGGGCTTGGAAGAGTGAGGGAATTCGATGCGACGCTTCGCAGCGTACGCATCGTAATCGTCTACGAGACGAGGACAGATGCTGGATATAAAACCGCGGAGGCTAATAAGTTCGGTCTCTAAGAGGCCGACTTCTCGATCGGAGGCCATACCGGGTCCTGAGGAGAGGAGTGGGGCGGAGGAAGACATGTGAAACCTCCCTGCCAGAGGGGCAGGGGGGCGCGCCTTAATGAATTTAACGGACTATCCCGAGTCCGGATCAAAGGGAGCTGTTTAAAACTAAACAAAATAGGAAAACAACGCAAATAAGTACCTGAGCGAGACAGGGGAAAAATAACATAAGACTATTTAAATAAACAAACAATAAAAAGTAAATAAATTTAAAAATAAATCACTGAAGAATTAAAGAAATACGTAAATAAATAGATAAATAAAAGAGTAAATAAATAAATATACCAAGAAATAGATAAAGCAATAAATAAATACAAAGGAAAGGTCTCACTCAGTTCCAGGAAAAGGAACGCAGGTGTGGAACAGGTGTGCGCGCACCGGTGCAGCGCAGGTGTGCCGGATCAAAACAACACAATTACTGACGTCACTAAATCACGAGTATTAAAATCGAACTTAGCGCGCGCAGCAAAACGGACAACCTCTCGAGTCGACGGTCCGATCGGAACTCCCCTTTAATAATGGTATATCCATTGTCATTCACTTTTAAAATCTTAATGTTTCCCATATTAATCTATGAAATCTGGAGAGAAAACTCTGAAATTACGTTAGTTTTTAACCGACTTCAAAAAAAGGAGGAGGTTATCAATTCGTCTGTATTTTTTTTTTTTTATGTTTGTTACCTCATAACTTTGGACTGGGTAAACCGATTTTGATTATTCTTTTTTTATTTGAAAGCTGGTACTTCCAGTGTGGTCCCATTTCAATTTGGTACAGTTCCGACAACGGCATCCAGTGCAAAACCGTATAAGTTATAAATTTGCATTAAGTATGTACACGACAAATAGACGAATAACTCAATATTACGCTAACCGATTTCGATGATTCATTTTTTATTGAAAAGGATGTACTTCAAGGGTAGTTTGATGAGAGTTTGGTTAGGTTCTGATTATGGGATCCGTGACAAAGTAAGAAAACTTTCAAGAAACGAGCCTACTCCTTTCTTAAGGGCCGGCAACGCATCTGTGTTTCCTCTCGTGTCGCAATTGTCCATGGGCGGCCGTGATCACTTACCATCAGGTGACCCGTATGTTCGTTTGCCACCAATATTATAAAAAAAACTCTTCAATTCTTAGGAGCCTATTGTGCTTATGTTCGTTGCTGTGTTGCAACATGACGCAAGCATTGTAATTACATTACTTAAGGTGTATAATGTGTGAAGCGATGGTAGCCAAGTTGGTGGTAGAAACTACGCGGATTACTGAAAAGGTTGCGTTCGTACCAAACGTTACTTATTGTACAACCAATTGAAACCATATCGCATACCATACCGATAGATACCATACCGCAAAAATGCGCATATATTAATATACTTAAGGCGGAACGGAGTTCGCGGGCACTGCTAGTAAAATATATTTATGTACACTAAAAATGGAAAAATAAAGTAAATTTTCAAAAAAAAGTATTAACCGACTTCAATATCAATCAAAAACCCATAAGGCACTAAAAAGCGGAAAATAAATAGTTTATCAAAAATAAAACATATGAATATGTGTGCTACCTAGAGATGTATTGGAAGTCGGTGCCAACCAAACCGAAAATCATATCATCTACAAGTACAAAGTTTAAGTCCACTCTCGCGTCTCTGTAATACAAAAATTTTGGTTGGTACCGACTTCCAGTACATCTCTAGGTAGCACACATATTCATATGTTTTATTTTTGATAAACTATTTATTTTCCGCTTTTTAGTGCCTTATGGGTTTTTGATTGATATTGAAGTCGGTTAATACTTTTTTTTGAAAATTTACTTTATGTTAAATTCTTTCAGAAACACTCACCTATTCATAGCGAATGCATACATGAACCTAATAATAGGCATATTTACATAGTTCTTCCTGTTCATTATAGTCTTTAAATCATCCACCACATGAACAATAGCGTCATAGTCCTGGATCTCTCGGTAAGATATGAGCATATTTAGTATTGTATCTCCGGACAAGACAGCAGGATCATCAAGGCGTCGACGCATAGCGTGTAGGACGTTAGCTAACTCCTGTCCACTGTAAATCTCACGCGCTTTGCGAAGATCTGATAGAAATTTCTCCTGTAGATGAGCTCTGAAAAAAAAAGGAAAATATAAAAGAAATCATCCATAAATAACACTACATTTTAAGAGGAGGTAGAGCGATAGCGGTTCAATTAAATATGGCATTGTTTTACAGCAAGGGTAATCAGTCATAAGGTTCTCAAATTTTTTTTCTCACAGATGAGTCTTCACTACAAGAATTTGGAAAATGAAAAGAAATCATCCATAAATAACGTCAAGTTAAATGGGGAATTGACAACACAGTGCATAGTATTGTCTCAGAAGAAGGGTAAGTTATAAGGGTCACAAAGTTTTTTCTTGTTGATGAACCCTGCAAAAAGTATGGGAAATGGACAAAAGTCCTCCATAAATAAGTCAACGTGTCAAAGGGAGTTAATATTATAACAAAGTATGTCAGTGTTTCACAACAAGGGTAATCAGTTACGAGGTTCAAGAAATTTTTTTTTACAGATGACTCTTGAAAATAGTCAAGAAATCATCCATAAATAACGTCAAGGAAAGGATTACATTGACAAGGACAGTAATAAGAGTCCCATGACGTCATATGGTTTTAATTTGAACATAATATACACAGATATGAATATCTAGAATGATGAGAATTTTAATTAAAGTTGATTAAATTTTGAACATTTCATTCGATTTACTTGTAGGAAATTTATTAAAATGTTTAACTTATTTGCGTTGATTTCGTAAAAAGGTTTTACATTGATAAACTGTATATTTTCAAATGATATGACGTCATAGCATGTCAGCTACACGAAATAACCAATGAGCTCCATAAATATAAGCTCCAAATATCGCAAATAGAAATAAGCACCATAATTCTCAATAATAATAATCATCTTTAATCAGATGTATACAAAAGTAAAGGTCCGTAACTAAAAAAAGAGTAGTATTTGTTACAAGAGCAGCAACATCTGTATTTATAAATTATATCAAGTACTAGTACTAACCCTTAAGGTTTTACAAAAAAAAATCTAAAACCCATATCAAAAATCATTATTTTATTAAAATTACATCGCAAAAAAATTAATAGAAACTCGTATATTTAAAAGAAAAAGTAATGGAATAAATCTTTCATAATAATTATCATATTATTAGTCATTACCATTTCAGTGTGAAAATATATATTACGTGAAGTATTTGGGAGAACGTGATGTGTTTTAACTTAGTTTATCAATTTATTATACACAAAAGTAACATAATACAATACATTAAGTAATGAATTCGTTATAATATATTTTTCGTGACTCATATATTACTATAATTTAGATATACATAGAGAAATAAAATATTCAATATTCGAATTATATAGATCAGTTTATTAACGGAGAATATCACTTAATAAATAATATATGAACAAACAAGGTGGTGAGTTACTATAAATGGATACAATAGTATTCGATCAATTCTTGGAATATAAGCTGTGGTTTGATCATTTAGTATAAAAAGCCACAGAGCTCTTATTTTAGAATTGTATGCCTAATTTATAAACTAGGAACAATTGAAAAGTAAACAGTATCAGCTTAACGTGCCTATGAGAATGATTAATGAATGAATATTTAAACAGAATGAAGTTGTTGGTAAAAAAAAATTTAAAGTTATTTTTAGGGACCATATTTTTTTTGTCTTATAAAATAACTATTATCGTTGAGGACAGATGAGACATATCATTGCATCGCATTCTATTAAATTTGTACGATTATTTTATTAGAAAAAACCTATAGGTTAAATTTGTTCCACATTAAGTCATACTACGTTTACTAGTTCTAAGTATTTCTATTCAATATAGATTATGCTAAAATCTTGCACGACATGACTGAGGAGTCACAACCACGACTTATATTTATGATGTCCGTATATTATAAAACAGCCTGCAATTTTGAAAATTGAAACTTTGGTAGATTTTCGACAATTCACACAAACCACACATTTACCGTTCCAAAAACATATAAAAGAAAGAAGGATCATACAAGAAAAACAGAAATCTGGAAACCAATACTTACTTAGTTTGAACCTCGACATCCTGCAATATGTTCTTGAGACGTAAGGTTAAGTGTTGTTTGTGGTCACCTGTATCTTCGCCTTTAAACTTTGCCGCAGCAGGATTCGTAGTCACGCAAGTCCCGGAATCTGTCAGCTTGTAAGATACGAAAAGGAAATTCGGCAACGACATCTGAAATATGTATTAAAGAAGCAATTAACAAAGTATATTTTATTCTATTGTATCAATGTTTTTCATATAATATGAATTTAATTAGTGATAAAGATATTTTCTTTAGTAACTTCTGCAATTTGGCATTTTTTTACTGTGAATTAATAATAAGTTTATTCAACAACAACAAGATACACTATAACACAAAAGGTTGATATTATGATATACAGTATTGTTACAAATCTATGTATCTTAGCGCCTGAACTAGGCCGAGCCTGGATCTCAGACGCTAATCTCTTCCTGTGACGTATTATATATAGCCTGTCATAGATGACTTACAAACATTTTAAATTAATTACGTCATAATATATGGATATATCATAGAGTATACTATGATAAATATTTATCAACATACATAATATACGAGTACATATTAAATTTGGATGTGTCTAACTAGTTTTTAGTTTTTATCCACTTAGTAAAGCAAACCGATTAAATTGCATTAAAATCCGTTATATAAGTATTTTATTGTTTTACTAGCTTCCGCCTGCGACTTCGTCCGCGTCGAAGTTACTTTGGGCTAAAGGTAAAAAATACCCGATTTTGAAATATTCTATACTGCTGTTCTGCTCCTATTAGTCTTAGCGTGATGATATATATATAGCCTTTAGGCTTCCTCGGTAAATGAGCTCTCTAACACTGAATTTTTCAAATCGGTAGTTTCTGAGATTAGCGCGTTCAACCAAACAAATGAACTTTATAATATTACTAGTCTTCTCTCGTACTTACCTCGAGCCGTTATTCAAATTACAATAACTTGCGATAAATTGGACCGATTTTAATAAAAGAAAGCCTAAGTTATTCTCGAAGATATGCTTTTTGATTTTATTTGGTGAGATTTTATCGTGAACTTAGTACTCTACTAGTGATGCGTGTTCATACAAACAGACAGATAGACATTTCTAAAAATGATTGGAATGTATTTTATTATTTATTCTTAGACAACTGCAACAATTATTTTTTCACTAACATCTAAAAACACGTTATAATCACATTCTTATTAGTATACATATGTATAGAAGATATAAATAGACGAAGATAAATCAGTACAGTATAATTTTCTCCTCAACTTCTTCACTATTTTTTTTATGTTCGAGCTTTAAGGTTGTTGATAAAAAATGTTGGAATATTTTTTTTCACACCACCAACTATTCGAAGTCACTATTCGTCATATTTCAAACTTAATACATACACAATCTATATATTACCTAATGTAATATGTATTAAAACGCGGAAGAAAATGTTGTACTCCGTATTGTGCTAAAAATCCAATCACTAGGCGAACATAAGTTATAACAAAACCTCCGAATGTACATTTAAAGAATCCATTATATATAGTCCTTGAGCGACATTACGTATATTCAAAGTTATAATTGAATTATGTGTAGAGTTATTTCAGTTGTCATCCTAGAACGATCGAGGACTGAGGGGCAGGACAATTTGACAAATTGAGAGTAATAGTCATCGAGACAGATGTACGAGTATGCAAGATCCTATATTAATAATAATTTATATATTTTGATGTGAGAAAACTCAGAAGATAGTCGACCATTGAACTTACATAATAAGTCATCATTCAATAACTCGTGAATTGATATGACTTTGAGTTTTTATATATTTTAATAAGGAACCATTCTCATTGAATAATTTATATATGCTTAAATTGAACCTTTATATTTTTACGTAGAAACATTGTAGATATCTCATTATAACAACAAATACTGCAAATTCGATTGAATAATTATAATAAATAAGCTTTGCTAGCTTTAATGTAGATTTAATGTATCATTCGGTTACAGTATTATTTTATTTTGCATAAACATTGAAAGGAATATACTGAACAGTATTCAGTATATTCCTTTCAATGTTAATGCAAAATTTTAAAATAAACGATTAAGTAGAAAAATCCTGGAAGCGCAATAAACAAACAAACACACTTTCGCATTCATAATATTACTATAGATTTCAGCCTGTCAGAATCCCAGTATTGAGCCCTTGAGAGATAGTACGGTAATTACAATGCCAACAAAAAATTTCAAATACAAATAAATTCAGAGTTCTATATTTTTCCCACATATACACATATCCTACATAGAACATTCCTCAGGTTTACTCAGAATGTTTTGCTTCACCATCAGCTGATATTGTTACCAACACAAATTATTAAATGTAGGTTAATTAATAATAATAATGTATTAACAAAAATTACATAATTTACCTTAAGCCGTAGTGTAGCATCGGGATCAACGTCATTGTACAATAGGACATTCTCTTTCATATCAAAGCTTTCACGTACACCAAGGTGGTAGAGTAGAGAACTCTGTTGTACTTGTAAACTGAGATCCACCAGTGCAACATCCGCATTGTAAAATGTATCGAGGACATTTGTTTCACCAAAGTCAAGTTTTTCAAACTAAAATGGCAAAAATACTATGAAAAATATTAAAACAATATCACTCAAATAAACTGAAGTTTAATACTGCTGTCTAAACAGTTAAAATGGCTTAATTGAGTACCAACTTCTTTATTGATGTACTTAAATTCCCAACATCACAAAACATGCTCTAGTTAACCTTGATTGTAGAGGAATTTGTAACTACTCCATTAAATTAATCCTTATGGCTTAACTAGATACATATAAAGTTGTCTGTTGTTTGTTGGAGTTAACCTCTGATGGAATATGGAATAAGGACTCTTTAGAGCAGTGTTTTTCAAACTTTTTTTTGACACGGCCCCTTTTATATGCAGAAATATTTCGCGACCCAGACCAGTTGCTCTTCTTTCATGCATTTTATTTTATGACAAATATTTTTTTGAACATATTTATTCATTTTCATAATTAGGGTTCAGATAAATACATAAGAGTTCTCCTAAGTTTTGTCTTTGTTTATTTAATACAAATGTTTATGTCCTTTAGCTAACATTTTTCTTAATAAATATTTTGAAATTTTATTGTTTTTTTTTACTGTAGTAGCTTTTCCAACCTTTTGCGACTCCGGTGTAGAAGCTTCGCGACCCTCCTAAAGAGGTTTCACGACCCCCTTAGGGGTCGCGTCCCACACTTTGAAAAACACTGCTTTAGAGTATTACCATCACTACATATCTTTGTGCATTTCCATACGGATTAAACAGTATTTAACAGGTCTAAATTAAAACCCCTACAAGAAAAACCCTGTAATATCAAAGTGATATATAAAAAACACAATGTGCTGTAGGTGTAAGCTACTCAGTTACATACAGTTATTTATAAAAACATTTTGTATTTTGCATATCAAATGTAGTAGAAACAACAAAATGATTTCATAATACAGTTATGATAAAACTAATCAGCAGAAGAGAGAAAAATCAAAAAATATGTGAGAAGCATTTTATATTATAGCTTGTCATATAAAATAACATGGATAATACTTCAGGTCCTATCAGACATAAGTGTATCGCCTTCAAATATTTTGGAAATCTGGTTCGAGTATTTTTAAAAAGATTTTTTTTTTTATATATTATAGGAGGCAAACTAACAGATGGGTCACCTGATGTTAAGTAATCACCACCGTCCATAGACACTTGCAACACCAGGGGAGTCGCAAGTGCGTTGCCAGGCTGTGTTGGGGGGAGGAAGGGAAGAAGGGGAGGGTAGGTAGGTCTCCGGCGCTCTCACTGACCGAACGAAACGCAACAATGCAAGCACTGTTACTTCACGTCGGTTTTCTCTGAGAGGGTGGTACTAGCCCGGTCGAGCCGACCCATTCATGCTGAAACCAGTAATAGCTTCAGCGTGGCTCTACCACCTACCGCAATAGTGTGTTAATAATCATTAAATAGGTTCATTAATTTGTTCCATGAAAATAATACTAGCACAGTAGTTACATAGTGATTGTATTTGACACATAAAATCATTATGAACCAGATATTATTTGAATTATGCTAACATCCAGTCTCTTGTAACGTATAATACATTGTATATTAGCGGGCACGGCGGACGTTGTCCCGTCCTGATAATTAAAAAAACTTTAATTTAGACATATGCTGTCATATGTTTTTGTTCAACCAATTTTCTCCGACTTACTTTGCAAATCTGACTACCACAAAAAAGTCTTTTCATTGTTCGGGTTAATGTATTGCCTATGACGCTCACAAATAACATAGTTTTCTATTGGTAAAAGAATTTTCAAAATCGGTTTAGTACATCCAGAGATAACCCCCTACAACGTCACAAAACTTCACCTCTTTATAATATTTGTCTATACTAATATTATAAAGAGGTAAAGTTTGTGAGTTTGTGACATTGTAGGGGGTAATCTCAGGAACTACTGATCCGATTAAAAAAATTATTTCAGTGTTATATAGCTCATCTATCGAGGAAGGTTATAGGCTATATAAAATTACGCAAAGACCAATATGAGTGGAACACCAATGAAGAATGTTTCAAAATCAGGGTGTTTTCCTCTTGAGAGTTTCCTCTACATGTTAGCCTTAGTCCAAAGTAACTATTCTATGCGAACGAAGTCGCAGGCACATGCTAGTATGATATAATTTGTGCCTTCAATATATTTGGGCATAGTTATTTTGACAGAACTATTTAATAATGTGATATTCTCATTAACTCTGATGAGATTATAACAGAAGGAAAACAGAAATTACAATAGACTGTGTAATGTTTTCAGTATAATTGTATTACCATGTTAGAATACAGGCCGTGTGACGTATACAACTAGTTGTAGTTTTGATTTAATTTACATTTTGTATTAAGAATTCAGTTATAGATAGTTAAAAAAAAGAATTTTGAGAAGTGCCCGCAGACTGATTACTAAGGATTATATGTTTTCTATTAGGTACAAAATAAAACTAAAAATTCAGAGAAGAGAATAGAATTCATCTTTTATTATTGTTGATTAATTGTATTGCAAGGTTTAATCTATGTGGAACAGTGCAGCTGCCAAAAATTTGTTACTCTTTCACACCACTTGGGGAGCATGTGCAGGGGGATGAGAGTTACACTTCCAGCTGACATAAGTAACATCACCCCTCAGATGGGTATTTGCAATTATGTACAGCTCATAGATATATTTATACATTCTTTAGTAATTATTTTAATATGACAGTGTGTGTGAAACATATACATCCTCATAGACTCAGAATGCTTTCTTTATTTATAGTTAGCCATATTTATATTCTCATATAAACTAGAAATATACTATTACTAATACCACAGCTGTGTACATGCCATATTTATAATACATCCAGTATGCAAACTATATATCTTTTTATTTATTTAATAAACAACAAAATGATTTATGATCACAAGAGTCTTCAGTTGTAAATATTTTTTTTTTTCTAATGCCATCAGAAAGTAAATAACAAGAATATTCTAGTTCAAATATTTGGGAAAGCATCAAATGGAGTGTCTTTGTTTTTTCTTTAACTAAATTTATGGACCTTTATTCCACAGAACAAATCAGCCCCATTGTTCCCCAATCCTTCTAGCTCTATCATGAGAGTCGCTGATGAGGTATCATTACCAGGTCATACAGCATCTTAGTTTCACCCAAACAAGGTTCAGCCAAGATGCTGTGACAAATACCTATGTTCTGGCAACTACTTGTCATACTGCGAGTGTCTTTGTATTCTATAAAGAGGCTAAATATTGGGTAGAAAAGAACTAAGACTATGGCATGATGATGGGCATCTAGTTATCATTACCCTGAATTTAAAGAACTTCGAACTTACACTTAGAAAACGAAGTGCGTATAGCGTAGTCCGGTGAAGCTGTTAAGACCTTGCTTGGTCAATAGCATAGTCAGTATTAAAAAAAAAAGTGCGTATAGATGCTCAAGCAGCTGCACTGACAAATGTATCTTTTTCTATGTTGTGTGTTATCATTATTTTACTTTTTCATAACTAAACATAAGGTGTGATTGATAATAAAATTTATCCCCAATAAAACCCTCAAAAAAAACTTCCAAATATTATATTTAAATAAATCAAGTAGCCTTATCCTCAATTGTAACTACCTATTTTCCTCAAATATGTTACACTAATATACATATATATATATACACAATAGGTAATAAATTTCCCTCTATTCTTTAAAAATATCAATTACTTTGGACCTTGCTTTCACTGTTCAGTAAAACTAGGTACCCATTTTCCTCAAATATCTTAGGTTACCCTTGTATACATACAATAAACGAATACTCACATGTATATGATGCAAATTACCATTGACCAGGTCGGAAGCTAAACGGACTTCCTCTAAAGCCCTTTTTCTATGTGCAAGGTTTAAAGTTTGGGTAACGTCCAAAACACAAGCTATATCCATACGAGGTCGTTGGTTGGAGCCTCCAGGTTGGACAGTTGCGTTAGATCCATCACTGCAAATACTCTCGCAAATGCTTCTAACTTCACCTAAAATTGACAATGAGTTAAAAAACACGAACCAAAACATGAAAACAAAGTTCACGATATGCACTCTTATCGGACCTGTATCCTCCAACGCATTGGAAGCGTTCGCACCACCAAATGTTATCATTTTCCTACGTAATTATTAACATTTGGGCAGTTTAAATACACATTTCATAATATAATTTACGCAGCATAAAAAATAAATTCCATAAACAAGTACTACGAGGTCCGCGCGCAAGTTATTTAATAATAGTGATGTGGTCGTTGTACACAAATTCTACACAGTTGACAGATACCAATTGTGTGTTATAATGAATTCGATTGCTTTAGACCTTTTAATATTATGAATATGTAAATTTAATAAACAGATTATTCATAGAAATTAAAAATACATCTATTGTTAAATTTAATTTAGCTTCGTCGTATATAATATTATTTATAATAAACACAAGGTAGTATTAATGCAGAAGTGAAAAAAAGATGATAAGCGGTTTTGCTTACTTAAAAACCCTTGAAAATATTATTTAGCCAATAATTTCAATTTTGTTATCTATTGAAGGGTAAATACTATAATTAAACTAAAACACAGTTTTAATTATTTGTAAGTAGTTAACATCCGCGACTTCATCTGCGTTTTTTAAACCCTAACCATATATTTTATGCACAGAAGATATTCCATAAAACAACTTGAGTAAAATATACATTTCGATTTAAAAAAAATTAGACTATTAAAAGTAATAAAATAACTATATAGTTTTTACATCAGTACACTACAATAGTGCTTACAAAAATTGTTGATTCCTAAAACTTTAATTTTCTTTTACATAAGAAACAAGTGTCACATTATTAAAAGTTAAAGAAATTAATTGACATCTGTCCAGTTGTGTTTATGTAATGCGTGCACTACACGGCAGAAGTTATTGTTTTATTTAGGTAATACAAAACCTAAAAGTTATATATTAATTGTATATTTGACAATACATTTAGAGCCTTCCTTAAGGTATTAAATTTATTTATTTAATAGCTCAACTATTTTATTTCATCAATAACTTATATTAAGTCCTTGTTTTCGAAAACAGACATAAAGACAGTGAAACATAAATTCGGAAATATAAGCGCAACACTATAGTTGACCTTGAACAAGGATATGTATCGATACGCCATCTATAACAAACAATGTTAAAAAGAATGAAGTTTGGAAGTTCAGACTTCGCATAGTCCTAAAATAAAACATTAGATGGCAGTATTATCAGTATTAACAATTGCTGGTGTGATGTTCAAACAATATTAATGCAATCAAAAACAAAACTTGTAAAAAAACCAAGTCTCGCAACTCATTTCTTCTATCGTAAACAGTTGTGAGATTCATGTAGTACGAAGTCGGTTACTTTATTAAGTCCCTACTCTCTACTCTACCCTCCGTCTTAAGTTTTACGTAATTAGCTAACCTATCAACATGTTAAGTAACCATTAAAAATCTTTTATGTTTTAAATAAAATAGATTGACTATCAGCGAATACCCGCGACATCGTCCGCATGAAATTTAGGTTTTTTTTTTCTCGAACTGTCTACGCTATTCACCTAGCAGAGGTCTTAACAGCTTCACTGGACTACTAAGGCGAGCGCTAGTAAGGGACTCAGCAGATTTTATTTGACAACTAGCTCAAGGGTGCGCGGCAGACCTCGGCTTGGGCTGTTGCCTGATACATGCAATTCGCGACCTATTTGAGCCAACCTAAGCTAAGCTAATTATTCATACATATATGAGTTGTTGAAACATATATGTGTACCAAGCATACATACTTCAACAACTCTTATATACATATATTTCGTATCTGATAATTTTCTAAACTATTTCAGTTTGATAAGGGAAAAAAATTAAACCCTTCCACTTGCATGTGTAAGCGTGTATGCGTGCACGTGTGTGGAGGTGATATGTGTACAGTTGTCGCAATGATCTAGGTTTGAGCCGCTGCCGAGAGAGGCTTAGTCTAGTGTGCGGGAGCGAAATTTACCCCCAGACCACGGCGGCGTAATCTGTGCGGGCGTGCGCGTGAACACGCTCTGTTTGGAGAGACAGGCTGGTACTGATCGTTCGCTGCCTTTATATTATCGTGAGGATCGGTAAGAATATGTCGCGGACATCTTTTGTGGCGCGCAGCGTTAGGTACGGGTTCGTATTTTGCGGCGGATACCACTAACGGACTGGGATGATTCACGGTTTTTTCAAAATAACTAATCGTAAGTGATTTTACGTACGTCCAGATAGAAGGCATCATAGATAAGATACTATATACTGAGAGAAGGCATCTTGGCACCGACCTCTTTACGGAAACGCCGTTTTGAAGAACCTGCAACTTATGAAAATTATCTTTCGACATATGCGCAAAAACGGGACATCTATATGTCATCACGGGACGTATATACATACGTCTTATGAAATTTAGCAAAAATATGTTGTTCACTGTAAACATGTCCCAGACTGCGCTGCACTGGATTCCAAGAATAAATATAACTGAGTGAGAGCGCTGGAGGACCACCTCCCCTACCCTTTCCTCGTCCCTTACTTGCCGTCCACTCAAACACACGATGGTAACGCACTTGTGACTCCCCTGGTATTGCAAGTGTGTATGGACGGTGGTGATCGCTTTTTTTTTTTTTTATGTCATAGGTGGCAAACGAACAGGTGGGTCACCTGCTGTTAAGTGATCACCACCATCCATGCACACTAACAGCCCCAGAGGAGTCGTAAGTGCGTTGCCATCTTTCGGAGGGAAGGGTTAAGGGAGGGAAAAGGAGAGGAGAGAGGAGAGGGGAGGGGAGATGGGTCTCCGGCGCTCTCACTGACCGAACGAAACGCAACAATGCAAGCACTGTTACTTCACGTCGGTTTTCTATGAGAGGGTGGTACTACCCCGGGCGAGCCGACCCATTTATGCTGAAACCAATAATAGTTTCAGCGTGGCTCTACCACCATTACGACGCTTAACATCAGGTGACCCACCTGTTCGTTTGCATTCTATGATATAAAAGAAAATCATATACTTATATGTATTTAATTTGAAGTATATTGTCCTTTTGGCCATTTTGGGGGCTATCTTGTTTTATTTACTCAATAACCATAGCAAGGTACAAGAACATCGAGTTTAATGAGCACTATTTAAATTGTGAAATATTAAAAACTGTTTACCGACAGACATAAAGTTTATTGATTGATCTTGATCCATAATAATGCAAGATTTCAAAACTTCAGCTCATTCTGTATGTTCAATTAATAAATAATCAAAAAATAAACTTAATTTCCATGAAATTTACATTTTAATTTATTTTCCACTCGATTCATTATTGAAAATATATACATTTACTAAAATAAAACGTCTGTAAAACTCCGGGATTATATAGAATATAATTATATACCTTTATAATAGTTTTCAATATCGGTTCAGTAGTACTGCAGATAACCCTGAACATCAAAGCTCATATTTGTAGTCCGGTGAAGCTGTGAAGACCCTGCAGGGTCAATAGCGTAGTCAGTTCGAGAAAAAAAAAATCAAAGCTCATAAACTTTGCCTCTTTATAATATTAGTTAGATTATGAAAAATGTTATCCACTTGGAAGGCTTGTGTGGACTTGTGTTTATTTTCTGCTCTAGAAACCATGTGTCCTAACGCGATTTGCAGTTCGGCCGGGGCCCCTATGCATTTAGCCAACAGGGGTCAGGAATAAATAAGATCCTTATAAACATAGCTCAGTGTCTTCTATCGAATCTGGTACCCTGGTAATAGGGACTGCCTCAAGTCTAAGATGCACCAGATTTTATCACATACCTATTTCTAGGAAGAGGTTTTAAGCATTTGACCACAAGAATCTGGACTTTCAAGTGAAGCTGCCGGAACACTCCAACAGCGGCATGGCCAGATTTTTAAGTTGAGGGTGATAGACAGCCAGGCCGACTTACAAGAAGCCCTACCACATGATATGATTTCATCACCATGTTTTTGCTCACCGACAGTTCTGACTGTGTGGCTAAGATTCGAACCTACCTCCATCGACGCGGTGTTCGAACACGCTATCAACTAAACCAGTGGTACTCAACATTTTTTTTTAAACGGGCCACAAACTTTCACTCATGATATCGCGGGTCACAAACTACAAATATTTAGGTATTAAATAAAAAAAAAACGTAATTTCAAATTAACAACGTATTTATGTAGTGACAAATGGGTGTCCAATAGAACAAGCTTGGTATAACCCTTATATCATAAGGAACGCATTGCTGCCGGGTTATCTGCGATCTATTTAATTTACTCAGCGTGCTCATAGTTTTTCTGATGGGCACGAAATCTAAAATAAAGTATAATCGGGTGGGCCAACTACAAAAACCCGGCGCGGCAGGCCGCCGGTTGAGTAAGGCTGAACTAAACCATTATCGCGTCATATCAACCAAGCCATCATATCATGCAGTTATAAACATTTTTTAAACAACTTCATCCTTTTTATTATTCAATACACGCAGTGTATGTTATCTGTATTTTATTGGTGTTGTCCTTATACCTGTTTTATATGTGTAGTTCTTAATCAACGTAACAAAAAGCTACATAACATAAACGATTTATTGTACTGACGGGACTTCGTTGAGACATGTTTTTGCGTGCTCTTGAGATTGATGTCTTCTTCATACGGAATACAGATATTCGTAAGTACCTACTTACCATTCTTCTTATATTACTCAAGACTTTATTTATTACAAGGTTTTTATAATGAAACACTTATAGAAGGTTAATTTGTTTATATTTTTTTACATAAATTACTCAAAATGATACATATCTGGTTAATAATAAATCAATTATTATCTTAGTGTCTACTTTAATGTTCCTGAGGATTTAATTTTGTATGATAATTATATTTTTTTTGTATACATTGTATGTTTTAAGTAATAAAAACTATTTATGTTAAATCACAGATCGTATTGAAAATGTTCTAAGATCTAATGTGTTTCTCCATTTACACAAAGTATTTGTTAACATATAGTAAAAAGGTTATTCAATGTTTCTATAATCACAACATACAAACTAAACATCTTTGGTATGATATATATTACTTAAATTATAATTACTACAAAAAAATTTTGACTATTAAAGTTGTAAGCATAGTAATTAACAAGGACGCAAAAAATGGAGATATACTTTTTATATACGAATTCCTTAATGCATAAACTAGCACAATTTCTATACAGACGACACTAAAAATTCTGATAGTGCGGTTTTATTTGCCAAGGATGATTTTACGCGAAGCGCCAAAGCTTTGGCCTGACTGAGAGGCAACCTTGTTGGTGCCAGCTTGGAGTCCAATTACTGACTGGCCTGCACGAAGGACGTCTTCGCTGAAGTCACGACGATTTTCTTCAGCTGGTCTGGGACCGAGATGGGGACCGCGCCATTCTGGGTGCTTGTATGCCTATAATCAAAATATATAGGAATTCATTGTCATTAATTGAAGATTTATTTTTTCTACCTTATCTCCTTATCTTTTTATAATTTATTTAATTCTATATTTAAACGTGGAAGATCAATTATTAATGGTCGTTATCCAAAGTCGACCTGATGTGTCTTAATTGTAGTCTACAGACTACAGGCCTGCCTGTAGCCAATTATAAACAGGACTGTAATTCAATACAGTGAGTTACAGACAGAAACTCACAAGAAACATTAGTCTGAAATAATTCCTGGGTTAATACTTTATTGAAACTCAAGACGCCGTTGTTTTGTGACAGGAATAGGAAATTATGTGACGGCGCGATGTTATATGTCTATTAAAACTAATATAAATTCTGCTACCACGTAATTTGTGAACTGAGTTAGTAATTTTTTTATAGTATTTAATGGTGATTAAAAATATACGGAAAAATAAATTACACAAACTTGAATAACAGGTTTCTATATAAATCAAAACGTTGTTAAACAGTTTTTGAAGTCTTTTTTTGTGGTTGGCGGCAAACATGCGGGTCACCTGATTGTAAGCGATAACCGCCGCCCCTAGACATTTGCGACGCGATGGGCATCACAGAAGCGTTGCCGGCCCAGAAAGGAGCAAGTTCATTTCTTGCAGGTTTGTAAGATACAGTTTATTATAATTAATAAATCAAAGTATACCGTTCTTCCGATGGCAAAGATTGTCTGTGTAACCACAGCGATGTTCTTCTGATCCCAAAGGTCTGTGGTCTGGAATAGGTCAACATCAGGTACTCCGTACTTCACGCACGCTTGCTGGAATCTGTGAAAGAAAAATAATAAGTCATTACTTAACTGAGCTATTTCAGTATTACATTTATTCCGCGTATCTCTATGTCATGTGTATGTTTTTTTATTTATAATAGATATCTTTTTAGAAGATATTATGTGTGGCTGGACTTAAAGACGACTAGATTTATTTTAGTGAATAGCCTCCTGAATAACGAACGAGGTAATAGCGAAAACGGGGTGGTAGGGCTTTACAGCCTGACTGGGACGCAACCACCATGTATATGGCGAAAAAGCCCGTCATAGTGATTCGCTTTTGAGGGTCGTGTTTCGGGATCAGCCTGTGCATATCCAGCTTTTCGCAGGCCGGCATGACAGCGGCGACCGGCGATGGATAGTGTGTCACTCGGTGGTCGCCATTCTTTTTAACCGACTTCAAAAAAAGGAGGAGGTTATCAATTCGTCTGTTTTTTTTTTTTTTTTATGTTTGTTACCTCATAACTTTGGACTGGGTGAACCGATTTTGATTATTCTTTTTTTATTTGAAAGCTGGTACTTCCAGTGTGGTCCCATTTCAATTTGGTACAGTTCCGACAACGGCATCCAGTGCAAAACCGTATAAGTTTTAAATTTGCATTAAGTATGTACACGACAAATAGACGAATAACTCAATATTACGCTAACCGATTTCGATGATTCATTTTTTATTAAAAAGGATGTACTTCAAAGGTAGTTTGATGAGAGTTTGGTTAGGTTCTGATTATGGGATCCGTGACAAAGTAAGAAAACTTTCAAGAAACGAGCCTACTCCTTTCTTAAGGGCCGGCAACGCATCTGTGTTTCCTCTCGTGTCGCAATTGTCCATGGGCGGCCGTGATCACTTACCATCAGGTGACCCGTATGTTCGTTTGCCACCAATATTATAAAAAAAACTCTTCAATTCTTAGGAGCCTATTGTGCTTATGTTCGTTGCTGTGTTGCAACATGACGCAAGCATTGTAATTACATTACTTAAGGTGTATAATGTGTGAAGCGATGGTAGCCGAGTTGGTGGTAGAAACTATCGCGGATTACTGAAAAGGTTGCGTTCGTACCAAACGTTACTTATTGTACAACCAATTGAAACCATATCGCATACCATACCGATAGATACCATACCGCAAAAATGCGCATATTTTAATATACTTAAGGCGGAACGGAGTTCGCGGGCACTGCTAGTAAAATATATTTATGTACACTAAAAATGGAAAAATAAAGTAAATTTTCAAAAAAAAGTATTAACCGACTTCAATATCAATCAAAAACCCATAAGGCACTAAAAAGCGGAAAATAAATAGTTTATCAAATTAACCAAATTAAATAAAACATATGAATATGTGTGCTACCTAGAGATGTATTGGAAGTCGGTGCCAACCAAACCGAAAATCATATCATCTACAGGTACAAAGTTTAAGTCCACTCTCGCGTCTCTGTAATACAAAAATTTTGGTTGGTACCGACTTCCAGTACAACTCTAGGTAGCACACATATTCATATGTTTTATTTAATTTGGTTAATTTGATAAACTATTTATTTTCCGCTTTTTAGTGCCTTATGGGTTTTTGATTGATATTGAAGTCGGTTAATACTTTTTTTTGAAAATTTACTTTTTGGATTATACTGTCCTTACCATCAGGCACAGTGCAGTCATTTTACCGTGCTAATATAAAATATTAATAAATAAATAAAAGTGGAACTTTGTTAATGGGAACGATGTCACCTACATCCAAAATCTACAAGCTATAAAAATGTCATTAGACTTTTTAAATTTATTATGAACCGGTTTTAAAGAATTCTCACATAGAGTAAATACTAGTATGCCATTAAAATACTGATGGTCTATAATAATTTTCGAAGATATTTTTGAATATAATAAACTATTAGCTTTTAATATCAGCTTTGCTCGCGTTAACGTATATTAGATCTATGTTTAGTAAACACTACATTTTTGTGTATGAAATAGGGTCCCCTATTCTCTGTACCCTTGATAAGGAGTTGGCAAAATTTCATGTTAATCGGTTGAGCAGTTAAGGCGTGACAGCGTAACAAACAAACAAACTCACATTCACGTTTATAATATCGGTTAGGATAAGTAAAAATAAGATTGCCAGACGAAAATAATAACTGCATTAAAATATAGCATAGCTAGTCTATTTACATATTCTATCTATCTCGTCTATTGAAGTCCAAGAAAACATTTTTGGGAAATCCTGGACTCTTGTGAAGTATTCTTAGTATTGTTGCCCAAATACAAGACCAAGACGAGACTTGGCTCTACGTCAATATACCTGGTCTTTGTCTTGGTATTACAGCAATTGTCTTGCAAGTCTTGCAAATCTCGCAATGACCTATTAGCCTGTTATTATTTATTAAAAACGCTAGGATAGACCTTAGAACAACGCAACAGATTGCTAAATTTTGAGCTTATATTTACATAGGACATTAGGGCGTCCGTTATTTACCAAGTTGGCTTTTTTTGTGTCTTGCAGGCCCAGTCTTATCTTGTGCAAGTCTTGCCGGGGACAGTCTTGGTATTAATCTTACAAAAACGCAAGAACAAGACCAAGACCAATTTTGGGCAACACTAATTCTTAGAGTGAGTGTTATATATCTGGGTACAAAACACAACTATGAGACATTTACGTGATAATGTTTACATAATTATGTAGTCAAAAACAGCGGTGTAGCTATTATCGTATCAGCTGTACCAATAATGAGTTCATAAATATCTTTACATATACAATTATTCTGTACGTATATATCTGACTGAACTGCTAAACGGTTGGCCAGATTTTAATAACATTTCTTGTTTGTTTAGGTGGATTCAAAAACGGTTTATATTCACAATTCGATCTGGTAGGTGGTAGTGCGATTTGATAGATGGTAGTGCGATTTGATAGATGGTTCCTGGTCCAAGATATCTATATACGTATATATAAATGTTTTTTTTTATCAATAAAATTGTTTGCCTTCAGGAGAGAAAGGGTTTTCTTCATATTGAAACTTTTTACACTACATTTGATATTGGTTTATCAATTCCATTTGTATCAATGTTATTGTTTAGGAATGTATGTAGTTCTGGCATGGATACGAGGATATAGTGGGATCCACGGTAATGAAGCCGTTTATCTTATCGCTAAAGAAGCTATCCAGACTGGATATTTTGATCACTATAAAACCTATGTTCAGGATTTATCCTCCCCAAACAAGACTAATTTATTCCCATTATGGAACTCAAACTGAAATGTATCCAACCCAATTATAGACAAATCATATGCTTCCATTCAGAACGACATTCCTGGTAAGCCATGCCCATATATGTTTCGTGATTGTTGCAAGTTTGTTGCGTCTACTATCTGTAGACTGAGGATCTATCTGTAGACGTGTGCTCTCCAGTCCATCTTGCAAAGCTGAGAATCAGGAACAACTCAATATGTGAATGTGGGTCGGATGAAGGCAATCTAGAACACATTTTTTTCACTGCCCCAATTTAGTAATGTCTTGTATAACATTTTACTCAACAATATATTGCGTGCGTCTGATTTTAACAAAGGGACAAATGTGTATAATTTTTCCCTTTGCCAATACTCTGGCTAATATTATGTGTTTTAACAAAATTAATGTAACATTAGTTATTATGTAAATATATATTTAATTAAGACATGATGTCTGAAAGTGACGCGTTTCTCTTTGTGTATCTCAGTGGCCTAATCTGGAAGAACTAAATTATATAATAAATATTTAACTAGTGGGCGTCCAGTGGTTGACATTCGACCATAGAACATTGATTTTTTAAAGGGATACATATTATAATAATAGTTGTATGTTATAATATCATTGTTGAATGTAGAATGAAAAAGGGTAATTGGAACGTAAGAGTAAAATAATACATACAGTCGAGCATAGCAACCTCCTTCACAACCTTTTTTGAAGTCCTTTATTGACAGATGTCAAAATGTCTTTTTTATTTACATGTGTGTATATGTTGTGTAAAATTGAAGCAGAAGTGTGAGTAATGCATATTTTAATTAATTTAATGTACTTCTAATGCATTTTATATAAAATAAATAGCTTTCTGCACTTCTCCTCCATATAAACTTTAACTATGCCAAGTTTCACGTTCATCCGTTCGCCCAATTCCGTTAAAAAGGGATACAAAGATTAGGCTTCACGTATTAATATATAGATACCATCACCTATAAAGTGAGTTTCCCATGACTGACTTAACACTGGTAGAATTCGTATCTATGAAACTCCAACATTAAAAAGTTGAAGTTAGTGAGCTTGGATGTTCGGGGTAATCTCTAGTACTACTGATCCAATTTTGAAATTTCTTTCACTGTTAGAAAAGTATATTAGACTACATTTTATTAAGGTAAATATGTGTTTTCAATACTTGAACACCAATAAATGTAATTTAAATTAGTAAAATATTGCTGAAATGATTTGAAATAAAGGAATAAAATCCGTAGCAAAATTCATTACTCTTAGCTTCACAAAAAAATACGATACACCATATATGTAAGTTTAATATCTCAGCCGAAAAGATTGGTTTTATGTGAAAAAGAAAATAAATGATACAATTACTAATTACAAATTACTAAAGTTATTAGAATAGATTTCATGTATACTTTACAATTTCTTATTACAACAAATAGCTAAATCAAAATAAAAATTTCATGGAGACAAAGTTTACTTTTTATGGCATGTTAATTGATGGAGTTGGTTAGAAGGTAATAAAATAAAACGATAAGCCGGTAAAATTATTGCGTTGTTGCGAGGATAGTACATGAGGCGCGGAGGTGAATAAAATCGGTTGAGTGCCTTAAGCGCTCGCCTTAGTAGTCCAGTGAAGCTGTTAAGACCTTGATAGGTCAATAGCGTAGTCAGTTCAAAAAAGCGCCGAGGTCAGGGCAACAGGGAAAACATTTCTTGCCAATATATATAGGATAATTTGGATTCACAATTGGACCCGGTAAGTGAGGCTACAGTCGGGTTCTAGGTTTTTTAAGATTTTTCGCGTGAGCTAGTTTACTATATAAATTCATAACATGTTATTGACAACCTCAAATTCTTGTTAATAATGGACTTGTTGAATAATGAACATAAATTACAGTCTTGCTAAGTCCTAGTGTTGGTTACGCTTTATTGAAATAAACATAACATTGAGAAATCCTTTCATCAATAAATGTTGATACTTAACTTATCTAAGATTAGCTAAAGTGTTCAAAGGATAAACATTTTCTTTACAAGTCTTAGTTAAGGCAGACGAAAATTGTATAAAATCTGTACTTACTGGTTGATATTGTCCATATATTTGTAATCACCTCCGGATATGTTGACTTTAGAGATCAGTCCGGGTTGGAGTCTGTTCATCAGTTTGCAGAGAATAATGCCATTCCTTAGTGCTAGTTCATAGGGCAAGTCTGAAGGGAATCGCTCGCCTATCACTGCCTCGATCCATCGCTGGGCTTCTTGTTCCTTTTCAGGTTCACGCTTTCCCGCGCACTGAAATTCGATATTTTATTTAAGTAAAATTTCTTTAGGCGCGTTCAGCTTTATTTTTAGGGCGATAGAGAAAACTATGATTTCGCGTCATGACGTTCCAGTGCAAAAGAGAACACAGTTATTTCATTTTTTTTTTATAAGTCGCAAACGAAGAGGTGGGTCACCTGATGTTAAGTGATCACCACCGTCCACCAGAGGAGTCGCAAGTGCGTTGCTACCCTTTGGGGGGAAGGGTTAGGAGAGGGAGAGGGAGAGGAGAGAGGAGAGGGGAGGGGAGGTGGGCCTCCGGCGCTCTCACTGACCGAAGGAATCGCAACAATGCAAGCACTGTTACTTCACGTCGGTTTTCCATGAGAGGGTGGTACTACCTCGGACGAGCCGACCCATTCATGCTGAAACCAGTAATAGTTTCAGCCTGACTCTACCACCATTATTATAGTCATACAAACAATTCCTTAGATTTAGCCATAACTACAGATGAATGCGTTCTTACTCAGAAAAATGTAAGATAAGAAAATAATGTTACGTAATCTTCATTTTTGATTCGATAAATCTGTAAGTTGTACGTCACGTTTCCTCAATTCGTTTGGTAAAGTACAGCGGATTTATTGGAAATTACGTAACGACCATTCTCTGCAGAAATGTATTAAGGATACACGTACGTCGTACGCATTGGGTTACACCACAAGTTACCTATAAATGATATTTAAGAAATATCTTTCACAAAACGGTTTCGCAATGTTTTATTGCGTCTTTAAGGAGTTTTGATAACATTCACACGTCACATTAGGTGATCTACATACATTTTGGATACATAGATAACGAAAGATGGCTGTATAGGACTGGCCAAGATTTAGACGAACATTAGAAAATTAATGCCATGATATTTATATTTCATAACTAGCGGGCCCGGCAGACGTTGTCCCGCGCTGATTATGAAAAAATCCTTGACAAATTATATACTAAAACGTTCCTCATGAATCACCCTATCCATTGGTGAACACCGCATGAAAATCCGTGCTGTAGTTTTTGAGTTTATCGCGAACAGACAGACAGACAGACGCGGTAGGGGACTTTGTTTTATACTATGTAATGATTATGTTTTATTTTCCGTGATTTTAGCCTAGTTTGTGTAATTAAATTTAACTTTTATCGCGTATTAAACAGGCGTTATAAATGAACATATGGCAGGTTAAACAAACATTCGAAACGGAATTTTTAATGTTCGTAGTTTTTTGTAAATTGCTACACATTCTTCAAAAGATTGTTTACTTGCATTACATACATATATATAAATATAATAAATTATTCTATTACAATTATTATTATTAAACAAATAAACATCAAAACCAGCCGGAATATTGTTTAAGCAGTGGGAGTTACATTTTGTTTTCTGTTTAAAAGAGTACGAAAATAATAGGCGATAGATAAACTTCGTAGCTTTCTGTTGTACATTTTAATTCATAAAATAAAAGTCCATACTAAATTGGAGTACTGTTTGTTAATAATTATATTGATTTTAAATTAGAATATATCTCCTTAAGATGACGGATGAACCTAACTATTCATTTAAAGAAAGTAAACTGGACTATTATAGAAGAAATCTATTTAAAACAAGTTTAGTTATCGTATGTTTATTTATATGTAATTGATAAGAAAGGTACTGATTCAATGACAATTTTTGTTAGCTTAAAACTAACTAGTACTTACTAGTATCTTATAGTAGTAGATATATATGTGATCTATTTTTCTTTACTTTTATATTAAACAAAAGATATAAGCAAAAGGACTGATTAAAAATTGTTAATTTCGGATTACAACATGCGTGACCTCACATTCCCTGACTTGTATATTGTTAAGTCTCGTATGTATTTTATAGCTTTGGTTCGTTATATATTTACTCATGGTTGTATTAAAATCCGCTTATTCAGAGTCAAGTGCAGAGGGAAGCCGACTGTTATTTTATTTAATTCAAAGTGTTCGCGCGTGTTTAAAGTTAAAATGTTATCTTTACTTATAATATCATATTTATTATACACACTCGTAACAACGCATCCTTGGATGTCTCTGTTCTTATTTTTCTACATTCCGAAGAAAATGTCTATAATGCTGTGACGGTAGTGTGAATATCGATTACTTAATTATATTATAACACAACCTTTGTGGTATATTTGTAATCAATGAAGATAAAATGGTAATGGATGACAATGAAATTGAATACTTCGGCAAGACTGATGGAAACCAAATCAAATCTATCAAGAGAAAATATATATTTTGTGTTTATGGAACGTATAAACGTATGTAAAATATGTTGATAATTTTCAAACGTGAACTCGTTATAAATTAAGCAAGTGATGAAAATGTTTTCAAGAAGTGAATCAAACATAGTTTTTTTTTCAGTTTGTAGTTCGTAATTCACAGATTTAGTGGCGTCACTTGGTAAAGGGATAGGTCAGCCCTGCACATTTATCTAATTATTTTGTAAAGATAATACATGTGATGAAAAAGTTTTCAAGAAGTGAATCAAACATAGTTTGTTTTTAGTTCGTAGTTCGTAATTCATAGATTTAGTGGCGTCACTTGGTAAAGGGATAGGTCAGCCCTGCACATTTATCTAATTATTTTGTAAAGATAATATCTGAATCTATATTCTGAGTTTAAATAGAAACAAAAAAAATCCTAGTAAATGTGTATTTGTTTAAAATACATTATCTTTTATATATTTTCAATGTATTTAAATTTTTTCGTATTTTTACGACATATAAAATAAATTCATAATGAAAACCAAAAGTTTATTCCACGTGTTATGATAAAAATCAAATTAATCCTAACATTATAAATGCGATATTGAGTTTGTTTGTTACGCTTTTACATCTTACCTACTCAACCGATCATCATAAAATTGTGAATACACGTTGTCAGTTTTTAGCTTTAAGTGTCAGTACGTTTATTCAAAAATGTACTGTTCCCAAGGGATAGTTCGAACCTATATTAAAGCGAGCTAAGCCGTGAGCAAAAACTAGTACAAAATAACACCGTGAAACTAAGCATAATGGTTGAATACAATATACTAATTACAAAATATATTTTATTTTTCGACTACCAGTGAATTTTATATAATTGTTAAATTATAAATTATTATAATTTGTATTTAGCCAAGTCCCCTAATTTTTTGCGGCGCTGTATTATAATGTTTTAAATTAAATTCTTATGAATATAATTACCCATAATGATAGTATATAAGAGGTATTTTGAAGTAATTTATACATTATATTAATATATGTATATACCTAATAAAATTTGAGTCAGTAATTTTTTTTGCCTCTGGTAAATTATTAGGCAGGTCTACCTGACAACATCTGTCTGCACACACACTGTATTATTTATTTGTAAGTGATATTAACAATAAAAATTACATGTTTTTTATTACTTATTGTTAATAAACGTATTGTTTAAAACATTTGTTATTTATTACTGGTATCCCTTATGCATGACAATGAACAATCTATAAATATATTTTAAATAGTTTAAATTTATTTTATCAAATGACGAGGAAGAAAGTACACAATAGAATAGCATATACAGTAGTATATAAGCACAAAAATATTACATGAAGTAAATAGTAATAATAATAAGTGACAAAACTGTAAAAAAATGATACAAGAAAAGAAGGTAATAACGAACAATTACATTTGATATACTTCTTTTGGCCCGTTAGGGAAAAGTGATGAGAGTAAATTTTTACGATGCGCGCGCACACCGTCACGAAAAACCCTGAAGTTAGCTAAAGTTAACATTTTGTTTCTTTGTATTTGTTGTTTGTATTTCTTTGTATTAAAACTTTTAATGTATTAAATACCTTTTTTTCTATTGTTAGTTTCGTTTTTTCTACAAACGTAGAATAAGGCGAAAGATAACATTTTTGAAAAGATTTTTATCTTGTTACGCCAAAGAAGTATAACTTCTAACGCGTATACATAAGTACACACACTCTTTTTTTTTTAATAAACCTTATTGTACTTTTAACTGTTATTACAAAATGAGTATATTCAAAATATTATTCTAAATAATCGTATATATGTAATTTAAATACGATATCACATTTTATTAATATTTTACTCTTGTAATAAATAGTCAAATGTTCTTTTGATTTGTTTTGAAACTAAAAGGGTGTTTGTTCTCCTGGTCTTGTTATTTTCTTTGATCTGGTATCTAAACGTAACCTGCAAAGCATTTCTTACGTGCCCATATTTAAAAGAAAAAAGTATTTATACAATAGAATTGATATTACAATGCATAAAACAAATCTTGTGTCGCGGGTAATCAATCAAAACTAAGTTACAAAATTTTATATCACGTTAGTTCCGTAAGTGAGCCAATTGTAAGGTAAAATAATAAAAAAACGTATAACAAAAAAAACAACAAATAATTTTATATGATTTTAGCTTAATATATGGATATATAAACGCATACACACAGTAATTATAATTATCGTGCATGTTTATAAATTTATAAACAATTTCAACTTCAAATAATTGAACAATTTCAAATAATTTCATCTCTTATTAGTATGTTTAGGAATGAATATGAAAAATATTTTGAGTGCCCTATATGTCAAACCAGGTACTGACAATTGGCATGCTTGTAGCCCTAGCAACTCTAACACAGGCCCACGTGTTTAAGACGCATTAGTGTTCAGTGCACCACCCATCAGTTCGTCAGAGAGGGTCAAGGTCTTCTCGCTCCAGACAACAAGTCGGGACCCTGATGACCAACACCTGCCGGGTCGGGTAGAAGCACGGCAGAGGCCGTTCCTGCCCGCCCGGCTAAATGGTGCAAGAAAAACACCGAGGGGGTTTAGTCAGTAGAAATCTGGCATTCTCACCTGTGCTGCCCGGCTAGGTGCAGATCTCGAAGAGGATTCCCTCGCGAAAAAAAAAGTGACAGTTGGTTTTGCTTCCGTTGATTCACGGTTAATTAAGTTACAAATATTGAACATTGTTCATTCGTCTGTATATGAAACGGAGGGTGAATTAACTAAAATGTTTTATGGTGGTAGAGCCACGCTGAAACTATTACTGGTTTCAGCATGAATGGGTCAGCTCGCCCGGGGTACTACCACATTCTCATAGAAAACCGACGTGAAGTAACAGTGCTTGCATTGTTGCGTTTCGTTCGGTCAGTGAGAGCGCCGGAGGCCCACCTCCCCTCCCCTCCCCTCTCCTCTCTCCTCTCCTTCTCCCTCCCCTAACCCTTCCCCCAATGGGTGGCAACGCATTTACGACTCCTCTGGTGTTGTTAGTGTCCATGGACAGTGGTGATCACTTAACATCAGGTGACCCACCTGTTCGGTTGCAACCTATGGCATAAAAAAAAAAAAATGTTGTGCTCAGACGTAGTAACTTTGGGTGTTTTTATTTTGACACATGTACAAAAAGGATTAAGGCTTCGCCAAACAATACGCGTTCCTAACGCGCATCAAGGCGTACTTTTATATAAAGCACTCTGTGGGCGTACTAGCTCCGCGTACTTCTAGTGCGCGTACTTCTAGTACGCGTTCTGGTTGAAGGGTTTCAGCTTGAGTAGTACAAAACAACGCGCCGCTAGTATGCCTTGACGCCCGTTAAGATAGCGTTCTGTTTAGCGAAGCATTTACTTTTGAATCTATAACTAGCAACCGTCCGCGACTTTGTACGCGTTAAACTACAATATATACTACTCAATAACAATATAGTATAGGCTCGGGCCAACTAGTGGCGAGTTATATAATAGCGTAACATCATAAATCGCTTTTCAAGACGATCAGTCAAACAGTATGGGAGTTTAAAAATATAACTTCTCTATATACAAAATTCCGGTGAGGGTGTCTTCATAATTCGGCTAAGAGGTTTGATCGATTTTAGTAGTTTTTTTTGTACTTGACGTAATTACTAAACCAGGTTTTTTTTTGGATCCGGTGGGGAGCACTTTATTGAGAACGATATTCCTTTAATTTTCATACCAATTTTTTTTATGTCACACGCAAATAAATAAATATAGTATATATCACTATCCGTTAGTTAAATGTTAAATTTTAAAGAAAATAAGACAACGAAATATAATTGATCAGCTTCTAAAATAACATTACGCTTTGTTGTCATCGTATTTTCGTTCCTATAATATACTGAACAGTATAGCGACCATTGTATTCATGTTCTACAATCAACGTGTATTGTTCTTTGTCTTCATTTGGCTTCTTACTTGAAAGGCTATACCGTCCCTATTGTATCTTCATATCACAAATACATATCTAAATATTCGGCGATTAGTTAGCATAAATACTTCTATGTGTAACTAGCTTTTACTCACGACTTTGGTCGCGTTAATTTAAGTTTTGGAAGAAAGAAAACCTATGTATTTCTCTGTACTTCTGATGACGTGTATGCGAAATATATTCAGCAATTAAAAGGTTCAGTAGTTAAGGCATGAAATCGTAACAAACCAACTCAAATTCCTATTTATAATATTAGTGACGATATATTTATTAAATCATAGTCGTTCCTCAGTATATATTTTTTATATTTCTGAATGTCGATCGAATACTGCAAGAAAAATGGCTATCATTCTCTGATGATGATGAAATAACTTGAACTAATATGCTAGAAACTTCTATAAACTTATATTTTGACAATATTAAATTTGTCTCAAAAGTGTCATAAAATCTCATGTCCGCGACTTAACATATTCACGGTTAATGGTCCCAAAAATCATTTTCTTAGAATTATATCGGTTTTAGTGACTTTTTTTTATTGTAGCACGGCAAAGTGCCTGATGGTAAGCACAGTACAATGCAATAGCGACCACCGAGTGACACATTATCCATCGCTGGTCGCCGCTGTCACGCCGGCCTGCAAAAAGCTGGATATGCACAGGCTGATCCTGAAACGCGACCCGCAGAAACGAATCACTATGACGGGCTTTTTCACCATATACATTGTGGTTGCGACCCAGTCAGACTGTAAAACTGCCGAGCCATTGCCTCGTTCGTTATTCAGCAGGGTGCACTACGTGTAGGTGAGGCTGGCTTGGATGTCTTCAAGTCTTAGATGTTATTCGAAACCCCTTACACCCCTAATGTGACTTCATTAATACTAACCTCATTACTAATATTATAAATGTGCGGCGAGTTTGTTTATTTGTTGCGCTTTCACGCCTAAACTACTCAACTGATCATAATGGAATTGCATTGCACATACGTTGCAGGAGCGCAGAAAGAGAAAAGACACGAGTCCCTATCATTAAGAAAAAATCAACCCTTCCCGAGGGATACATAAAAACTACATTTACACGAGCGAAGCCGCGAGCAACAGCTAGCCTATTATAAATATCTGACAGAGTGTGATGAACAGTGTCCTCCGCAGCGCCACATTCATGGCATGCGGCGGTCGGCTCCCTGCGAGCGATCTGGTGCAGGTACCACCCGAAATAACCATGTCCGATGAGTACCTGCACCAGTCGAAACGACAGGGAGCCCTACCCTCTGTTACACCGTTCCAGCAGGACCGGGCGGACGGCGTCAATTGTGTAACGCCCGTAACGTGCGTCAGTCAGGTCCTGCCTCCACCGCTCCATAGCCCCCTCTCCAACCGCTTTTTTGTTTGTATCTCCCTGGGAGCTGGAGGCTTACCAATTGTCATCCTTGCCGCCGTAAACTCATACACGGTGGTAAGAACTCCCGTCTCCAGCTCCCAGGGTAGGTAACCGGCAAGCACACAGGCCGCCACGACTGCGCAACGACGGCGTCAGCCCACGCCGGGGCCCCATAGACGGCCATCGCCCGCACAACTTCCACATACCCCCTATGTTGGCCGAGTCCCGATACGTATTTAAACCTTAAATATTCTACGCAAAATATTCAAAGCAAAGCATTCAGAATTTTTTAACGAGTACTGTATTTCAAGGATTTATCTCTATATATTTTTAATTACACCAAGTAAGAAAAAGTTATTTAGCGTTTAAATTTGATATATAACAACATTATTAAATTATAATTAATTAATTAATAAATAATACAAATTATTCATAATTATGGTTTCTCTAGTGATTAATTAACTTTACACGAGGATACTTTTACAGAGACTCATATTTGACCTTAATTATGTCTCGCGTGGCTGAGTTCTAAAAGTGTTGGATACAAAATCTGTACATAAATTTTATGGATGTGAACATCATTAAAGTCACAGGAAGCGAGATAAGTGCAAAAAATTAATTTTTACGAATTTTGACCTTGATATCTTAAGACGCGGACATGTGATATTATGACAATTTTGAGACAACTTCTAAAATGCCACAATTAAAGCGTTAAGAAGTTTCCAGCTTATTATCTCTCATCCCAATATTAAGCTTTCATTCTGTCAGGAATTAATTATCAAGGAGATATATTTATACGATAGTCGATACTAATGCTCGAAATTCGACGATAACTCATTAATTTTTCAAGTTTTACTAAAAACTCAAAATGTTTCAATGACAACACTAAATCTCTATATCTACAAAAAGCCTAGGCAGTCCGGCCTCAGTCGGGACCGCCGGCAGAATTGAAAACTCAAAACAATGGAATGAATAACTGTGTACATTTTTGAATATTTAAATCAATTATAGTCCAAATGATTTAATTTTCATGATTTGTAACTTTTAATTATTAATATTATTCTGGTTTTTACATTTATTGCAATAATTAATATAGACTTATAATTATAAAGTAATATAGACTTACATAGATCGGCCTTTAAAAGGCAAGATATCGGTGATATCTACGCATTTTTCGGTACAAAATATTGTAAGGCGAAGCTCTACCCTAATAAATAGTGACAGTACCTACGAAGTGTTTATTGGCGTCCCTGACCGCATCGACTCGTAACGTATTTGGCTAACACTGCATAAAAATGGAGTCCGCAATCAGTTTCTAGTAATAGGATGGTCGACGTGTTATAAGCGTTACGACCGTTAAATATGTAATAAATGTACAAAATCGAATTCTAAATTAGTCTATTGAAAAGTCTACCAATTTAATTATGAGAATACCCCTTTCATATAGTGCGCCAAAGCGAATGGCTTTTTTACAGTACAGTAGATACTTAGACAAGAATTAGAAAATGGCTTCAACATACTCTATAGTATTGGATTATGTGTTATAATCTTATTTTTATCAATAAGTAAATATGTATCATTGACTGTTTACTGCGTTATAAATAAATTAAATGTTTCTAAAATCGTGTACATTCTAATTTGAATACATTCAATTATACTGTCGGATTATGGTAGGTATATGTGAGATACTTAAACTTCAGAGATTTTTTATACTCTTTTTCTTTGTACAAAAATGACAATGTACAAAAAAATGTTTGATAATATATAATAAATAACGTTGAAGAATTTGTTGTCTCAACTAGTCTTCAAAATGGCTGAACTTGTATTAAAGACACTTTTAATGGTAGATAAGGAGTGTATTTTCCGAATTTTTTCGATGACCGCGTTGTTTTCCGAACCGGTGGTAGCTTTTATGTTTATAAAAGCTTCTATAAAAGCCTAAAATGAATTTAAAAAAATGATACTGATGTTGAACAGAATTTTCATAGTATTCTCTAGGGTATATGTATCGTTAGGCTTTTATATATAATGTAAATAATAAATCTCGTTGAAAAGGAAACTTTGAATCGATAAAAGGGATCAAGGGCGAGGGGTTAAGGAGTATTGGCAATATTACAATTAAAAAAATAAAAAGTACAATCCTTAATTAATCCAAATAAGATACATAATTTTTTATAAAACTATTTTCAGGATAACGAATTCACGGGTAATAATAAAGCTGTTATTATGGTGGGTGATTTGCATTTTTCAGGAAGACAGATTTGTCTAGTAGCGACTGCAGCGAGAATAACATACTAGGTTCTAAATTATAACTTTTCAATGAAAGTTTTCTGTATGACTCACCATTTATGTAATTGGAAACATTCAATATTGGTTACACTTTCGGCCTTGTAGTGCAGTATATTAATTACCTAAAAAGGACTAAATACTTAAATGTATTTCAAAGGTGTACTTTTTATAACCTATATTCGGCTATTTATTTTAGTTTATTGAGAAAAGTTATACGAGTCCTACTTACCAGGCGACAATGAATTATATTTTTTTAACCTTATTCTACGTAAAAGTAGGACAGCTAGAGTAACAACAATTATAGACAATTTGAATCATAACAGATGACATAGAATTGGTAATGCAATATTGTCAGGGAAATAAAGCAAATGATAGGACAGTCTAGAAACATCTAGATGACGGATCACGTGACGTACTGGAGTACTAGACTATAATAACGGAAAACTTTATCCGTGTTATAACAAAAAAGTTAAATACGTATTGAATACTTGGTTAAAAAAGGTTTCGTAATAAATGCACCGCGCTCACCCGAGGCAAGTTCGCGTTATCCTTTTTCACAAGTCTAACCTAACATAACCAAAGCGAGACAAAAGAGCAAGATGGCGAACATTCAGCGACCGCGGTGCATTTATTACAAGACCTTTTTAAAGCCTGGGTTCAATACGTATTTAACTTTTTTGTAATAACACCGTATATGTTAAAACGAAGAAAATGGGGGTACATTTAGTATCAGCAGTAAAGGTTAATAAAAAAATTACAAAACTACACAACAACAAACTACTGAATCTCTTGATTGAAAACATATCGTAGTTACTATAGTTAAGAATTAAAGTCTAAGCAACATGCGTGATATTACAAATTTTACCATTTATATTAATTAATTTATAACTATTTACTCAAACAAAGTGCGTAGGTAAGTAAACTTTTTTGTTATTGAAGACATACTGGCTGGTTGTAAAAAAAAAGATTATGTTTTGTTTTTTCATTAATCGATCGTCCGTAATTATTAAAAAAAATACCATAGACTTTTTATAATCTATACTAATATTATAAAGTGGTAGAGTTTGTGAGTTCTGACGTTGTAAGGGGTAATCTCGGGAACTACAGGTCCGATTTGGAAAATCCTTTAAGTGTTATATAGCTCATTTATCAGGGAAGGTTATATATCATCACGCTAAGAACCATAGGAGCGGAGCAGCAATGAAGAATGTTGCAAAATCGGGGTATTTTTTTCCTTTTCAGAGCTTCCGCTGCGTTTTAGCGCAAAATAACCATTCCACACTTACGTATTACCGCTCAACGAAGTGGGCACGGGTCGGCTAGTACTTAATAATAAAGTATGTAATTCTTCTCTCACTTACTTCTTATATACAGTTTTAATTTATGTATCCTGTTAACGTCTATAAACAATGACTGACTTAATTATTCTTACTCTTATCTTACATCATTATCGATATTATCTTAATCATATGACGTAAGTATTCATTTCCTGTTTTTCTTTCTAATTAACTAAGAATTGTTTCAAGATATCTTTTTATAATACGACTGCGCTTTGTATTAGTCAAATATTATTATATGATTTTAACAAATCTCTATGTTATTTAATCATTTATTGTGTAATAAATTCACTATTCGGGTAAAATAGTTATTTCACGAAAATAATGATAGCTAATGGTTTGCGATAGGCGTGCCCTTATTTATAGTGCCGTCGCGTCGGTGTGGTAGGGTGACTGGGTCGCAACCACCATGTATATGGCGAAAAAGCCCGTCATATTGATTCGTTTCTGCGGGTCGCGTTTCGGGATGAGCCTGTGCATATCCAGCTGTTCGCAGGCCGGCATGACAGCGGCGACCGGCGAAGGATAGTGTGTCACTCGGTGGTCGCCATTGTTTTTGGATTGTACTGTGCTTACCATCAGGCACAGTACAGTCACTTTGCCGTGCTACAATAAAAAAAAAAAAAGATCTGCCAGAACATATTTAGTTAGATGTTTTTAAGGAAACAAATTATGAACTCTCAACATATTACTACTAAAGGCTAGAACACTTATAAATTTGTATCTGCTTTACTCTTTTAAATGAAATAAGTACATAACGAAGGCACGAATTTACAAATCAAAAGGTTTGTTTTCATTAAGATGTACATAGGAATTTCAAACGCGTCAACTTATTTCGGATAGAATATATGTCGATGTTAAAAATATCTGATATTCTATTAGCAATATTACATGAAAGTGATAATATAACATTAACCCGGTGTAATAGTATGAGTAGTTAAATGACAGATAAATATAGAAAATTAGAAAAAAAATGTAGAAAATTACATGTGGCAAAGATAGGAATGTTAAGGCGGATGTGTGATGTGACTAGAACGGATAAGATTAAGAATGAGTATATCAGAGGAAGTTTGAAAATAGCACCAGTTACAGAAAAGTTGAGGTGTAACAGGTTAGCATGGTATGGCCATGTTATGAGGAGAGATTCCTTTATTATTTTTTTTATGTCATAGGTGGCAAACGAACCTGCTGTTAAGTGATCACCACCGTCCATGGACACTAACAACACCAGAGGAGTCGCAAGTGCGTTGCTATCTTTTGTAGAGAAGGGTTAGGGGAGGGAAAGGGAGAGGAAAGAGGAGAGGGGAAGGGAGGTGGGTCTCCGGCGCTCTCACTGACCGAACGAAACGCAACAATGCAAGCACTGTTACTTCACGTCGGTTTTCTATGAGAGGGTGGTACTACCCCGGGCGAGCCGACCATTCATGCTGAAACCAATAATAGTTTCAGCGTGGCTCTACCACCATTTATTTCGTTCACGAGGTTTAAATCGTTATCAATAACAATATTTTTGGAAGCAGTGATGTTTTTTGTTTACGGTAGACTATTCTAAGGCTTAAATTATAAGTTTCAATCTATATTAATACACTCTCTGGAAAAAAAACGTCAATAGTATTAACCGACTTAAAAAAAAAGAATTATGGCTGAATTTCGACCACTAATTTAAACGAATACACGTAAATATTATTAATTCAGACAAAAAAAGATAGTATTATCAAGATACATAAAGTGATCGCCTCTGCAAGTAATCCAAAGTGAGGCAAAATTGTATACTTTAGAAAATTCTCGTGATCGTTAGTTTGTCCTGTTTCATGTTTTCTGCGCCTACAGCATTATTATAGAAATGTCGCACGATTGCTACATTTACGTCATAGTCTATCCTCAACTAGTAAGATAGTATAATAGATCATAGTCTCTTAATATTCTAGTTATGAAAATAACTTTAGTGTATCTATATTAATATTATAAAGAGGTAAAGTTTGTGAGTTTGTGACGTTGTAGGTTATCTACGGAACTACTAGTCCGATTTGAAAAATTCTTTCAATGTTATATAGCCCATTTATCGAGATAGGCTATATATCATCATGCTAAGACCAATAGAAGCGGAGCGCCGATGAAGAGTGTTTCAAAATGGGGGTATTTTTTCCTCTTGAGAGCTTCCGCTGCGTGTTAGAATTAGCCCAAAGTAACTATTCCACGCGAACGAAGTCGCGGGCAGAGGCTAGTGTTTAAGGAAGGGTAGGTGGGTCTCCGGCTCTCTCAGTGACCGAACGAAACGCAATGCAAGCACTGTTACTTCACGTCGGTTTTCTATGAGAGAGTAGTAGTGCCCCGGGCGAGCCGACCCATTACTAGGCACATTAACTGCGCTATACACTGCTACTACTTCTACTAACATTAGAAAATGGAATGGGTACCGCAAAATATCAACAAGGTCACGTAACCAATTATATTATAATTAAAAAAGTGTAAATACGTTACCTTTTTTTTTCTACATGGGGGAATCCCTAACGGATATCCATCTCACCGGGCAGCAGAGGATGGATATGCCCGAGTCGACGGACTAAAACCCCATGGTACCTTCTTACACCTTTTGGCCGGAGGTGCAGGGACTGTCTAATCGACACTACATCTGCTCCTCCAACAGGTGTTGTCCCCTCCTAAGGGACCCAAACTGCGGCCTGAGGGGTCAAGATGGTGGACCCCTCAAGGGGAAATGGGTGTTATCCCCCCTAAATAAATACGTAAATACGTTACCTACATTATATTTCGACAAAAAAATGGCACGTAAACGCACACATATGTAAACTGTCTTATATAAAATGTAAGATGTTATATTCTCAATTTCGGCGGTGATAAAGAAATAGTTATATGTTGCTTAGATACGGGCGTATTGACGGAGCAGACGTTAAAAAGAAGCTAGCTAGCCAAGTTTTATTAAGGCGCTGGCGAAGCGCTTATAACATATATATAGTTATAATATCATTGTACGTAATGGTTTGGCAAATAAATATTAAATTGAAGTTGACTGCTTACATTTAAGCTGTAGCTGAAATTAGCTGCTATTAAATAGCTTTGAACTACGTTGTGCTACGTCACAAACAAGTACACGGGGAATAAAAGACCTACGCTACTAAAAAACGCTATTTCTTAGATCAAATTGCATAAAAATTTATTCATGGTTTCATAATCGTGTTCTATGAAAGCCAGCGATATTTGTATGTCTTGTGATGTTCAGCAGCTGTTTTGAAACATCCGATGCTGTTATTATGTTTATTTATAAAGCTAATCTTACTTTATACGTCAGTAATACCAGTTGAGTTGGGAAATTAAATGAATAACACTAATGTTCGTATATTTTATGACGTTCTTTCGGTATATCGGATTAATCTTTCGTAATAAGTTAAGTATAAAAATGTAAAGATTGTTTTCGATGTGAATTTCTTTGGGCGCGGTAGGGAAAAAATTATACTTACGCGTTACACGTTACCGTTGCTATCGTAACCATTAATATGGTAATCGTTGCCATGGTAACATGGTAAGTTTGCGCTTAAAATTAGTTTATCATGTTTGACGAAAAAAGATTTTATAATACAACTTTCTACACTTGATTGAATGTTTAAAAAACAATTTGAAATCTCTACAAAAACAGGGTGATATCAACGACAAAATGAAATACTACGATTGATGCAGTGTTTTCAAGATATTTAGCTGACATTGAGTGCAAAATATATATTTCTTATTTTAGTTACCACAAGCCTTTGATAACAAAATTATGTACTGAAAAACCCATAAGTGTAACTGAAATAGACCAATATTTTTATTTAAATACAGTGTAAAATAATAATTATGTTAATAAATATGTTACTGTGTGCCAAATAAGTTTCACTTCCTCCGCGTGTACACACCGATACACGTAAAGTAGTTTTTTATTTATGATCATTTCACAAACTAACTGTTCGGTTCCTGATGTCGCCTTGAAGAACTAACTTTATCGGTGTTATTACAAAAAAGTTAAATACGTATTGAACTCTGGCTTTAAATGTTCGCCATCTTGCTCTTTTGTCTCGCTTTGGTTACGTCAGGTTAGACTTGTGAAAAAGGATAACGCGAACTTGCCTCGGCCGAGCGCGGTGCATTATTACGAAACCCTTTTAAACCAAGTATTTAATACGTATTTAACTTTTTTGTAATAACACGGTATATGTTTTATAGGTAGACCCAATATCATATAAGGAAGGGACACGCTGACGATGATGCGATTCCACGTATTCATAATACAGCAAAGACAAGAATTCGCAAACTTCATTGTTCACATCGATTTTTGACTATTTCATTTCTAGCATTATTTTTGTTAATTTTAATTTTGTAATCAACCTCTCGATTATTACTGCTACTGTCGAGTAGATAATAATATTACAAGTTTAATTATTAAGTTTAATAATTATTTTCATTGTTCGAACAAGATGGCGTCCCTCTTGTTAGAACTATCCAGGGAATTATCATGGCATCTCAGAATTTATGTTCCGTGGTATTATTGTCTCTTCACTTTACTTGTGCAGAATAACCGAACTATATTACGTAATTCACCACCAATATTACAAAATATAGTCAAATATCACAGATTATGAATGAAATATAAAAGCTACTGCATGACAGACTAAGACCCCACCAAAAAACTTTTCTAGCATTATTGTAACATCACAATATTGCCTATTAATGAATAACTGAATATACGAATATTCAGTAATAATTGTATGTTATTCTCGCATTAGACGTAAATGACTGTGCTATTATTTACGTTGACAAAAACTGTAACACCACTTTTTATTTTATCTATACTATATATTTAATTTCATTCGAATAACATCTACGAGAAGCACATTCCATTTCTATATTTATCTGCTTCGCTTCGACGCTACTAGAATGTTTATAATTGTGTCATATCCGGACGCTCTAAAAATTCAATTTCAAATCCGCTATATTTTTCGTTCCAATAAATGTGCTATGGAACTATTTATATGGAGTCTATAATATTTTTAGTTGAAAGCAGTAGTCAAATACAATCTCTATTTAATAATTTTTGATGAGAAAATAATTCGACGTATGTGTATATATATATACATGTATGTAAGAGAGTTAACAGAAATAAGATATAGCTGACATAGGCTTTTGCTAATGACAATTTTTTTAAACGAATTTGTGTATGCATGTTTTAAAGAGCTATATATGATTGAAATTATAATTTATTAAAGTATCTATTGTTTAAATAATGTTAAACATATTGTTATTATATATATGTTGACTTCCACCTTCAACATTTTAAAATATCACACGTACTAATGAATGAATTTCGATGGTACTTTGAGAGTGTAAACTTTATTAAAACGATTTATCGTTCTTTTCCGGTATATGACGTTTTACAGTACACGATGTAAATAAAAATGACGCCATGTTATACAATTCATATATGTATTACACATAGTAACTGACTGCCCGCCTCCGCGACGCTAGCGCAGGGCGGGCGGCGCAACCGACCGCAGTTGCCTTGTTGATATCGTGCTGAAAAGCCGCCCAAGAAGATTTTTGTGTTTCGAAGTTTCGTGCATTTCAGTTATGGCTGTGCGTAAGCTTTATTTAAATTATTCGATTATAAACCCAAAACGATCTTCTATGAATACTATTTTTCCTTAATAGTTGTTTATTGGCAAATTGTTATTAATTTTTTTTCAGTATAATTTATTTATTAATTTTCTTAAATCGAGTCAAAAAAAGATAGTCTTCTCTTAAAATACACTTCATTATTTAAAAATAAATAATTTTACAACGACATTTTCTTTAATTAATTCGATTGTGTGTGTACGTATATATACAAGTATATATATTTGTGAATAGTTCATGATCTATGGTTTATAACAATTTTCTGTAAACTAATTTTAATTTATTATGTTTTGTATTATTCCATTTTATATATAACTTTAATAACCTAGATATATTACAGGAGTAACCCAAACTGCAATAATATCTATTCATGAGAGGTCAATAAACTTTTACAAGTACTATACAAGGTCTGACGTCAATGCCTTTCATTTTAAACGCAGCTGCTTTTTCCAATCATATCATAATGATACTTATCTAAAAGCTTTCCAGGCGCATCACCACTCGTCTCTATAGCATTAGTATCTACCCAGTTTATGTTAACGATCGTTTTATTTTTGGAAATGATGCTGGAAGACGCCAGTTACCCATCGAACGACTTGGCACTGGAACGAATGTTTTATGGCCAATGTTCAAGACGTTGCATATTCTGTGATGTTTTTAAATTACCAGTTCAAAAGCACTGATTCTTCTTAGCTATAATCAAATCTTGATTTATACTTTAATGTCTTTGAATTTTTATAGAGTAACTGTCACATTTGTAATGTTTTATAACTAAATCTCTCTTGGAATATAGCACTACTATGGTATTACTGTTCTTTGCAGCCGAGGAACAAGGAACAGGAACAAGAAGTCCTGAAATGGATTTTCGATGTGCTGGGAGAGAGCGTACCCCGTGGCGAGTATGAAGACATTTTAAGGGATGGCATCGTTCTATGCAAACTTGCGAACAAACTAGCCCCTGGATCTGTTAAAAAGATCCAAGAACGAGGAACTAATTTCCAACTTATGGAGAACATTCAGAGGTAGAGTAACATCTCTATTCTTGGATATTTTTCAATAGTAAATTTTAAAATTAAAATATACGGCAGAACGAAATCTTATTTATGTTTTTATTATAGTATATTTTAGATATAAATATGTAGATTTATGAAACGTCAATTTTTATTTTTAGATTCCAGGCCGCTATTAAAAAGTATGGCGTACCAGAAGAAGAAATATTCCAGACGGCCGATCTATTCGAAAGGCGTAACATTGCACAAGTGACATTATGTTTGTACGCTCTAGGCAGAATTGTAAGCTTTTTTTACGTTATCAGACGAAACTATATGATTTTATTTTCGAATTAAATGCTAATAGTAAGATTATTTTCAGACTCAGAAACATCCCGAGTTCAACGGCCCACAGTTGGGACCCAAGATGGCTGATAAAAATGAACGTACGTTTACAGAAGAACAACTTCGCGCCCACAACGCCGAGTTGAACCTCCAAATGGGTTTCAACAAAGGTGCTTCCCAATCCGGTCATGGTGGTTTTGGCAACACCCGTCATATGTAATTCAAAAATCAATTTAACATCTGTATTACATGTTATATATCGAGACCAACGCATAACAGTATTTTTTATAATATGAATTATTATTTTCCGTATAAACATCTAATGTACAATAATGATAATGCGTCTATATCATTGTTAAGTTAGTATAAATCAATATACTAATCGTTGCTGTTTTTAACAACATTTTTTTAAAACTTATTTTACGAATAATGTATTTGTAAATATTTATTGTTAAATAAATTTATTATTAAGATTTATTTTCAATGGTTTTATTGCATAAAAAAACTTGTTAAGCTTAAGATTTAAGATAAATTGAACTAATTTTATGAATCAACAATCGCTAAAGGATATTAGCAAAATATTATTATGAATAATTTATTCGGATATATTTTCAAAAAATTAAATAGTTCTCCAAAATTATTCGTGAGAGTTAAATAGTAAAAATATTGTGATAAAAGTTAAAAATACTTGCTAACAATCGTTTGACAATGCAATTTGATATCACGTCGATGAAAACCAAAGTACAGAGATGTAAAGAACTGTGCAATGTCAATTAGACTTCATCGATAAAGTTACCTTCTTAGATAAATGGTTACATCCTGTGTGTATTATTAATAATTTTCATTAATATTGAACCCAATTGAACACAACCAAACTACAATAATATTCCTCTTGTATTCATTAGTTGGAGGAATAGGTACTGTCACGAAATATAAGAATTATAACCAAAAATGTTAACTATTATTGCAAGTTTTATATATTACGGTAAGCAATACAATATAATAATATGAGCAATTGATAATTTATTAGTAAAGTAGTAACTGAAGGTGAATTGGAGTCTGTTTAGTAGTCCGGCTGTTAAGACCTTGCCAGGTCAATAGCGTAGTCAGTTCGAGAAAAAAATGAAGTCTGTTTAAGCACAGTTTCGATTAGAAATGACCATTTCGCATAAATATTTGGCTACATTTATCAATTATAATATCATTTCTTGTATATTTATCTTTATATACAAATGAGAGTTTAAATCTGTTTGTAAGATAGACAAATAATATGTTAGGACAAATAAATCAAATATAAGTGACAGATGCAGTAAGAGCAGGTGCCAGCATAATATCTCATGAAATCTTAGTACTTAACACCTATAATAAATTTTAATAATTGGAACGCATTAAGCATTCCTTCTATATAATAATGTCGTAATTACTCTAAAAGAACTTACTGTCTTAGTTCTTAGAACAGAATACAATATTTACAATAATTGTGACTATATAGATAAATCGAAAAATGTGGAAAAAACAATTACAATCGTTTATTGTTTCTTCTTCATTCGTTTAGGTAATATACTATAATACTATGCTAATAAAGCGAGATTTAGTTTATCAGCATAAATATAGAGATTAAAAGAGGTCATCGACCTATTAATTCTTGGCTGCTTGCAACATCGTCTATGTAAAAACAGCAAGTCTGAACTACTAAATGTTCCATTAAAAGTTATAAAAAGTTCCGAATGTATTTTGATAGGTTTAGGTTGTTATTTAGGTCAATTAATCTTTTCTTGTTTGATGAAAACTCTAGATATTCAAATTTCGTATATTTTTGATTCAAACTATTATATTCTCTACATTTATTTACTAACGTATGATTGACAGATAGTTTATTTAGGTAAACACTAAATAAATATTATCCAATGAAATCTTTCTTCTTAAAATTTCTAAATTCAAATGGAATTGATGGAACCTGGGATTATTTCTCATTACACACGTCAATAGTTGTTCTTGTATGTTTGAGGTTTACGGATAAATTGTAGTCCATAAAAAGTATAGTATATGATTTATATCCCACTATTCTTGGCATGAGTTGAAGACGCTTGCCTGACAGTGTTATGCAATATTACTATTACACGCCTTGGCACCTTTGATACATGAAGTCAGCAGCATCCTGACAATACATGTGTCCGTGATCTAGGAGAGAATCCTTCAGCTGTACTCACACAAATACAATTACGTACACACACAACCACGCGTTTTTCTTTTAGTAATGAAAACCAGACGATTTCGTACTTTGATTGACTATCTTGTATCAAGAAACATATGGGATCTAAAAGTAAACCTGATTTTTTGAAATGAACAACGTTGTTGGCTGAAATGACCTTTAATGCAACGTTAATTGCCTTCCGAATTGGAAAGTTTAGATTGTAGCAGAGGTTTATTACTACATAGTATAAAACAAAGTCCTCGGCCACGTCTGTATGTCTGTCTGTTCGCGATAAACTCAAAAACTACTGAACGGATTTTCATGTGCTTTACACCCGTAGATAGAGTGATTCATTAGGCAGGTTTAGGTATATAATTTGTCAAAGTTTTTTTTTTATTATAAGGGCAGGACAGCGTCCGCCAGGCCCGCTAGTTAAACTATACATATATAGATTTATTACATTTTTAGTCCGTTTTAAAGTTCAGCTAAGCATAGCTTTGCCTTTTAAAAACTAGTATTTATTTTTAATTTACTTACAAGATTAACTATGAACGCTAATCTTTGCCAGACCGTAGAAACGTACACAGATATTATATGCAAAAAATGGGCACTTCTTTTTAACATCCATTAAAAATTATAATATACAACTATAAATAATACTTGTGTAATTTAAATCATTATTACATAGTATAAAACAAAGTCTCCTACCGCGTCTGTCTGTCTGTCTGTCTGTTCGCGATAAACTCAAAAACTACCGAACAGATTTTCATGCGGTTTTCACCAGTGGATAAAGTGATTTACGAGGAAGGTTTTAGTATATAATTTGTCAAGGTTTTTATATCAGGGCGGGATAACGTCCGCCGGGCCCCGCTAGTAATCACTAAAAATAATAACATTTAAATCCAGTCAGGATTCTTGCAGGCTTGTTTAGATGGTTGGAATATTTTTCGAATTGGTAGTGTAATGTTTGACATTTGTAGGTAACTTTTTTTTTTGTCAACCAATCTTTTAGTTTATTACTGCCATTGTCGAGTAGTTAATAGTATTACAAGTTCTTCTTCCATTCCATTTTTGGCAACCAGTCTTCTAGTAGACTATTACTGCCATTGTCAAGTGAGTATCGATATTACAAGTTTCTTGATATAATTTCAATGAACTAACAAGATGGTGGCCATCTTGTTAGAACTTTCCATGGAGTTTTTGTGGCATCTCAGAATTCATGGTCCGTGGTATTATTTTCCATTCGCTTCACTTATGCACAATAAACAAACTATATTACATAAAACACCACCAATTTTACACAATATAAAGTCAAGTAACACAAGATTATGAATCCACTACACGACAGAGCAAGATCCCGTCAAAAACTCGTAGGTAACTTCTAAGGGACTGAAGTGGAAAAAGCATTTTTGATTCTGATTTTTGCAAGAAATTTTAAACATTTGAAAATGAACTACATATTTGTATAACATATCCCTCTTCTCTTCTCCAGTGTTTGTTACACTATGTAAAAAATGTAAAAAGTATTAATGTAGAAAAAAACAATTTCAGACATGATGATTTTTTTTTAATTATCATATTTTATTACAATAATACTAATCGTATCTTATATAAGAGGATTATTAAAAAAAACAATAACAGATGTACCTATAACAATATTTTTAACTATTCTTGAATGATAAACAAACGCCTACGTTCGTAAGGTCGTATATAATGTCCTGAGTAAAAATAATTTAGAATTGTTGCCATTCGCTTGTTTTCCAGAAAGAGATCTTCCATCATTTGAGCGTGGGCTACTGTGTGGTTACAGCACAAATACTGTATATTTTGAACAAGAGCCAAAAAATCAAACCTCAGGTAGGTATTTGGGAATTGGGACTGAAACCCCACATTCATTGTGTTCTATTACACGTAAAGCAAATTTACGATGGATTTAATCCATTTCTCTTATATAAATAAAAGAAATTGATAATATATAAAATAAATGATAATGTTTCCATTACTTTGTAAAACTTCTATATAAATACAATTATTTAACACATCTGAGATAGCCGCGTATGTCAATTACATTTACTATTTATGAAGCATACTCTTAGTTTTCAAAAGTTATTTCATTAGATAATTATATAATACTAGCTGTGCCCGCGACTGCGTCCGCGTGGAACCTTATGTAAAACCAGTGATTAATAAAGTTATCTGAATGTACTGAGTTTACTAAAACTCCAATAACTTTTGATAGAGTGGACCGATTTTAATAAAATAAAGATGTTTCTAATGTAAGGTTTTATTATGAACCCAGTACTTTAGCAGTGATGCGTGTTCATACAAACAGACAGATAGACAGACATTTCTAAAAATGATTGAAATGTATTTTATTGTTTGGTCCTAGATATCTGTAGCATTTTTTTTTTCATGAAATTCGAAAAAGTACATACTCGTTAGATTTACATACTGGCAGAAAAAAAAGATTTAAAAAATATTGACAAAATATTAAAAGTATTGGCTCCTAATTTATTATATTTGACTTTTAATGGGATAAGGTTTACTTATTTTGTATAATAAAACTATGGATATTATATATATATATATATATATATATAGATTCCATAGTTTTATTATACAAAATAAGTAAACCTTATCCCATTAAAAGTCAAATATAATAAATTAGGAGCCAATACTTTTAATATTTTGTCAATATTTTTTAAATCTTTTTTTTCTGCCAGTAAATTAAGTTAAGGTTCCTATGTGGCTGATTTAGCCATAAAAGCCCCGATTTTTAACTATTCTTGAATGATAAACAAACGCCTACGTTCGTAAGGTCGTATATAATGTCCTGAGTAAAAATAATTTAGAATTGTTGCCATTCGCTTGTTTTCCAGAAAGAGATCTTCCATCATTTGAGCGTGGGCTACTGTGTGGTTACAGCACAAATACTGTATATTTTGAACAAGAGCCAAAAAATCAAACCTCAGGTAGGTATTTGGGAATTGGGACTGAAACCCCACATTCATTGTGTTCTATTACACGTAAAGCAAATTTACGATGGATTTAATCCATTTCTCTTATATAAATAAAAGAAATTGATAATATATAAAATAAATGATAATGTTTCCATTACTTTGTAAAACTTCTATATAAATACAATTATTTAACACATCTGAGATAGCCGCGTATGTCAATTACATTTACTATTTATGAAGCATACTCTTAGTTTTCAAAAGTTATTTCATTAGATAATTATATAATACTAGCTGTGCCCGCGACTGCGTCCGCGTGGAACCTTATGTAAAACCAGTGATTAATAAAGTTATCTGAATGTACTGAGTTTACTAAAACTCCAATAACTTTTGATAGAGTGGACCGATTTTAATAAAATAAAGATGTTTCTAATGTAAGGTTTTATTATGAACCCAGTACTTTAGCAGTGATGCGTGTTCATACAAACAGACAGATAGACAGACATTTCTAAAAATGATTGAAATGTATTTTATTGTTTGGTCCTAGATATCTGTAGCATTTTTTTTTTCATGAAATTCGAAAAAGTACATACTCGTTAGATTTACATTCTTATTATTATAATAGGTCTTTACCTATGAAATTACGGTTCTGCAGTACTGGCCATTTCAAATCAAAATAATTTTTGTTTGGATAAGAATTCTAATTTCAAATTAATTTTATTTAAAAAACTTGGAATTCTTTTTCCATAAGTAGTCATTTTTTATTGATGAGTGTTACATTTACATCGCATTTCAATCTTTTTTGTCATCATGGATAC